>JAFNEN010000430.1:222500-548532 GCA_019343175.1 Oedothorax gibbosus | reverse complement strand
CTACGGAACATCAAATAGCTGACATTCTGACTAAACCAGTCTTCAACCAAGGCTTTTAACCTTATGTTCAGAAATAGGACTTTATTAAATTAATTTGTTTATTAAGTTTTTTGTTGGTTTCGGAGAGTTTTGATTGTTTAAGAACCTAATGTTTTAACTAGTCTTTCATTAACAAGGGAAAGTGTTAAAATATAAATTATAAACCAGTATGTTAAAGAAAAGAGAACTGAAGTGATCTGCTACGTAGTTGATTTGTTGTTTTTATTAAACGTTTCGTGTTTGCGTTTGAACATGTGGTGTGTCTTCTTTTTGGTCATTTAACTCTGCTGAGTTACAATAGAGTTTAAACTAAGAATTCTAACAACCAAGATGTCTAATCTTTGTTGGAATTGGTTTCAACTTTTCAAGTTATAGTTACTAACACTAACAAAACTGCTTATTTACAGATAACTATAACCGAGTTTGTCAATGAAGCTGGTTCGAAAAAAGAAGCTAGAGGTCAAACTTATATCCTGTTAGGACGTCCGATTCCCCAAGTAGTATGGAGGATATACACAAGGATCGGTGTTTTTTTATTTGGGGCTTGCATGTCCCAGCTGACGACGGATATCGCAAAGTACAGCATCGGAAGACTGAGGCCACATTTCCTTGATGTTTGTAAACCTTCCGTCAATTGCTCACTTGTGAAAGATCCACATGAATACATTATGCCCATTTGCTTAGGGGAGAATCTTAAGGGTATTCGAGAAGCCAGGTTAGTTTTATCATCTGTCTTATAATCTCTGCAAAAAATAATTTATCTTCCATTATAAGTCACTGTTCCATAGTTGTTAAGTTTTAAAATGTTCTCTAGGTACGCAGTTAGGGTTTATACCATGCATTCTTCATTTTGCAGTACAGCAGTACTACTTTTTAATGTTATGTCCTGCCTGTTTCAATAAGCTCTAAAATAGTTAAAATGTACATGTATGTATACTTCAAATTCAATAAATTGTACTGCATTTTAATCATATATAACTGTGTAATAAAATAGAAATTGACAGAAAATCTCCTCAATTAATATTATTTTAGACAAGATATCATAATATGAAACCAAATTTGCTTTTTTGATTAAAAAAAAAACACTTTCCTTTATTTTTGCCATATAAACTTTATATAAATGTTGTATTGTTGGAATTCACATTTTAAGAAGACTGTTTTGGGAAGGAGGGAGATAATGAAGGAGATATTTTTTCTATGACACTGTACTGAATTACTATTTTAAAAAAAAATCTAGTCACCCTATATGCAGTGTATGTTGTCATTATTGTTTGAAACATTAATCAGTATAGTAGATACATCTAATTTATCTCTACATCTTTTAAAAACTTTCCATAATTTTGATTAATCTACAAATCTAGTATTTAATATCATTAGGTGTACACATTTCACTTATTTAATAAATCTTATGATAATTGATCATCATGAGAACTGGAAATTCTTTAGATTGCTTTGGTGCATAGGTTAAAGATCCTCTGAAACCTGTGATTGAGGTATGCATCAATTTAATTTCCCCCTTTTTTTTGGCTTTAAAAACAATGACTTTTATAAAACATATGCTTCGATATTACACAATTTAATTTAAATGCTTCTAGTATGCACTTTAATAAAGCACACAATGTTAGCTAATTTAATATTTTAACAATTGTATGTAGTAACAATTGTATATATATATAATATATATATATATATATATATATATATATATATATATATATATATATATATATATATATATATATATAATATATATATATATATATATATATATATATATATATATATTATATATATATATATATATATATATATATATATATATATATATATATATATATATATATATATATATATGTGTAGTAGAATAACATCTACTACACAGGAGAGCATAATTATGATTTAGTTAACTACAGAAATGAAGGTAGTTTGGACGTCCAAGATCTTTTATTGTAAAGAAATCATTTAAAGTGTTTAACGGGACGGAGTCGGAGCCGTAGCTCGGCCCGCCAAAAGCACACACAACCTTACATCTTGAAGTCTAATTAAAAAGTGATTCACAGCTACAGATTGTTATTGCTTGTTCTTCGATTGACCAATCAGGGTTCAGCATCGATGACGAGAGAGGTTTAAGGTCACAGTAAACTATTTGCTGATTAAACAATTTCTGTGGGAACGGATTGATCTAGGCGACGGTTTGTTGCCGAAGGGTGTGGTTGGGATGTTAAAGTACTAAGTGATATTAAGGATATATGAAAAAGATAATTTAAGTTATTAAATTTAATTGAGGTACAAAATATAAGATTTAAGTTATATTGTGTGAGGGGGTTAAGTTATGATATGCCATATATATATAATATATAGCCACATAAAAAAATTATAATATTTTGTAAAAAAAAATATTTTTACATTATAGGCTTTCTTTCCCATCTGGCCATTCATCGTTCTCTGCTTATACAATGGTTTATGCAGTGGTAAAGTATATTTTTAAGATTTTTTTTGTATAAATAATAACATGAAATATTATAATAATTAAGATGTTTCTCTACAGTTTTATTTGTATATCCTTCCTTACATATTTCAGTTTTAATCATTTATGTGCAAGAGGCAGAAACCTTACGCTATATCCTCAAGCAGTTTAAAAATCCTTTTCACTTACAATTAAAATATTTCCCTACATACATTTTTATATTTGCAAGCAATCTCTATGCTTCTTAGAAAATGTGTTGTTTATTAAGTTTTTTTATTGTTTTAATATCCTTCAACATAAATGTATATTGTATATGTGCTTTTTGCAGATATATTTACAAGCATGTATGCAATGTAAAACCAACAGACTCCTGAAACCTTTTATGCAGTTCCTAATTTTAATGATGACCTGGTTTACTGCCTTATCCAGAATTTCAGACTACAAGCATCACTGGAGTGACGTTTTGGTTGGATTTCTTCAAGGAGTTCTTGTGGCTGTTTTAGTGGTATGTGCAACAACTGTTTAGTTAGTTAAGTATCTATCAGTGATTTCTTTAAAAGCTTCAATTATCTTAATTAATGATTTGATTAAAACATAAAAAAAACTTTGTGTAACCTTGAGGGGGAATAGAAGCAGGTGTATAAACTGAAATGTCTCCCTGTTTATCCAATGGAAAATAATAATTTTCTAAGCCACATTATTGCGACTGTATTGAATATTTTTATGATCAGTTTTTTATATGATGAATGTACGCTGGTTAACAGGGCTCTATAATCCATCTTTTTGAAATTGGTTGGAATATTTTATTGTAACATTATTTATTGAGACACAGAGACCCCCCCGCCCCATTCCCCTTTAATAATGTTCTTTCAATATAATAAAAAAATATAATTTATATATCATAAATATATCATAATTGATCAAGTGAGTATGAAGGGGTTAAAAAAGGCTCTAACACAAGTTGTTGTATTGCATCTACACTATATTTTATCACACCACCATGATTTGCTTCTAAGTTTAGGATGAAGCAAATATGAATTGCCACTGAGAAGGGAATTTTTTAAGGGTATAATTTATCAATATCAAGGTTAACATATTTGAATTTCTACATTTTGAGCTTATTTTCTTAGAAAAATATATCTTTAATTTAACACACCCAGTACAAAGTCTATGATGTTTGGTCCTAGTGAGAAAAAACTCTGCATCAGTTTGATTTCTATAGCTGAGAAAATTCATGATATGAAGGGTCTAGTTGTAAAACTCGCATTCTTCAAAGTCAAAACTAGGATATAGGGTCCGATAAAGTCATTGGGTAATTTTGATAAACGTAAACTCAATTGGCAAAGTCGCTAACGAACAGGCCAGACCCTATTTCTTAGTTATATTTTGGACAATGCGAGTTTAGCGACTAGACCCTCCATCGGTAACCTGCAGCCTTTTTATGATACGTTGGGCCCTTTGCTCGTTTTTAAAAAATCCAAAATGAGAAGATTTTTTACTAGAAAATAGACTATAACACTTTTAAAAAAAAAGATTTTTAAAACAAAAATTTTCCTCATACTAATTTTGCTGATGAATAATTATACAATATGACATAAACAAAAATTTAAGTGCACTTAAAACTTGCAGCAATTTTTTTAAAAAAATCAGTTATTGCAATGAGCAATAAAGAAGGAAGTGAATTATGAATCATGATGTGCATTTTTAATAGCTTATTTCAATAATTAAAAAACTGTTTAATCTTTAAATAATGCTTATCCTATTTGGGTTTTTTACCATCTTTTGAATGATGAATCTAATTCTGAATTTGATTATTTCCTCCAAACAATTATTTGATTATATCCAATGAAGGATCTTATTCCCCAATTATTTACAACACAAGGCTTAATTATTTATTCTAAGGGTACATTTGTGTTTTTTTTGTTTTCTCCTGAATTTGTAATACGGTACTAATAAAATAACACCTGAATTTCTCTATGAAAAAAGCGTCTGAACTAAGAACTTGCCAATGGAAATTACTATTTATTGAGTTAATATTTATTAATACAATTGAAAAAAAGAACTTAATTACCACTTTAAGAAACTGTATTTTTATTACCATAATTACACTCATCTATAATTTAACTAAACTAAATTTATTTTTCATATTATCACCTTATGATTAGTCTCTTTTGTTAATATAATTTTAGTAGAATCTATTTATAAGGATACAATTTATATACTTTATTGATTTAATTACTTTTTGTATGAGGGTTTAAATTTTTTGTATTTTTAATACAGATTGCAATGCTTTTTTTCTACCACATTTTAGTGATTTTTTTCTCAACTATAGGCTTTTTTCGTGTCGGACCTCTTCACCAAGAGAAAGAAAACAAATTCAGACATAGTTCTACAAAATATATCAGTGGATGCTCCGACTTACAATACTATGAATTCCAATGATACTTGAGCACCAGTAAAGCTGATGAATTATTATACATAATATGTAACTTAAAAACTTAACTACTAACATCGAGGCTCTACATTTACAAATTTTGCTGTAGATTCACTTTGGCAGCTTATTAATGGAATCAAAATATAGATATTAAACAAAATGTATTATCTTAAACTGTAACTATGCAATAGGTGCTAAGGAACTAATACATATTCTTAATTATCTGCAAAGATATTTTATAGTAAATATTTAAAGTGCGGTATTAATAAGACATTCACATTTTATCTTTATATCCAATTATTTTTACACATTTTTGTTAGTTAGATTTGTGAATGTTTTTTTTTTTATATATTGTGTATTGAAATTCTGTCTTCGTATATTTAGTGTCTTGCAATTTCGATAAACTCTAATTTACTATTATTATAATTAAAATCAAATGCTTTTTCCTGATATATTTATAGCATTTATTTTAAATGCTTTTTCCGTGTATATTTATAGGTTTAATGATAAAATTTTTAAAGAATAAAATGCACGTTTAATTGCTTTTTAGAGCCTTAGAGGTAGAAAATGTTAAAGTATATATGATGTGAGAAACAAAATGGGCCAAGGTGCATATTTCCCCCCCTCGAAAATGCGCTCATAGGAAGATTATGAAGAAAATGACATTGATTATTGGCACAAGTAGTTTATTCAATTGTTTATGGTTTTCTTCATGAATCTTGTCATGTGCAAAGTTATTGTAGGAATGAGTTCATAGCTCATTTTAATAGTACTAGTATTGATTTTTATTCATAAAACGCAAAGTTGCAATTGACCTTTATGAAAATAGGAAAGTTGACAAATATGCAAAATTAAAGGCTTGCAGTTTTTGAACCTTAACCTTCCCATGTTATTTCTTAGTTTTCTAGTCTAGTTTTGTGTGTGTCCTGCACAATGTTATGTAATTATACAATTTTGCATAGGAAATATGCTGCTAATTTTATATTGAAAAAATGTTGCAACTGTTTTTCTAAATGAATTTAGAGGTTGTTGAATTATATATTATACATATATATTTGTTAATTTTTAATATTTAATCGTACCTCAATGCTATATATTAGAAAATAAAGATTATTTACTGCTTTTTCTGATTGTTCAATGATAGTTGTAAAAAAAACTCAAGGCCATTTTTTTACTACACATGCAAAAAAATCCCAAACAAAAGAAACAATAGAAATTTTATTAACCTTCATTTATCATAAATACACTAGATAAGTTTGGCAGTAATTCACTCATTTGAGAATATTTTGTACATACTAATGACTTAAAGAGGGTTCGCACGCGGTCTGGAAATCCTGGAATTTTTTTTATTTCAAGGCGTTAAATAGCCTGGAAAATTCAAATACAGCCTGGAAATTCCTTAAATTTCCAGTTTTTCTTACTACTCAAAATTGCATCGAACTAGCGTAACAGTGGACGAAACCTCACCCTTGTTCTGCGTATGCTCAAACCACCCTGCAAGTGCCAATCACTCGGGATTCCCCCATGTGATTAAAAAAAACTAATTAAAATTCGATTACACTAAGATTTCTTCAAATATCGGCTAACCCAACTGCCAGTGCAATCCAGCAATGCTTCCCGATTCTTATTTACTCTTACCGATGACGTTGCGTGGCGCGTAATGATTGACAGTTCTCTGGCTGTGCATGTCGGGATAGTCTCGTTTTACTTTTGTAGCTCCGGTTCAGGTCAAGTTGGATCAACCAGAACATTTGAAGAGCTGAGTGGAAGAACGTGCTAAGTGACATTTTTGAAAAAATTGAGATTTTTGTGTCAATGATCATGTTATTACCTGCTTTAAACATAACAGCTTTCAATTTTTTAGAAAACATTCGATTTCGTATATTTTTCGCATACGAAGTTGGTAGGTGCACACGTTTTCGTCACTTCTTCAATGGAAGAACGTGCTAAGGACCCTTGGCACGTTCTCCCACCGAAATCGCTCGATTTCGGAACGATCGTTTAGTGGAAGAAGTGCTAATGACACTTTTTGCGGAAAATTTTCAACTTTTCGCTTGCATTAATACAAAAAAATGGTTTCTTTTGTATTTTTAATCAAAAAAATTCAACAAAATTTTAATTAATATTTTCCTAATTAACTTTAATTATTAAATATCAATGAAATTAAATTTATATTGAGTAAAACTGGGTTTTTTGAGTGCATTTAAGCAAAATAGGAAAAAATGCATTTTGTTTTTAAAATTTTTAAACGGATTTAAAGGTTTAAACATTTCATAAAATGTCTTCTGATTTTTATTGAAAACATATATAATTTAGAAAGCAATAGATGGAAATAATTTAAAAACAAAGTTGCACCTGCTCTATGGAGATGGTAGTTTGCAGTTCGCGTTAAAACAACTTTGCACCGAACATTCAAAGCATCTGGTTTGTTTAAAAAAAATGAATTAGGGTACAAAAATCTTTTAAAGCCTTTTTAAAACGTTTGATCTCTAAAGCTATCGAACGCATTTTGTGCAATGTCCTAAAACTCCTTAAAATTATTAAAATGGAATTAAGAAGCAAGCGAAAAGCTAAATTTTTTTGCTTGAAAGTGCGAAAAAAAGCTTATACGGTAAGTACAAATTTAATCAAGATGTTGCTTTGGTTATGTAAAACTAAAATATTTTTTATAATAATTGATGTAAAAATAGAGTGAAAAAAGTATAAAACGTTATAAGTTTTTAAATATTATTTAAAATAATCGTGACTTTAAAAAAGTACTATCATCACGATTAAAAAAAAAAAATTGTTTAAACGTCATGTTTCGACCGTTTGAAGAAATGCTGTAAATTAAAAAGTACTTTCTTAAAATTGATTTAAACCCTTAATTGAAAAGGAAAAGGAAAGCGTAAAAAAAACCTTAGGATCTATTCTTGCCATACAACTTATTTTTATTTTTTTTTTTAAATTTTATCAAAGTTTGTTTTTAAATCCGATTATTCTTATTAAAAACTATTTAAATATTTATTTTTGCGAAAATTAAAAATCTTGCATTATAATCTATTTTATAAGTCTTTTAAAATTTAATATTTATTAAATTCAATGCATTTGTGTATCTTTTACTATCTTTTTTGTATACTTTTTTGTCCTTTTTATTCTTAAAAGTATTTAGTTTAAAAATTTTCGTGAAATGGTTTTTTAAAAAAATATTTTCAATTAAAAACTTACTCATCTAACATTAAGCAAGAAGTTCTAAAATAACTTATATAACCTACTTTCTTTTAACTTAAAATACTCCAAAGAAATCCTTTAGTAGGGACAGACGGACGAACAAAAAGTATAAGATAGGTGACTGATTTCTTTTAAAAAAAACTAGGGATGTGTAACACTATATACAATACGCTCATTTAAAAGTTAAATATACCTTTATAAATATTTTCAAAACTTTCAACCAAAAAGTTTTATGGCAGCTACTCCTTGCACATGCACAATATTGTAGAAAACTTTATTTTGACGTCCGGCTAGTACAGGGAACACGTGCCATCAAATTGAAGTCCTGTATCTATTTTCGTTGTTCACAATACTTTAAAACCAAAAAAGTTTATTGCAGCTTCTACTTGCGCGTTGCGCTATTTTTCTCGAAAACTACTTATTATGACGTTCCAACAAGAACTGGAACCCGTGTACTAAATTTGGCAGTCCGTAGCTCTTTATTTTTAAAACTGTAAAAAAGTTTCAACCCGACAGACGGATCAATGTAAAAAAACCCAATTTTTAGAAAAGAGCACCCTCCCAAAACTGTAGAAAAACACAAAATCTTCATTTTGGATTATTGACCCCTATCGCAATAATTTTTTACCTTATATTTTTATATTAGGTAATTGAAAGTAATAACTTTAAAAATTGGAAAGGGTACAAAGGAGTTGGGGGGGGGGGGGGGGGGGGGGGGGGAGGGGGGGTTAGGATAAAAGATTTTAAAAAAGATAAAAGAGATTTGTGGGGGGGTCCCCTCTTCCAAAAAAAAAAGAAATTTTTTAAAACGGGGGGGGGGGGAAAGAAGTTTTGAAACTTTAAGGGGCAAAATTTCCCAAAAAAAATTCACTTACACGTTTTTTTTCCACTAAGCGCGGCCAAAATCTGAAGCACCCCTTGGAAAGGGGAAAAACCCAAAAGATTAGGTTCAACGCGTTTTTTTTAAAGACCGTTATACGTAAATTACGGCTAAGCCCAAAACCCCAAAACTTTTAAGAACCCCAAAATAAAAATAGCACAAAAAAAAGTTTTTGTGAAAAACGAAAAGTTGCAAACAAAAACTTTTTTAAACTATTTCTCGTTTTCCCTTTTTCACTTAGCATTTTTCCCACTAAGGGGCTTATTTCTTTAATCAAGGGTCCCTTAGCCGTGGAACCGAAAACTTTTGGTGTTTAAAAAATTTGGGGGTTGGTTAAAAATTTTTTCAAAAATTTTGTCACTTACCCCTGCGGGTTTTTTTCAGGTTTCTGTTTAGTTTTTAAAAAAAAAAAACCCCTTTATCTAATCAGATTTTTTTTATTTTAGAATTTTATTCCCCTTTAAATTTCTGGACAATATTTGAAAGTGCTTGAATTTTTCCCCCCCCAATAAGTGTAAACCCCAAATGGAAAAAAAGGGGGGGGGAAATTTTGATTCTTTCCCGCGGGTCGGGTTTTTTTTTTAATTGATTTTTCTTTTTTAAATCCCGCATTCCTGTTTTTTTTTAAAAACTATAAAATTTTTTTTAATTTTCACTTTGACCCTTGCCTTTTTCGAACCCCCTGTTAAAAATTTTAAGGTTTTATAATTTTTAATTGGCAAGTATGGTTGTGGGGTTTATTCATTATTTTATTTCTACATATTTTTGGTATAATTTCAGAAAATTTGTTTGATGTTTCTGGTCTGTGGTTAAGGCAATATGGTTTCAAAATTAAAAAATTTTTTAACTCAATATATAGTTTTTGTAATTACAGTAAATTATACATTCGAATTTATTTTATATTAATCTTCAATAACTCTTTAGTAGGTTGATTTTGAGTTAAACGATTTTCATCTCGCAAAGTAAATGGACTGAAACATTAAAAAAGCTGGAATTGGTACCAAGACCCGTATGAACCCTGAAATTCATAAAAAATCTCACCTTTCATATCCCATGATTTTGAAAAGGATTATGGACGAAAAAAAATAGTGACTTGGTGGGAGTCCTGAAAGAGCCATATACTGAATACATACCTTGCACTTTTGAGAATTATAATTAACATAAGTAACAAACCCATTAAAGTTTGAAAATGAAAACCTTTTATAAGTTATTAGATCTAATCAGCAATTCTAAAACACAATAAAAAATATGCAACCTTCAAAAATCTTTTTGTTTAGTTTGAATTAAATCGTCGCACTGAGCTACCGAGGGCTTTGGGAGGGGCGTCGTATTTTAAAAACCACAGTCCAGTGCAGCCGACACCCGGTTGGCACCCAACGAAACCGTTAGGGGCGACATCGCATGTAGCGTTGGACTTTTGGAGGCGTTTTTTAAAAACGTGACTCCCTCTAAGGGGTATTATTCGTCGACTTTTTTTGCTGCACAGGCCTATAGACCGGCAGTTATTTTTTTTCGATCCCCGGAAACCCGACCTGGGACCTTTTTCCCGCATGCTAGACAAAGCGCCCGACGGGGCCCTTCCCCAGCCCCTTTCCTAAACCTTTACTTTTTCTTAAAATTAATTTTTGGGTAATATTATTTTAAAAATTTTTTAAAGCTTTAATATATCTTAAAAAACAATGAATATTTAAATAATTTTCCTTAAGCATTGTGGTTACTATTGACACTAAAATAACATTCAAAATTTGAGCTGCTGAAACATATTTTTTTCCCTTTTAAAATATACATACAAACAATTAAATCTTCCAGCAACATTTCTGAAAAGAAAAAAAAAGAAATTATAGAACATTTCTATATAAATTTAATAATATTTAGCTAAAAAATTAACTGATAAGGGCTAATGGTTACAGATGAGATCACTCAAGACACACTTTAGTCAATTTTAGAAAGGGCTGCCAGGATTGCACGCAAAAGGGAAAAAAATAGCAACAGAAAAAAAGAAAAAGAATACAGCTTTTTGAAGGGGCAGTTCAAATATAATAAATCCGGGATATAGCCATTTTAAATTAGTATTGAAAGATAAATTTGAAGGAATACTAAGGATACCTTTAAAACCATTATCCATAAGTGGTTTAGAGCTTTTGTACAAGACCAATATTAAAGACTAGGCATAAAAAATAATTCTGAAATAGTAGATTGGCGGAAGTCATAAAGCACTTAAATTGACTAAGGAAACAATATCTTTTTAAAAAATCCACTGCTCTTCCAACCATTTTTCCAAAAAATATATCAAAATTTTCCAAGAAAACAGTAACACTAATTTCAGACACCAAAAAACCAAATTTTAATTAAAATTTTAAAAAAGCGCCAAATGTGAACGATTTAAGAAAAAAAAGAATCGTGAACCTTCCCCCAAACAGAAAAAATTTTTTAAAAAACGGAAGGTTAGAAAAAAAAGTTTAAAAGTTATGGAAAATTTAACCAAAAAAAAATGTCACTTCACTTCTTCCACTAAGCGACTGGCCAAAACCTAAGGGGATTCGGGGGAAAAAGTCCAAGTGCATGGGTGTCAAGCGCTTTTGAAAAGGGGCGCTTAAAAGACGTAAATTACGGCTAAGCCAAAAGCCCCCCAACTTTTGAAAAACCAAACTAAAAAAATCAGGGAAAAAAAACTGGATTTTGGAATGACAGAAAAGTTGCCTAAAAACTTTAAAATCATTTTTCTCTTTTCACCTTTTTGTCACTTAGCACGTTCTTCCACTAAGCTCTTTATTTTTCAACCAAAGGGGCCTTGAGCCGTGATGACAAAAAAGTTGGAAAATTTTTAAAAAAAGGTCCCCCATCCCCCCACAGAGCTAACGACGCCCCCCCTAAAAATTTTTTTTAACCCCCCCCCCCCCAAAAAAAAAAAAAAACCCGGGGGGATTTTAATTTATATATGGATTTATGGAGTATACTGTACCAAGAAAAAATTTTCACCAACAGTGAAAATATAAATAGGGAAATTTTTCGGTGTATACATGAAACTTTTAGAAAAAAATTTTTTTAAAATCCACGAAGGGGTTTTAAATTTGTCCAAAAAAGTAAAAACAAAAAACTGAATTTTTTCTTGAATTTTTTTTCTAATGATGGTCAACCGGGTTTCCCCTAAATTTAAAAAGGGAAACCCCCATTTAATAGCTTTTATATTCGGAATTAAAAATTTTTTAAAATTTTTTTTAAAATATTTTTTTTTTCAGCAAAAGTTCGGGAATTTTAAATAATCATAAAAATTCCCTAAAAATTTATGTAATTAATATTTTTTTTTAAATTAAAAAAAAATAGCGGACACGTAAAACCAATCAAAAAACCCCCCAAATTTTCCCCTTTTTTTCTAAAAATTTTTAAAAAAAAAAAATGCTCTCTTCGTTTTTTTTGTAATGCAACCCCTTTAACATTTCAAACTAAATGGGGAAATTTTTCTTTATTTTTAAGATATATTTTTATTTTAAAAAAAAATATTTTATTTTACTAAATTTAAAATTAAATTTTTAAAAGAAAAAAAATTTTCCCCGAAACTGGAATTTTAAATTTTTTTAACTATATTAAACACCCCCTTTGAAACCAACGACAAGTATTTCCTTTTTGTTTCAACAAAGGCAATGGGGGAAAATGGTTTGGGGCCCCGAATGATAAAAACCAAAAAATTATCCAAGGTCTTATTTAAAAAATGTTATATAAAAAAATTTAAATTTTTTGATGTGCTTCAAATGCATAAAAAGTGATTAAAAAGTTTTAGAAATAGTTGTCAGCACTTCCCCTTTTTTCGACGCCGGGCCCTTAAAAAGAATTTCTTTTTTCAGTTTGTTAAAGTTTTTATTTTGATTCGTTTTATTTGTGATTTATAAAAATTAAAAAAAATTTTTGAATACTTTTTTTTAGAAATTTTTATTTTTTTTTTTTTTTGTCGTTTTAATTTTAAAAAAGGGAATTTTTGTTATAATTATCCGATTTTTAGTGCCGCTATTGTTATTTTTCAAAATCAATTCCAAAACTTAAAAACCCTTTTAAAAAAACCGCCGTTTGCTTGGGGAACCAAACACTTAAGAAAAAAAGGGGCAGAAATCAATTAAAATTTCCGTTTCAGATTACAAAAAACAGCTTTTTTTTAAAACAAAATTTAAAAAAATTTAGGATCAGAAAAACGTAATTTTTTTTTTAAAATTTGGACTAATGCAGTCGGTTTGAAGTAAAAAAAAAACTGTTTTCCCAATTTTAATTTTCAAATAAAAAAAAGGCATATGTTCATAAATTAAAAGCCGTATAGGCGTTACCGTTTTTTTGGATTTTAAAAAAATACCCCCAAAAAATTTAATTGGAAAACCCAAATATGCAAAGCTCTTTGTTAAATATTTAACAATGTAAATATTTTTTTAAAATTGGGGGAAAAAAAAAAAAAAATTTTGTTGTTGAACTATAAAATCTAAAAAGTAAAAATTTAATTAAAGAAAATTTATTTGAATGCAAAATGAAAGATTTCTTTTTTGTTAAAAATTTTTTTTAAAAAGTAATTTTAAAAATCAAATTTTTCAGTAATACAAATATAATTAACCCCTTTCAGTAATAGAATCCTTTTTTTTTTGCCCCCCCCTTTAAAGAGATAAACCCGTCAAATGACTTTTTTCCCCCGCAGCACCATAATTTTTAAATTTTAAAATTTAAAATTTTTTTAAATTTAAAAAAATTTAAACAGGGGGGGGGGCATTTTTAACTCCCTACACAGAAAAAATAATTTTTTTTAATTAGGGGAAATTTTTAAAATTTTAGTTAAAAAATTTAATTTAAACTCAAGCAGGGGAAAAAAGTTTACATTTCAGCCAAATTTGTTTTTAGAGGGTTAGCAAATTAAAATTTTTTTAATTCCCCAAAATCTTCCGGAACACTGCCATAACCAACCCTTTAAAATAACTTGGGGGTTTTTTTGTACAGTGCATTTTAAAAATTTATTTGTTTAAAATAGATCAAAAAAATCATTTTAAAAAAATTTTTTGTTTATGCTTTCCCCCCGTTTGAAAACAACAATTAAAAAGCTATATATTTTTTTAAACAATTTAAGCGGGAAAATTGGGGCGAAAGAATTGTAGTTAAAAAAGTGCGTGAGATTTATGGCATGAGAAGGGGGGCTTTTAATTTTTTTTTTTTTTCAGCTTTTTTAAAAAGTGGGGGTTTTTTTTGGGTAATAAATGCAAAAAATTCGCCAGGGCAGAAAGCCATATCCCCTTAATAGTTTTTTCGAATTTTTTTGGTTTTTCCATTTTTGGGTTTTAAGGGGGGGCGGAGGGGGGGGTTTCCCCCCCCCCGGGGTATGGGGGGGGGGGGGGGGGGAGAAAAAGTATTAGAAAGAAATAGAATTTGTTAGAGTTGTACTTAGAAAAATAAACCCCTTTACTTAAAAAAAAATTTAATTTTTTCGCCCCCCCCCCCCTTTTAAAAAATTTTTGTTGAAACTTTTTTTAAAATTTTTTTTTTGGCCTAATGGGGATTTTATTCAGGGTATTTTTTTTAACAAAAAAAAACCCCCCGTTTATTTAAACAGATTTTAATTTTTTTAATTTTATTCTTTGAAATTTTTGGGAAAATATTTGAAAAATGTTAATTTTTTTTTCCCCCCCAAAAATGTATAAAAAGTAAAAAAAGGGGAATTAGTTGTTTCCCTGCGGATCGTTTTATTTTTTTGTATGTTTTTTTTTTAAATCCTGCATACCTTTTTTTTTTTAAAAAAATTTTTATATTTTTTAATTTGTCACTTGCCCCCGCCTTTTCAAACCCCCCTTAAAATTGAAGGTTTTATAAATTTAATGTTGGCAAGTTGGGTGGGGGTTTTTTTTCATTATTTTTTTTTTCTACATTTTATGGTATAATTTCAAAAATTTTTTTTGAGTTTCTGGTCTGTTTAAGGAATAGGGGGTTTCAAAATAAAATTTTTTAACTAAAATTTAGTTCTGTAATTACAGAATTAACATTCGAATTTTTTTCAACATTAATCTTCAAAAAACTCTTTAGTGGTTTGATTTTGATTTTTCGTTTTATCTCGCAAGAAATGGACGGAAAACCTTAAAAAAAACCGGAATTTTGAGTAGCCAAGAGCTGATGAACCCTAAACCCTAAAAAAAACTCCTTTCAAATGCCCCGATTATGAAAGGTATTTGGGGCGAAAAAAAAAAAAAAGGGGACTTGGGGGGAGTCCTAAAGAGCCTATACTAAATAAACCTTGATTTTGAGAAATTAAATTAATAAGTAAAACCCAATTAAAAATTTTTAAAAGGGGAAAACCTTTTTAAGTTTTTAACTAATTAGCTTCAAACAAATAAAAAAATATCAAACCTTCATAAATCTTTTTTTTTTTGAATTACGTCGCAAGACCCCAAGGGGCTTTGGCGATGGGGTCGTTTTTAGAACCAAGGAAGTGAGGCCGCACCCCATTGGACAATGAGCTGCTGAAACCATATTTATTTCCTTCAAATAGACATACAGACAATTAATCTTCCAGCAACATTTCTGAAAAGAAAAAAAAAGGAAATTATAGAACAATTCTATATAAATTAAATAATATTAGCTCAAAAATTAACTGATAAGGCTAATGGTTACAGATGAGATCACTCAAGAAACACATTAGTCAATTTAGAAATGCTGCCAGGATTGCACGCTAAAGGAAAAAATATGCAACAGTAAAAGAAAATAGAATACAGCTTTTAGAAGGCAGTTCAAATATAATAAATCCTGAATATAGCCATTTTAAATAAGTATTGAAAGATAAATTTGAAGGAATACTAAGATATCCTTAACCAGATTATCCATAAGTGGTTAGAGCATTTTGTACAAGACCAATATTAAAGACTAGGCATAAAAACTAATTCTGAAATAGTAGATAGCGGAAGTCATAAAGCACTTAAATTGACTAAGGAAACAAGTATCATTTTAACAATACAACTGTCTCTTCCAACCACTTCCATAAAATATATCAAAATTATTCCAAGAAAACAGTAACACTAACTTTCAGACACCAAATAACCAATTTTAATTGAAACTTAAGAAAAGACGCCAAATGTGGCTGCCTTATCAGTTGATAGGGCCGGGAAAGCAGGCGACAGGAATAGATAAATCAGAACCTTAAGCTATAATCCATCCGATTACTTTCTTCGCCTTTGTGTGGTTCTCCAGGAAACAGTGCAAGTGTTGCTGTTTTCCCCGACATTAATGGGTTTGGAAAGCAATTTTGATTTTCCTCTCAGCACAGCCTAAAACGAGGCAGGTTGGTTTAGAACCAGGACACTCACACACTGTTACCTGGAAAATCACTTGGGTGGAAGGGGAAGAAAGCGATTTTGAAGCCTGCACTGTTATCAGATGGACTACAGACATACACAAAACCAAAAACTAAGGGAAATTGCTTCCTGCACCGCTTTGGGGGCAGCGGGGCGATTAGGGTGGGCCGAAATTTGTAAATTTTTTTATTTCCGATCGCTATGGTGCAGAAAAGTTGCCATTGGTAAAGACATGAAAAATGCACTAATTATTTTTTTTAATGTTTAAGCATGATAGATGTTTTTAGTTGCGTTCCTATACCATGAATTTACTAAAAGTATGTAAAATCAATATATATGCACTTATTATACATTTGAGTCAGATCTTCCTGCCACGCAACGTAGTACAAAATGAGTAAAATTCTTAGTTTTTTCAAAATATCACCGTTTAGTACATTTTGATCATACAACTTATAGACATGCTTTACTTTAATATTAATAGAATAATCTAAGCATATGAGCTTCGTGAAAAACAGCAGAGTCATTGTTGTTAAAAGTGGAGGAGGTACGGGTGTTTCATTTGCAGGGTTGCCACAATTTTTAGTAACAAAAAAATCAAGGACTATTTAAGGACTTTTAAAGGATATATTTCTCCATTTTCAGTAACTGTATATTCGAACATGCAACAACCTAAATTTCCCGATAACTTTCAAATGAACTTAAATATGTGTTATAAAATAATCATTAAGTTATTAAAAAATCCATCCAAAATCACTTGCTTTGCCTTCTTGGATTATACATAAACAATAAATCAAAATAGGAACCAATTCACATTAAAAGTGTTTTTAATGAAGCCGAAATTAACATTTGCTTTAGAAGACGACATCTGAAGACTTCTGTTTATATTTGTCTACACAATTAAAGAAAACACAACCCCGGTATCTCTATGCACAAGAGTAACGTGTAAGAAATTAACACATCGAATGTAAACATAATTACCATAAAATTAAACAAAAAAATTTCAGAATTCTAAGTAATAAGAAAGAACAATTCAGTACTTCACAAGTGATATAAAAAGTTTTGCTAACTAAATTCTTAAAATAAACTTACACTTGCCAATATTAAAAAAAAATACTCTTTATTTTGAGAGAGGAGGTCAATTACCTTAAAAAATTCATGGGTATAAGAGCTTTAAAATTATACATTAACAATAATTAATGAGCTAAAATGTGAACTTAAGTTAAGAATTTTTAAGCCCAAAAAATTAAGGACTTTTCAAGGTTGATAATGTTTTTCAAGCACTTTCAAGACCTTGAAAACCAATGTTTTTTCAAGGACTGTGGCAACCCTGCATTTGATAAATTGAACCATGCATTTGATACAGAAGTACTAATTATCAGAAGCGTTGCTGATTACCTGAATTTCAGTAGAAAAAAGTTCCACCTTCCATCTCTCACTGTTTGTCTTTGTTGGTTGTCATGTCTAGTAATTTGTTTGGACCGAATAAAAAAAGTACTAGGCATGACATCCAACAAAGACGAATAGCGACAAATAGGCTGAGTATAAAAGTTTATAAGTGCATATAAACTTTTGTGAAACCAAGATTCTAAAATTAGTTAAATAAAAAAATATTACAAAAAGCGATAACTCAAACTGCCAAAGCAACCACCTTACACTTTGGTTTTGGTTGGGTTGATGACGACCGAAACTAGAACTACATGATCTCACAGCCCAACGACAATTGAATATATCGTTTCTTCCGATTATACAAATTTATGATTTTCTAAATGTGGTTAGGTCCCAATTACTTTGGATAATTGGAGTTCTACTGCATAGTCTATAGCTTCAAAGTTAAAAGGTTTGATGGTGATAGAAATAAACCATATCCGATTGCTGGGCTTAAGGCGTATCGCGAAAGCAAAGCAAGTAATACCTGAAAATGAATTCATCATAATCTCTAAACCACTAAACCTAAACTTTGAAGCTAAAGGCCAATACCGAAATACATACGGCTGTTAAAGGATGCGGCTAGTGACCGAAAGTTATATAGTAAAGAGTGAGGACAGTTCCAGAGATGGCTATATTAGAACCTCATTATTGAACACAAATCCGAATTTCAAAGTTTATCGATAGACTAAAAAGGAAACATAAAGAGAAAGAAAGCAAAATTAATGTTGAGTCATTCCGCGTCAATTCAACACACTTTTCGGCAAAATTCTACCTCACCGTCTCAGATTTTGCTGAAATTTGGAACAACAGTAGTGTTTATATAGTTATTTGTGAAATGAAAATTTTTATTCACAAATATTGATCCGTTTAAAAAATATGGTACTTTAAATGTTCAAGAAATTGGTCAAAAAACCGCATCCGACCAATTTTCAAATTGACCTAGAGGCTTTCCTAATTAAGCTAGAGACCTGGGATAGGTGTCATCTGACAGAGATTTGTATGAACTTTTTAATGATATGTAACACACTTAGGATATAGAAGATTTTATTTAAATTAAAATTTAATTTTTTTTAAAAAACTACATAATTTAAAATTTCGAAATTAATTACATAAATAGTTAGGACTATTTCACATCATCTGACAAAATATCATGTTGGGATGAGAATGGGTTCATTGATAAAAAAATTCAAAACTAAAGCTTGTTTTTCATAAATAATTGTTTTTATTAATAAACTTGATCAACTAATTTTAAAAATGACCTAGATGGTTTCCTAATTAATTTAGAAATGGTGTTAAGTGCTAGTTTACAGCAATTTATAAGACAATTTTAATAAAGTATAACACACTCAGATTATAGAAGATTTTATTTAAATTAAAATTGAATTTTAAATTTTTTTTTAAAAAATGCATACTTAAAATTTTAAAATTATTTTCATGAATAGTTGGTATTTTTTAAACAATATATGGGTAAAATATCATTCTGGTATAAGAATTGGTTCATTGCTAAAAAATATCAAAACTGAAGATTAATAAATGTTTTCACTATCAACCTTGATCAAGCAATTTTCAAAACGACCTAGGAGGTTTCCTAATTCAGTGATAAACCTGTGGTACGTTTCATTTTACAACAATTTGTAAGACCTTTCTAATGACACGTAACAAATTTAGAATATAAAAGATTTAAATTAAATTACAAATAAAAGAAACAGTGGAGCTTGTTTATCATTATTGTTAGTTAATAATTCAGCTTAGGAATAACACAAGAATACTAATATTAACACTACCTTTATAATAAATCTGAATGATAACATGAAGAAAGTTTCATTTGTAGTTTGAAAAAGTCATTTTTGTTTGGAAGACATCACTTTGAAGTAGAACATAACTTCTTCGAGTGGGAGTCACAGGATTAACTTTTGCTAGAATGTCAATTACCGACACCCACAAAACATCAGCGTTTCTTGGATACATGAATGTGTCAGTAGTGGACATTCTAGCAAAAGTTAATCCTGTGACTCCCACTGGAAGAAGTCATGTTCTACTTCAAAGTGATGTCTTCCAAACAAATGTGGCTTTTTCAAACTACAAATGAAACTTTCTTCAGGTTATCATTCAGATTTATTATAAAGGTAGTGTTAATATTAGTATTCTTATGTTATTCCTAAGCTGAATTATTAACTAACAATTAATGATAAACAAGCTTCACTGTTTCTTTTTTATTTGTAATTTAAATTAAATCTTTAATATTCTAAATTTGTTACATGTCATTAGAAAGGTTTTACAAATTGTTGTAAAATGAAACCTACCACAGGTTTATCGCTGAATTAGGAAACCTCCTAGGTCGTTTTGAAAATTGCTTGATCAAGATTAATAGTGAAAACATTTATTAATGAAAAACAGTCTTCAGTTTTGATTTTTTTTAGCAATGAACCAATTCTTATACCAGAATGATATTTTACCCATAGATTGTTAAAAAAAATTTTAAAAATTCAATTTTAATTTAAATAAAATCTTCTATAATATGAGTGTGTTATATTTTATTAAAATTGTCTTATAAATTGCTGTAAACTAGCACTTAACATCATTTCTAAATTAATTAGGAAACCATCTAGGTCATTTTTAAAATTAGTTGATCAAGTTTATTAATAAAAACAATTATTTATGAAAAACAAGCTTTAGTTTTGAATTTTTTTATCAATGAACCCATTCTCATCCCAACATGATATTTTGTCAGATGATGTGAAGGAGTCCTAACTATTCATGTAATTAATTTCGAAATTTTAAATTATGTACTTTTTAAAAAAATTTAAATTTTAAAATTTAATTAAATTTTAATTCAAATAAAATCTTCTATATCCTAAGTGTGTTACATATCATTAAAAAGTTCATACAAATCTCTGTCAGATGACACCTATCCCAGGTCTCTAGCTTAATTAGGAAAGCTTCTAGGTCAATTTGAAAATTGGTCGGATTCGGTTTTTTGACCAATTTTTTGAACTTTTAAAGTGCCATATTTTTTAAACGGATCAATATTTGTGAATAAAAATTTTCATTTCACAAATAACTATATAAACACTACTGTTGTTCCAAATATTAGCAAAATCTGAGACGGTGATGTTTAATGAGTGTGTTGATTTGATGTGGAATGACTCTGTCCACATATTGTAAATGACGCAACCTCCGTGGTGAGTTCTGGGTCGTTTTTGTAAACAAAACAAGCGAAGGCACCAACAATTGAACAAAAATATTTTCTAATCTTTACTATTAGAAATTTTTAAAATTATCTGAAAGGAAACATTGTCAGACAACAATAATGACTGTTACCGTCTGCGAGCGCATCGCTGGCATTCGTCACATAAACCTCGCATCTAAGGCTACTCTGCTGCTTTTGACGAAGCTTATATGCTTGGATTTTCTAAAGATTAATCTATTAATATAAAAGCATAGCATATCTGAAAGTTGTATGATTAAAATGTACTAAACGGTGAAACTTTGCAAAGACAAAGAATTTTACTCATTTTGTACTATGTTGCGTGGCAGGAAGATCTGACACAAATGTATAAATAAGTGAATATATATTGATCTTGCATACTTTTAGTAGTTAATTCATGATATAGGAACGCAACTAAAAACATCTATTGTGCTTAAAAAATTATAAAAAACTACATTTTTGACATTTTTTGCCAACTTTGATGGCATTGCGCGACGAAAGATAAGTAAATAAATAAAATAATAATTAGTGCTTTTCTTTCATGTCTTTACCAATGACAACTTTTCCGCACTATAGTGATCGGAAGTAAAAAATTTTTTTGGCCCACCCCAGTGGCGATGCTTGGCAAAGGCTCATATGTGCCTCCCCTAGTGTACGACTAGCTTAATTGCGACACAAAAGTAATTAACACAGCATAAAATCCGAAATTTTTTACATCTAATGCTGCATGAATTACTTATACAGCATTTAACATTTTTGAAAACTACATTAAAGAATCACTTCATACTTTTTTTTTAACTTAGTAAAAACTAACGCCTCATCTTAATCTCCTGGCTTCTCTTTCTGATTCCAGAAGTGTGAGAATATCTCCTTCCCTCACAGGTCCCTTGACATTCCTGATGATGGATCGGTTGGACTCGTCCAAAAACTCAACCCGTACTTGAGTACACTGTCCTTGGGATCCAGTCCTTCCCAACACCTTGGTGACCTGAAACACAGAGATAAAACTTCAATAAAATATAACTATTTTAGTGGGACAGTACTTAAGAGGGACTGTCAGTCCCATAGAGCTAATGCATTAGTTTTGAAATCATATTTTTTGCAAAAGAATTGTTTTGCCATGTTATCCTATTTTCACCAGGTATGGGAATCATCATAACATCAATTTAAAACAAAATTGAAAAGAAAATAACATCCGGTTATTTAATATTAATGAAAAGTATTTAAAATATGTGTCGCATCTGCTGTAATTTTGTAGCATTTTAAAACTAAAAAAAAATATAATTTAATAAAATAACAGTTTCGTTTTCAAAATTTATTTCATTCGATGTTATTCTTCATTTCTCAAACTGGACAAAAGGGCTAACATGGCAAAGCAATCTTGTGGAAGTTATGATTAGAAAACTAAAATGCATTAGCTCTATGGGACTGACAATCCCTCTTAACACCTTATTTCACTGTATCAAGAAACTAATTTAGCACGAGGGACAAGGTAATCTTGAATAACTACATTAAATAAGATAATTTTATCCAATGACACAAATATACCACTGTCACGATGCCGCAAACTTGAACGAGCCACCACTGTGATCTTACCGTGAACTAGCATATATTGCTATTAGCATGGGAGTATAGTAATTAACTCAAACCTAATGAGATATTAAGAGCTAGGAACTAGTAAATATTTCGAAGCATTTTAATAGCATGTCTTTCCTAGCTCAGGGTAAAATTGCTCAAGCGTATATTTACAAAATTAGCCCCCCCCCCCAATACAAACTTACCATAACAATTAACTGTGACACCTATAAACAGTTATCATGCCACAAGGCAACCTGTCATATTACCTCCTTAGACCCAAAATTTAAAGGATGTATTGTTTGTCCTTTCTGTAACTACAAAATTCTTTTTAAAATTTAAGCACCCAAACAGCTTGATAGAAGTGGTCCAGCATTCTTCACCAAGCAACACCTATGCCTAATAATGGATTGACAGCCATCGTCACAATTGTATTATGTATGTAAAACAACAAAAATGATGTCCGATTGCTCGTTTCTCCCACCTTTAATGGCCGGTTCGCGACGTTTTGAACTGCTATTTAAATCAGAACTGTTCAATTACTAAATAATCTAATGCACATAAAAAAATCGTATTTCCAGAGATCCACAAACCCATTTTTAAATTTTGGGGTCTAAAAAGGTACCTTGTTATACTTACGTCCATAATCATGATCCACTTAAAACTAGGCTGAATCGAAAACAACTATTTTGCAAAAAAATAAAACTACATTGCAAAATTGTTCGGTTAGCAACAACCCTCGTCACGTATAATTAAAATTTTATCTCGGCAGACACATTGGTTAATATGTTAATTTAGGTTATCAAATGAGGTAACTTTCCATTGTATTCTGAATAACACTGTAAACAAATTATGAAATACAACTTCGACTTCCTGTTCAAGTGTCAAAAACTTTAAATTTCACTAAAAATATCTAGCTTTTCTTCTCTTTAAGTATAAAATTGAGGGAACAAAATCAACCATTATTTGACCACGAATACTGTAATGTACACACGTGGAAATCGCCAATAGGCTTAAGCATCGCCAACCATTTAATAAATAGTATTTGGATTATTAAAAGAAATACTTACACGAGCAAGCTTGACTTTATCCATATTTTATTATTATTTAGTAGTGAAAAATCAAATATTTTATTCAATTTCAGGAATAGAAATTTTGGTTAAAGCTCAAGAAGCGGCTTACCAAATTTTTACAAATAAGAGCGTGTTGCCATTAGGAAATAATTTTCTATAAACGTGCGAGTTTTTTTTTGGCTTTGTAAATTGATTCTGTATATTTGAGTTAATTAAAAAAATATATTTGTTTGCTGAATAATTTTTATTTATTAATGCTGATTATAAATTTATTTAAACATTCATACATTTTGATACTGTCGAATTTTAAGATATTTTATAATGTTTTGTCTACTTCAAGTGAAGTAAATCTTTTGTTTTTGTTTATACAAGTTTGGGGTCCTTTTATCCTCTTTATCCTTGGCAATTGATATTATTTAATAATTAAATATAGTATTAGCAATTTAAAAATGTCTAAAGTTGCTCCAAGAAGTTTAGCACCTTTTTTGAAATGGGTGCGAGATTTTCTTTTGGGAGTTAGTATTTTTTTAGAGCTTTTTAAGATACTTCTTTTAGTAATTTGTAATCTAGTGCAGACTAAAGTTTTGTCTTGTTACTAAAACTTTTATATTTAATTTCCTTTATTTTTGTAGAGAGAATTCGTTAATTCATTGAGATTTCAAGACTTTGTTGCAACTAGGTAAGGCAAACTATTGCAAAGAACTTTAATGACTTTTACTGAATAAAAAAAATATTTAAACTGAAACTTTCTTGAAGAGCCAAGACCTAAGTTATTTTCTCACGAATGAAATGTATCGGATTAGGTTTATTTTACATATTATTTAGTGTATGCATATCCGCTAGAGTTGACCCACGGCCAATTTACAGTATCGGGTGCAAAAAGTAGGTAAATTATAATTTAACTTATGTCATTTTCTCAAGGCTGATTTTTAGTATGTTTTTAAAAATATTGTTAATAGTTAATATTCAATACTGCCAGACACTTTCCGCCGGCCAAAACTTATGCCAGACGCTTTAAAGGTTCCTTAAAGTTCAGACTTTGTCCCACGCATACTGGTGCCGCTACATATTTTCTAACTAAACAAAAATTTAATTAAACCAAAATTATAATATTTCTTTGTTTTTTAAATTTTTTGGGGGACTAATTTTTCGTTACTTTTAAGGTGACAGAAATAAATCTGAGTTGATAAACAATAAAAACAAAGAAAGATTATCATTTCGATTTAATTAAATTTGTGTTTAGTTAGAAAATACGTAGCGCCATATGGTGCCACCAGATGCGTGGGACACAGTCTGAACTTTACAGGGACCTTTAAAGCATCTGGCAAAAGTTTCAGCTGCCAATATTTTCTAAAACATACGAAAAATCAGCCTTGAGAAAATGACACAAGTTAAATTATAATTTACCTACCTTTTGCAACCGGTACCTGTAAAATGGCCGTCGGTCCACTCTATCGGGTATGCATACACAAAAAGTATATGAAAACTAAAAATAATATGATACATTTCATTCATGCGAAAATAACTTAGGTCTGAGAGCCCTGGGCTCTAGGACTATTATATTACAAGGGGTGTTTGTCTGTTTTTACAGTTGTCTGATTTTGCAGTAAGTTTAGTTTTTAAATTGTGTTGTGTTTTTGTGCAGAATATTTGGAATATACAATATGTTTTTACATTAATCGGAAATATTTCGGATGTTCGTGTTCGTTTAACCCATTTTTGTTCTTTTATTGGCATTTAAAATAGCAGTAAAAATAGAGGTTGCCTTGATTTAGAGCCACCGATTGTTATATCTGCCCAGTGTTCAGTTTTTCAAGAGCTTTAAAGCCGTTGAATTCACCAGAAGATCTCACAAGTGTATAGAGAAAACCTTATGATCAGTGTAAGGATCCTAAAATGGATTAGATCTTTTAAAAATGGGTGTAAAATGCCAATGATAAATTCAAGTGGAGGACCAACAGCCATCACTGCAACATTGGTTCAGAAACTAACAAAAATGTAAACAAAACTGAACCTTTACAGTATCTCTTTCCTATCAAATGAGTTAGTTTTCTCAAAGTTTACCATTAATTATCCTTCATGAAATTGCGGCCAAACTTTTAAATTATCAAAAGTTGAGCTTGTGCTGTCTCGAATTTTTTTAACCGAGGTTAAAAAGACAGTACCTACTATTGAATTGATTTCCGAATTTGATAGGAGACATTAATTAATGGTACAAAAAAAATTGCCGTAGGATACGTCAAGCTCGACCTAAATCAATCATATAAATTATGTTGAAGTATAAATTAAAGTACATGTTTTCGTGCATATAATTTTTTCATGAAAAGTAAGAAAGTTTTTGTTTAAATTCAAAACAGATCTTACTTTGAAAGCAGCCCTCGTAAATATTAGAACACAGTGCACTTTTTGATTACATTTTTGTTTAATTAAAGTAAAATGTATTTTTATTTAGATCACCTCCTCCGCCAAATCTTCCTGAGGGGCCAAGTCATAAGTTGTATAATAATTACTACTTCACCAGAGATGGAAGACATGTGGCCCGACCCCCAGTTGTCTTGCTGGAAGACACGAAGAGGAAGGCTTTGATAGGAGGAGCCAAAGAAAAGTGAGTTGCTTTTATACTTTCAATTACCAAATATGAAATATACGGTAATGAAAGTATTAGGATGGGGATCGAAAATCCAAAATGGAGATTTTGTGTTTTCTACATGTTTTTGAGGGTGTAGATTCCGAAAAAGTTTTTTTTGAACAGTAGTCTGTCTGTTTGAAACCACTCTACAGCTCGAACTAAATTACTCGAACTAAGTCACTTTAAATGTGTGTAAAATGCTTATAAGAGTTCTAGAATTACAAAAAAAAAAAAAAACAGCAAGACACATCTGTAAAAAAAAAGAATAATAAGGGATGGCAGCTAAAAAAAACAATATTAAAGAAACCGGTACGAAAATGACTGATTTTCAATGAAACCGAAGTCACAAAACAAAAATGGTTATTCTAACCGGTTTCAGTTTTCCATCCATAGATCATGGGGACGGTAAGGAAATTAAATTATGTTTTCCGGTCTTTTTTGTGTCGGAACTAACTCCAGTTTAACGTGAATCGATTTTTTTTTACATGTTTTACTCACTTATAAAATATTTATACAAAAAAAATTCCAAACAATATAGCAAAAATTAACCTTAAACTTGAGGGAAGGTAAGGAAAGCAATAAAGCCACGCAGCTCATTTAACTAAGTTTTTAGAACTTTAAGGCATCTTGTCGAAGTGTAGCTAAAAAATGCGGCTACCAAATGAAATGTACGCTTCTTGCCTTCCAATTTTCATGGTTGAAAATTCACTGTAGCTCCATCCAATGCCTTTGTTCAACACTTTTGCAATGAAGCCATTGAAGAAACCAAAACCCAGGGACAAAGTTGAGGGATGAGAAATCCATATTATTAATGTGAAAAGTCAAAATTTTTTAGAAGGTATTTGTTGAGAAATGGTATTAGTTCAATTTAAAGTTCAAATGGATTGCATTTTTTGCAAATAATTTTGTGTTTTTGAGCACTAAACTAAAATTTTGAAGTTCGGGACAGGGGACGGTAATGAATTTTCTGCAATGTTTTGTGTCCTAAAATTTTTTTGGAGTTTCTTTGTTTTAATATACTGTTTTTCAATTATATAAGGACCAATCTATTAGTATAAAAAGAAAAAAAATTAAAGGAAATATTAATTTTTTCAAAAGTTATGCCCAAGGGACGTAAAATTAAAAATTATGGTAGAATTGTCCATATAATTACCTTTAAATGTATTGATTTATTGAGTTATAATTGAAAGTTGTATAGTGTTACCCATACACCTCCAGTTTATATCCAGGGTTTCTGCGCACATGAAAAGTCATGAATTTGAGCAAAAAATTACTAAAAATCATGAAAATTGTTGTATATATATGGTTTTTTTAAGATTTTGTAAGATCTTTTAGGATTGTCGAAGTTTCTCGACTTTCGGATCAACAGAGTTTTGCGACTTTCGGATCGCGGGAGTTTTTTTTTAAATTTTCAGATCGCAGGAGCTTTGATGTTCTGATAGCCAAAATTGCGTGATTTTCGGATCGCCGAAATTTATAATGGTAGAAAAAAATCAATGATTATAAATTCAATGAAAATTCCGGTGGTAAGAAAGGATTTTAGAGCTATAGCCTTAATTTTAACCTAATATTTAAAAATTAAATTTGTGTCAATAGTTTTGCCGGTAGGCTTTTTTGTAATTTTGGTTTGACTGTTGTTTTTTAACTTTTGTAAATGTTAATGCAATCCTAACTCGTTTTTAGAAGAAGGAAAGCAATTGCAAGATAAGACACACATATTAGAGAACAAAAAAATCCTTGGAATAATTAATCAAAGAAAATGTTTTTTATAAAGCATTACTTCTGCAATAGGTTTACATTAATGGAGAAAGATTTTTTCACTTTATTAATATAATACATTTTGAAATCATTTTATGGTGCAATATTTTGTTTTAAAAATAAATTTATGCACTTGCACATTAAAGCCAATATGAAAATTGTCCACACAAACATAATAGTTTACTATGTTTCAAGTTTATACTTGCGAATTATCTTAATTTGAATTTTTTTTATTTGAGATGCGATTTATGGAGTCACATGAAAAAGTGTTAACTTCGTTATGAATTTGGGACAGTTCATTTTGGCAGAAACCCTGTACTGTGACTGGTTGTTCAATGGTGCAGCTAAATGCAATGGGTTCCCAAGCACCTTACAAAAACACTATTAAAATATCCCTGAATGTGCAAATGATTTTAGAGGCTCTTTAATGCCTCTGAATTTACTCTAGAAACATTAAATTGGTCTCCCCCCCATATATATTAATAATTAATTGCCATAAATATTTCATGTTTAACTTTTATAATATTTTCTTTAATTTTTAAAAAAAAAGAATTTAATTAAACATTCTTTTTGGGAAGACCTTTTCCTTCTGTGAGTTTTAAAGTAAAAGGAAAGTAATCTATTTTTAGTTCTTACTTCTTACAGAATTTCTTTTAAATTGTTGCTGCTAACATGTTAAGAAAGACAATATTCAGACACGCTTGTTTCTTGTGGTATAGTTGCAAAATCTTGGGTTGGCAGTTGCAAAGTGGTTAGTCAAGTTCTAAAATTTATTTATATGATTTTCTGAATCATAAAGTTTCAAAAATATCTAAGCAAAGTAAACTTTAATATTAGTAAGTTTGTAAAACTTCAAACAACACAAGGTTGAGAATTTTATGCATCTAATGGGCTTTACTTTATATGTTTGCTTACAATAAATGTATTTTTATGAAGGATGTAGTTGTAAAACTCACATTCTCAAAAGTATCTTTGAGATATAGGGTCTGCCTAGAGCTTCAAATTTTAGTGGCCCCTAAGTTATATTTTTTATTATGCTGAAGGCTGTAGACACCCAAAATTTCAGCAAATGTTACAATTTTCTGAGACCCCACTTTATTTTTAACTTGACTTTAACAGACATTTACCTAACTTGATAGGTTTGATAGATGTTATAAGAAGGAAGCTGATAAAATGATAGCAAAAAAATATGATTCATCGGCCAACCTACAACATCATTACGGACAATAATGCACAACATTTTCCGTTAAGGGGACCTCAAAATTTGTTGTGCCTATGGTCTGAGTTTATCTTGATCAGGCCCTGCTCACAAATGAAGTTTTCTATTTGAAGTGATATAAACATTAGAAACACAATTATGTAGATATAGATTGTATCATTTGTCTTTCAGTGCAGAAAACAAAGCAGTAACTGGCAGAAAACTTGGTCATGTATTTCCTGGAAAACCATATGACTGGGAACAAGTTTCAAAATAAGGTTCAGTGTAAACGTATTTCAAAATATGTAATGTATTAATATGTATAGTATATTATATCAATGATTGTGTATGAAATCATTGTATAGTTCAAATAAATTTTTCTTTGAACACAAATTTGTCAAGAAATTACAAATTTTATATTTTCGTGAATAGTGGTGTATCAAATTTTTCACGGTTGCTACTGACAAATTTGTGAAACTATTGCAATATCTGAAATCAAACTATAGCATTAAGTACTGTTTTGCAGCAATGTCATTCTACGATACAGTATAATGTAAATGTTAAGTTAAAAACTTTTTTTGATAGGTTTCGGTTTGTAATTTTTTTGTTTCGACATTTTAATATTACTATTTAAGTTGGTAACATGTATGACAAAATCCATGTTTTTATGTTTCTTACGCGTTTCATTCTTGGGCCAAAGTTACCTCAATGGACCCTGACCGTGCTCTAGGTTTTTAAACTGACATAGAAATTATTTTAAAATGACAGAATTTAACAAAAATGCCAAAAAACTATTCTTAGAATTACAGAATATGAAATGCATGGATATTTAAAGGCGTTTAAATAGTTTTTGTAGTTTTTTCTATTTCCAATTTTTTTTTTGTGAGTTCAATTAATATTCTTTATGGCTTGCCAAATTTATTTGCAGTTTCCAGACTAATTATGTAAAATTGCTTGCTCCAAAAAATGAAGCAAAGTCAAAACCTAGTGTCTATTTCGGCAACAATTAGCATGTTTGATAATGTCGCCAACGCATAAATGACATGAGCTTCTTATTCTTAAATAAGAATCAACATAAAAAATTTGTAAAAACTCAATATTTTTGAAATATTTAGTAATAACAAAAAATGAAAAAAACACTCAGTATAAACTTTAGCAATTAGCATCCTCCTAAACTGTCTTCAACTTTGGCTTTTAAAAGTTTTAATTTTGGGTTTTTAAAGTATTTCAATTAAATGGCTGCATTTGCCGATTTTTTTCTTAGGTGTATAAATCTTGAGTGGAAGTGGTTCTAGGTGGCAGTTACTGTTAGAAACTTGTTTTTCGAAAAAAAAGTTTTAAAGTAACAAAAGAAAGTAGGTAATTTTACCTCGTTTAGAACTTCTTGTTTTCTTAAACAGATGCCGATGCGTTGCTTTTCTACGCATCGGTAATTTATTTTACATTTGGTAATTTATGGACATATCCCCTAAACATACAAATGAATACATTCGTAGAAGGTTATAATAAACTTCACTTACAACAACATTAGAACTTACATTGTTAAAATGAATAAAACACAAGACCAATAAGCTATTTAAAATTTTATAAACTGTGAAATAAATTTATAGCATTACAGATTATGTTTTTTCAACATTACAATTCAGGCGATGTACTTGTCTAGTAAGAATACATTAAAGAGTACAATTGTAGAATATGTTAGAAGTGATTAAAATTAAGATTTGTTGTCAATAATGGTTCAGGAAATTATCCTTTGTACCTACGATCGCAGATGACCACGAACCAGAAGGTCCCGGGTTCGAATCTCGGCATATAGGCATGGATTTTCGTGTTGTATTATTTGTTGTGTTGTTTGTATTTGTTTTAAGTACAGTGCGGCATACGTGTTAGCTGAATCAGTAGAGTCGAAAGTCCCGAACAAGCGCATGATGGCGCTGGTTTCCGTTGGGTGCCCGCTCAGGTGTTGATCTCGTCACTTGTCCATTAATCTAAATTAGACGTAAGTGGCTGTGTTTAAGCTTCGAATGAAGGCTAGAAATAGGCAGCCAGAAAACGTACTGCTTACCTACCTACATACTTCCCCAGTTTTATTTAAATACCAATGACCACTATGCTATTATTAATTGAAAGAAGTGGGGTACGTTTAATTGGGAACATGTGTACAAATACGATTTCTTTTATACAATAAAACAAATAATTATAGCATAATTAGGAGAAACTTGAGGTACGATAAATCTTCAATGCAGAATATCGTCAAATGTGAATTCTATGTCATCTAAAGTTCTAATATTAAAGTTTTATGTATTCCTAAAACATGTAGCAATTAGCTTATATTTTGCTCTGAACTACTGAACATAGAGATTCGCTAACTTAACTGCATTTGTTTTATTTTCAATGATATTTAGGAATATTCGTAAATGGATAGCGTCTGCAACTGACTACACAAATGCTTGTGTTCGAATATGGCTTCCGTTATTTCCTTTTGGACTTGTTTTGAGCTACTCTTGAATTACTATTGTGAGGTTAAAAGTCGTCAATATAATATTAAAGAATGAGCAAAAATGCGAATAATAGAGCTTTTACTATTGAAGCGCCGAAAAAATAAAATGCTCATTATGCAAATAATGCTTAACCGCATAATATTATTTAAGCAAGTGATTACGGCAACAAACATTCAATAAGTTTGTCAGCTAAGATGAATGTATCATAGCATCGAAGAGCATTAAGTAAGTTATGATGGCTCCAAATATGCCTACAACAAAGCTGCGAGTGAGGGTACGATCTTACCGACCGTGAAATTCAACTCTTTTTCAACACACATCAAGAAAATTAGCTTGTTAGAGGGCATTTGAGTGTCGTTTGAAGCAGATAAGTTCTTGGCCCGTACTGTCTGCTCGTTGTAGGTCTCCGACATTGAACATGCGGACCCAGTCGTTGCCAAAAAGACCGCCACAATATTCACCAGAGATAAGTTGAAGACGACCCGGTCGAAGCAGTATGGGCACTCGGCGAAGAAGTAGAAATTGTGCATGAGAGCGGAAAGGGCAAAAAAGATAATGGTCGCGGTGTAGATGGTCTGAAATAGAACAAAGATGGACAGTTTTTTATCCAGTTGTCGGACTGTCCTCCGGACAGAAAGGAAACACCACAAGAGCTTCTGGTAGTCTCTGTGGTAGGCTTTGGACAGCTTTTGCTTTATTAAAAATCTGATGTGGTGACAGATTATCACGTAAAAAACTGCGATCGCTTGCATCGGGAAACTCCCCCAAAAGACCTGGTTGAAATGGTGACAGAAGTTGACCAGCTTGAAAACTTGTTCTTGTGGTTGTATGCCGGAGATATAAGAAACGTATCTAGAGTTTTGCATGTTAGTTACTCTACTGACCAATAACGGAATGGGAAACAGAGTGGCGAAAGCCATGTAGGGATAGAGAAAGAACTTGAGGAATTTTCCAACATGGTTTTTCGTTTTTGTGATGACTCATTCTTTCAGCGATCTGCTTCAGTGACCGGTATCTTCTTATCAGCATGAAACAGTTGGCGAAAGCTGTAACATACAAGATGGTCGCAGCCACCACCATCGAGGTGAAGGATTTTGTGAGTATTAAGCATATCGTGTCGTAGGCTTGAAACAGTAATATAAATGCGCTCAAAAACACTGCCGCGAACTTTGAAAGACGACGCTTGTGGGATTTTCTGGATGTAGGCATAATGGCGCTAATACCAAATAAGATAAAAATGAATTTGTAATAGAATTTCATTTTAGAGCATTTAATTGGATAATTAGATTTATAAAGAGTTTGGGCATACGTGTTCTAGAAATAAAAACAACACTATAGTGTATACGTGTTCTGCAACGTGGGTACGAGTATACAACTGTATACGTGTTTTGGATCACTGTATCTAGTTTTTAGGATTATTTTCGAAAAAAATCAATTTTGCCATTTATGAGTAAATATTTTATGACGGCTGAAACCTTAAATAACCAATCATGAATGTTAAGAAATAGGAAAAAGAATAAAACATAGCGAACTTTATCGAAAAATACTATAATGTGTTCCTTAATTCTAGAAAGTAACGCCTTTTGAATGTTTAAAACGGATTTCCGAATGTAACGAAAAATAATAGAGTGAATAAATGAGTAGGTAAGCACAAAATAAAAACAAATCAGCTTACACAAACTGCTATTATTTTTTAAATATAGACAATTTCATCTGGAAATGATAGCTTATAAATGTGTTTCGCTTCAACAACATTCAATATCCCTTCATATGATTATGTTTCAATTTCCATCTTAAAGTTCTTAACGATATTTAAAAACTAAACTCATGTATCAAATGTAAACTGGACGGAAAAAAATATGCCATTTTAAAATCGCAAAAAAATCACAAAAAATGTTTTTAATGACACGTGAGTAACTATGGGGGTTGGGCAAAATGATTGATACAATTTACCATTTTTTTTATTTATTTTATGTTCACAATTGTCATAAACTAGTTTATAAGATCGATAATATATGATGAACTGATTTTTCAGTGGTAAAGGATCTCTAATACGACCAATTCTGGCTCCAGCAAAATGGCAAATCGATGTTTCTATTTTGAAAATTTTACTTAAATACCATCCTAATTATGTTACAAATCTTATCAATAACCTAATTAAAAATGGTATTTTTCCAGATTTTTTAAAAACTGCTGTCGTTACTCCAATCTACAAAAAAGGTGTTAAAAACTGTCCAACTATAGACCAATTTCAGTTCTTACCTCTCTTTCCCTTTTAATTGAATATTGCCTAAAAATTAGGTTGCTTAATTACTTTGAAAGCCAGAATTTTTTCTCATCTAAACAATTTGGTTTTTTACCACGCCGCAATACAGAACTTGCACTTATTAACTTCTCTAAATTTATTTATAACAGTATTGACCAAAATCATATCACAGTTGCCGTTTTTATTGACATTTCCAAAGCTTTCGATTCTGTGAATCACAACATCCTTTTGGATAAATTGTACTCTTATGGTATTCGTGGCCCGATCCATGATTTTCTGGGTTCGTATTTGAGAAACCGAAGTCAATTAGTTAAAATAAATAATACTCTTAGTCCTATTTCCTTTCTCACCAAAGGTGTTCCTCAGGGCTCCTTACTTGGTCCACTTTTATTTCTAGTTTATGTTAACGATTTATTACCTTTAGATCTATCTGGTGAGATTATTTGTTTTGCAGACGATACCACTCTTCTATACTCCGGTAAAAATCAAGATGATCTTAATAGTTTAATCCAAGAAGACCTTAGGGGAGACCGGGTCTAGTTGATCCACTTCTTACTTTCTGATTTTTGTAATTTTTTTCTGTCAATATTTTGAAACAAACTAAGTGTAGTTAGTAACTATAACTGTTTGGCTAACGGCTGAGATTTTTATAATCTTAATAGAATTGAATTTGCACTGACAAAAAAAATGTTTTTTAAATGTTGCAATATGTATCAACTTAACCCGATCTGGGTAAAGTTGATACGGCATTGGGTCAAGTTGGTACGCATATGAGTAAGCTGAGACGGTGGTAGGAAATATTCAAATATCTAATAAAAAATTACAGTAATTACGAAAAGTGTTTTATTTTACAATACAAATAGGTTTTTAACTTTATATGATACAAGGTTTTACATGATAGGGCCTACATTGATTGTAACTGATTACTCCGAGTCTGAGAAATTGGGATCTTATTGACAATTGAAACACGTGTAAAATGGATTGTCTTCAGCACATGCGATGTGTGCCCACATCTTACAGGATATGCATTGCATCCAGTCCTGGCCAGGCTTTGATGCTGAATATGTTTTGAAGCACACCAAACAAAAAGACTCTTTGCCTTCATCAGAGTCCTATTCTTCTTTTTCAATTTTTCTTCGTTTCTCTCTTTTTTTATTTTTTTTAAACTTCTTTTGTCGGATTCCTTTTTGAGCTACGATTTTGCTGGGTCTTTGGACGGTCTGCACGCCAGATTCGTCTACATTCCACACATCCTTACTTTGAAATTCGTATTTTACTAACACTTTTTTTAAGATTTTCGAAAAACGTTGAAACGTTGTGCCTGTTGAAGCTTGCCGCTCGACTAAGACTAGTCGCCTCTGGTTCCCTCAGAGAAAGAATGGGTTTCCTTTTCAAAAATTTAGAAAACCATTCCGCAGTTGCAATTTTAGCATTTATCCAGGTGTCTGGCACCTTTATTTGGTTTGCTAGTGCCAGTTCATAGGCCAGCTCTCGAACATTTTTTGGAGTCAATCCGTAGTAAATTTTAGAGCTTGTTAAAATATATCTGCTAAGCTCCTCCTCAAGTTCGTCAGTCAATATTTGTCGATGTTTAGCATAACCCATTTTTACAACCTCGTCAGTAGCCTCTGGCGTTTCAAGGTTTTTTTTTCCTTTTTTGTCTTGAACCTGTAAAGAGTCATTTTGTCTATATAAAAGGTTTTGGCCGCTTCCCTAATAGACATTCTGCCATTTCTAATCTCTTCACAAGCTCTTCCAAAAATATCAATTGGTATTCCGCCTCTTGTATTTTTTTCTTGTAGTTTCTTGGCATCTGTAAATAAATGCAACATATGAAAATTCGTGTGGGTTAAGTTGATACATCGTATCAACTTGACCCCAAAGAAGCGTATCAACTTGACCCAACCGTCGCCATTACACTAAACCACAAAATACGGAAAACCAATAACAGCTAGAACAAAGTCTACTAGGTTACATTCTTACCTTTATAGCATGTAACAATGTGATGTTATTGATAACACAATCCACTAACAAGTAAACTTTCAATAACACTTCAAAACCGGGGGTAAAAATTTACTTTTAAAGGTCAAAACAAATATTTAATTCACCATTCATAGAACAAAGCAACCTCCTCTCACTGCTCACGCGTGGCTGCTGAAGACGGACCGGCCGCCCAGTCAAGCGAGTACCCACTTGTTTGCGTCTGCGCATTACGGAGTTATTTTGACTGTATCAACTTGACCCTGTATCAACTAGACCCGGTCTCCCCTATCAAACTTAAATCTTGGTTTGATTCTAATGACTTACATATTAATGCGAACAAAACAAAATACATAAATTTTAACCTAATTAAAAAAGAAAACCAATTTCGACTAATTTATCATAAAGATAACTGCAACGATAACCTCTCCTGTGTTTGTCAAGAATTGGAATGTGTAGACACAATTAAGTACCTTGGACTTCACATAGATTCAAATCTTAAATGGAAATCTCATATCAATTCTATCTCTAACAGTATGCGGTTTTTTCTTTAGAGTGCCGCCAGGGGGCAGCACCATCCCAGGATCCGCTCCCAGACCAGACTCCGCCCCCAGACCGCCGAGGAAGCCACCTCGCTGCTGGAGGCCCTTCGCGCCGTCAAAGATGCCATCTCCGACGTCTTTGGCGATCTTGAGCTTTTTACTAAGAATGCAGCTATCCTAGCCGCCACCAGCACCAAGTCTGACAAGATGTCGGCGCTCTTTAAGCTCTTTTGCCCTTAGTTCCACCATGTACCCTCCATTGCTTCGGCCGCCAACTACTTTTATCCGACATCCCAATATCTTGTCCTATCGGACGTGGAGGGCGCTACGCGCCCAGGTCGTCCTAATTGTTAAACGTTCGTTCGGTTTTTTCTTTATAAATTTTATCATTTAAAGCATCTAGTTAATCAAAATTTTCTTAAGCAGCTCTACTATGCATGGGTTCATCCCAGAATCTACTACGGATTGTCTATTTGGGGTGGGGACTACGAATCAAATATATCCATAGTCAAAAATCTCCAAAATAAATTTATTAAATTAATTCTTAATTATAATAATCGCAGTATTACATTCCAAGATTACAAATTACTAGACATACTTCCAGTTCATCATCTACACTTCTATAAAAATAGCTACAATCTCTTCTTAAATCCCAATTTATGTGATAAAAGAGGAATAGTCAATCCTAGACGACCAAACGTTATTTTCAATATACCCAGAGCCAACAGGGAGATTTTTCACAAAAGTTTTTTTTTATTTAGCTCCTAAACAATACAATAATCTCCCTGTTGATCTGCAAATTATACCAAATGTCACCGTTTTAAAAAAAAAAGCTAAAAAATTATCTGTTTTCAGTTGATAATTTAAGTTGATTCAATTTAATTCAATTTTGGGTTCTCTATTGTTTATTTTTAAATAGCACCGACGACTTTGCCAAATTTCATTGTCATATCTACCCTGTATTGTTTTATTAAAAAAAATGTCTTGAATTTCTTTTCACTCGTATGGGATTCTAAATCCCCAGAGTGTTTATTTTGTACTTGTTGTTTTCTTGATAATAAAATAATAATAATAATAATTATCTCATATGGCAGGCAATCCAAGTGTTAACATATATGGTGTTAGGGAGCTAGCCGTTGGAGCCTCTGGGTTCGGGTTCGAATCCCGGTAAGGCATGGATATTTGTGCTTGTCGAGTATATGCGGAGTACATGCTCGTTAAATCTGTTGGGTCCGAAAATCCTGTGGGCGGTCATGGTGCAGTTTCGAACGGGTACAGGTCCCTGGAGACTATTTCCCTCCCCTTCAGGGACATTTCTAAATTGTGGAGGTGGCGATAGATGGCAGCATCTGTCATATGTGTCTGTATGTCGTATCTGTCCTTCTTGACGATGGTTTATAAGCGGGTCTTTGTGACCAAGCACACAATCCTGAAAATGTATGCCTACCAACCAACATATATGGTTTGGAATTCAACGACAGCTTCCTTCCTACCGATATTTTGGTACTTTTGTACCTCAAAATCGCTTTACGGGTAATTTAAATAAAATAATTTTTATTGATTTCATTAAGAGTCTTACAGTGACATATTTTTAATGTAGTTAAAAAATTGAGGATTTCATTCTTGTTAATATATTATATTGCTATCTTTATAAAATAAAAATACAATATTAACAAGAATGAATTGCTCCAAAAAGCTCAAAGAATGAACAATGCCTTAATAGGGCATCATTCAAAATATTTTTAACAACTATCTAAACAACATGCATTACACTTAAAAACAACAATAAAAGACAATGAATTACACATAATGAAACTGTTGTAACAGGTCATAAGTGATAAATTTGCAGAGTAGAAAATGTATTGCTTAAAAAATAAAAAAGTTAATCTATCAGAGAAGTTTATAGGGTCAGGTGGCGTAAAATAAGTAAAAAAACAACACATTTTGCATTCACACCTTCAGAGCAATAAAAATATCAATTTTACTAGACGTGTAAAAAATATTTAGGATATGCAAATGAACTTTTTTTTTGACATTTAAAGTGAAATTTCCCGGAATAAACAAATTATTGATAATGATGTGTTTGAAAAAGGGCTGTCAATGACTTATTTTACCCCAAGGGGTGGGGTAAAATAGGTCAGTAGACTAAAACTCAACTCCTCGGCGCAACAGCCGATTACTGGGCCAAGGCCTGCCGTGCCCAATTCAGCTTTCGTGACCAAGGGCTCTGGGGTGCTAGGCATATGTCCCGGTAAGGTGATCAGCCTCACGCAGAACCTCCAGTGTTTAGTTCCCAAGCATGCTTGGTACCCATTTTATCGACCCACTCAAGGGATGAAAGAATGGGTCAACCTTGCCCAATCCGAGATTCAAAATAGGTCAGTAGTGGGGTAAAGTAAGTCATGCTTTAAAAACAGCTTCAATTACTCAATTTTTAAAAATTCTTTTTAACATTGTTTCGAAAGCAATTAGGTAAGATGATATAAATCTTCACAAGAACTAATACCGCCCCCTGAGGATCAATCCTGGGCCGGGAAGGACTTAGATTTAGAATGGCAAAAAATGTAACTGCACAGTAGAATTTACAGTTAGTTTTGCATATGAAATGATGAACAGTATAAATAAAATATAAAACTCATTTGTTTTTGAAGGAATTTTGTTATAAAACTGACCTATTTTACCCCATGACTTATTTTACCCCACCTGACCCTACCCATTTCCATGTGTGTGCCTTTTGTATAAAGATATATCTAATTATTAATTTGGAACTAAGGATTTAAAAAAATGCTTTTTAAATTTGAAACTGTATTAATATTAAATTTTGGCTGTTAATTTTTGTTACAATCTATCAGAAATACCACTACCCTTACCCTCACCATTTGACTTTGCTGTGTCAACTTTTGGATGCAATTTTTAAAACAAATATGAATGTAGGAGACATGGCTTATCCACACTTAAGTCATTTAAATTTTCAAAAAGAATGTGTTCGAAGCAATCCTGGTGTTTAAAAGTCCTTTTTGGATTTAATACTTGAAGGTTTAGTAACCCTTAAAGAATCATAGACCATTTGCATCCTATGGAACAACCATAGGACATTCAAAATGGTAGAAATAGACCGCCGAAAGAAGGTGCCCTAGGAGGGATGATCTTCCATTCTATTCCCTCTGCCGATAAATAACCCGCTAGCTGCTCATCTGGCCTTGCAACCAATCCCAGAAGCTTCTTAATGTGCTGATCGGCTCCCACAAAGTTTGTGACATTATCAGAGTATAACTTAGCACACTTACCTCTACGGGCAAAAAACCTCTTTAACGTTGCTATAAAGGCTTCAGAAGTGAGATCCGTTACGATTTCTATATGAACAGATTTAGAAACAAAACATACAAAAATACAAATATACATTTTGTGAAGGGTACCTTTCCTCTGGTTTTTGTACCTAACCATAAACGGACCACAAAAATCGACACCAGAACAGTTAAATGGGTAATCGGGAACAACTCTGTCTCGCGGTAGACTCCCCATCAACTGGAATGTCACCCTTGGCTTGGCCCTAAAGCACACGATGCATTTATGTACAACTCTTCTGCATACTGAACGACCACTCAAAGGCCAAAATTTCTCTCGTACACGATGCAGAAGAGCGGTTGCACCCACATGTAGACTTTTATTAGGAATATACACTATTAATTGATTTGTTAGGGTGTGGTTACTCGGTAATATTACCGGATGTTTAGTGTCGTAGGCTAATTCTGAATTATCTAACCGTTCAACTACTCTTAAGATGCCCTTACTATCCAGAAAAGGATTTAAACTTTTTACCTTACTACTAGGTAGGACACATTTCTGATGTTGAAGGTTTCGAAGTTCCGAGGAAAAAGCCTCCTTTTGGACCAGTCGAATCAGGCATTTTTCCGACCGATTCAACTCTGTAACCTCCAGAGGACCAGACACCTTCACATTACATTTTTTGATATTATTCACAAATCTCAATACAAAGGCAATTACACGAAGCATTCGTAAATAACCACCAGTCCTCGCAAGTAGATCTGCCAGAAAGTCATTGATCACTGACATGCAAACCGATGAAGTTGGTACCTTCTCCAATTTTAACTCACACAAGTATTCGGAATCCTTCATTTCTGATGGCCTGGGTGGCACATCTGGCGTCTCCTGACCACAGAGTAGTGGTCCATTCCACCACAGCTCCGAGTATGGCAGATCTCCAGGTCCCAAACCCCGTGAAATGATATCAGCAGGGTTAAGAGCCGAGGGCACATGTCTCCACCGACAATCCTCGGTCAACTGCTGAACTTTGGAAACACGGTTGGCCATGAACGTCTTGAGATGGTTCGCAGGGGTGTCCAGCCACGCCAGAGCAATTGTCGAATCAGTATGCAACACAACGTCGTCTATCTTCAATCTCAATGATGACCGCACTTTTTTCACCAGTTGAGCAAGTAGAACACAGGCACACAGTTCAAGTCGGGGTATGGAAATGACTCGAATGGGTGAAACCCGAGATTTACTCGCCAAAATAGTAGATTTCGTAGCACCACTGTAATCGATGCGCTGCAGGTACATGACGGCTCCGTAGGCAGACTCTGAGGCATCGGCGAAACCTCGTAACACAACTCTCTGGCAATTGTCGGAAAGAACATATCGATCGATTTTTATGCTCTCGATATGCTCCAAGGATTCCACAAAGTCTCTCCACTCGTTCGCGACTGGGTCGGGAAGGTATCATCCCAGTCGATTTTTTGCTGCCACAGTCGTTGAAGAAAGATCTTCGCACGAGTCACCACTGGACCCAAGAAACCCAATGGATCGTATAGCCTGGCGATTACACTAAGAACTGTTGAAATGTGTAACCAATACAAATTGTTTATAGTATATTTACTTAGTGTTTGCATTAATATTATATAGATGGCAGCACCACTTTAATTATCAACTGGGCGTGACTTAAACACGTCATAATATTCTTGTAACATCGTTGGCATCACTTCGAATAAAACTACCTGTGTGTGAAGATGTGTTGTTCTGGAGTCCTTCTCCTTATAATTTATTTAAGATGATTTAACTTAACCAAATAGACTTTTATAACTTTATTTTCCAACAAAAGATTATGAGACTGAATGTTCCTGCTACCTCAACACTGGATTTTTTTTTATTGACTTTTAAACTACAGTAAGAACTCAAAACGAAACTTCAACAAAATGGCAACGAACGCATCGCTGACCGTTGTGAAGCTGAACAACGAAAATTACCAGCTATGGAAGTTCAAAATGGAAATGCTACTTGTAAAAGAAGATTTATGGACAGTAATTATAGATGACACTCCTACAACCTTGACCGACGCTTGGACGAAGAAAGACAATCAAGCCAGAGCGACGATATGCCTGCTAATCGAAGACAACCAAATCGAAAACATTCGAGAACAGAAAACAGCGAAAGAAATCTGGAACAAGCTGAAAAGTATCCACGAACGAGATAACCTAACCAGTAAGCTGTATCTTCTTAAAAAAATTGTATAGCATAAAATACAAAGAAGGAACTTCGATGCAAGATCATATCACTAAAATCCTGGAAATTGTCTCCAAGCTGCGAGCGGTTAAAGAAGAAATTAAAGACACACACATCGGCGCACTTCTACTATGCAGTCTACCTAATTCCTACGAATCCCTCATCACAGCTCTAGAAGCGTGGCCGGAGAAGGAATTAAGCCTAGAATTGATCAAGAACAAGGTACTCGACGAAGCCAACAGACGTTCCGAACGAAAGCAGAACCAGAATAGTGACGCAGCCATCGCTTTCAAAACAAGTAAATACAGAAATAAATACTGCACGTATTGTAAAAGAAATAACCACGAAACGTCTGAATGCAGGTTGAAGAAAAGAAACGAATCGAATTTTGAACAACCTCAATCGTCGAATTATCGTAATCAGAAACAATCATTCCGAAAGAATTTTACCGCCAAAACCATTTTGAATTTGAAAAAGGAAGTAGACGAAACGAATTCGCGAAGCACTGACGTCACTACCAGGAGAGAAGAGAAACCGCAGCGTCCCCCCCGGAACGATGACGTCACAGCCACAGAGAGGAGGAGAACTTTTGGCACTCCGCCAACAACACCGGGAGAGAAGAGCAGAAGGAAGAATCGCGCACGCGCAGTAGGAAGAACGAAGAGGAGAACCGTTGCTCGCTCGACGCGGAAGATGTTGTTGACATTTTGAAGATTGTAAACAAAGCAGAATTCTCGCTAAATGTAAACAAAGCTAGAAAAGGCACATCGAACTTAGATTTCATTGTGGACTCGGGTGCCTCATGTCACATATCGAACAATATTGACTTTTTCAACGAAATTGTAGAAAACAATGATTCGGTAACTACAGCTTGCGGAAAGAAAATATATGCTGAAGGCATAGGAAAAGGTTACATCAACTGCCAGTTGAAATCGGGTGCAATTAATAGATTAGAAATTAATGATTGCTTATTTGTACCAAGCATCGAATCTAATTTGCTATCCGTTCAGAAGATTATAGGGAAAGGATACCAAGTCAACTTTACCGAGCATGACTGTCAAATCAAACAAGGCAAGAATATAGTCGCTATCGCAGACAAAGATGAAGACGGACTTTATAGAATTTATAATAATGAAAACCATGTAGTGAATCTGGCAACCCAATGTAATAACAAGAACTGTACAACATTATGGCACCAAAGACTTGGTCATCGAGACAATGCAGCAATCATAGAAATGTACAAACATGGACTTGTTCGTGGACTAAAGCTAGACGACTGTCATCACGATGACTCATTCTGCGAAAGCTGCATTAAGGGCAAGATGTCTCAAACTAAGTTTCCTAAGAAATCCTCGTACCAATCCAAACAAATCCTGGATTTGGTTCATTCTGATATCTGCGGGCCCCTCGACACTACAACCCCATCTGGGAAGAGATACTTCATAACTTTCATCGACGACTATTCAAGATACTGCCACACCTATTTGCTGAATTCAAAAGATGAAGCTGCAGAGAAATTCATGGAATTTGTAGCAATGGTACAGAACAAGTTCAACAAGACACCAAAGATCCTGAGGACAGACAACGGTGGAGAATATATCTGTCATGAACTGGAGAACTATCTGAAGAAGAATGGCATAGAACATCAAACCACAGTCAGGTACACACCAAGTCAGAACGGCACTGCTGAAAGAAAAAATAGATATCTGGTGGAGATGACGAAGACGATGTTGAAAGATGCCCAACTTGACAACAAATATTGGGGAGAAACCATCTTGACAGCAACATACCTCCAAAACAGACTGCCAACCAGATCAACTCAGAAAACTCCTTTCGAACGATGGCATGGATTTTTACCCTACATTGGTCATCTTAAAGTCTTTGGAGCGAAAGCTTACTCCTACATCCCAAAACAACTCAGACGAAAGCTCGACGACAACGCAGAAGAAGGTGTGTTGGTGGGATACAGCACAACGACCAAAGGTTATAGAATTTTAAACCCAGCCACAGAAAAGATCACAATCAGCAGATCCGTAAAATTTAATGAAAGAAGTAAACATCTCAAAGATCCACCGACAAATACCTCAGATGAAGAGATCAACATCCCTCTCAACTCACAAACAACAGACTTCGAACCAGAGCCCATCCTGAGGAGATCACAAAGAGTCAGTCGACCACCAAACAGACTCACGTATGCTGCCAGAGTAGAAATTTCACAAGCACCAAACTCCTGGGAAGAAGTCCAGAGACTTGAAGATTCTACCAAGTCAAAATGGATAGCAGCAGCAGACGACGAATTCAAATCACTTGTGGAGAACGAGACGTGGACCCTTGTCGACTTACCAAAGGGAAAGAAGGCTATAGGATCAAAGTGGGTTTTCAAAGAAAAACTCCTTCCAGACGGAACTGTTACCGAAAAAGCTCGCCTTTGTGCCCTCGGATACTCTCAAAGACCTGGAGTTGATTTCGACGAGACTTTTAGTCCAGTCACCAAACACAGCACTATAAGAGCCGCCTTAAAGATCGCCGCTACACAAAAGATGTACATCAAGCACCTCGACATAAAAACAGCCTTTTTGTATGGTAAACTTGAAGAAGAAAATTTATATGAAGCAACCTCGAGGATACGAAGAACCAGGGCAAGAAGATAAAGTTTGTTTACTGCAACGATCAATTTATGGATTAAAACAGAGCTCGAGAGTTTGGAACAAGACAGTAGTAAAAACCTTCACCGACTTGGGATTCAAGCAAGGAGATGGAGATTCTTGTTGTTTTTCAAGAAAAGAAGATGACTGTCTGACCATCATACTTCTCTACGTAGATGATGTTTTACTAGTAAGCAACTCGGAAGATAAAATAGAAGAGGTCAAAGCAAGACTACAGAGCCTGTATACAACTAAAGATCTAGGAAATCCGACTCACTACGTGGGACTCCAAATTGAAAGAACAGAAGATGGAAGTTTCTATATACACCAAACATCAAAAATCCAACAGCTGATCCAACAACACAGTGAATGTGATCAACGTAAACAAACGTACACACCGATGTCAACAGATTTTCGCAAACAAGTCATATCCGATAGCGAGCTGCTATCACCAGAGAAGAAGACAAAATATCGTGAGATTATTGGTGCTCTATTATACATCGCAAACTGCACAAGACCCGACATATGTGAAAGTGTGAGTGCTCTGTCACGACATGTTGAAAATCCCAACAAATATCACTGGGAAAGTGTGTTGCGAATAATTGTTTACTTGCGTACAACAGTTAATTTGAAATTGTTTATCAGTGCCAATGATAATCCAGAAAGTATTGAAGCTTTTTGTGACGCCGACTTCGCCGGTGATTTGATCGACCGTAAAAGTACGAGTGGTTTTATCGTTTATTTTGGTGATACCCCAATTTTGTGGCAAAGCAAGAAGCAGACTAGCACTGCATTATCTTCTACTGAAAGCGAGTTCATATCTTTGGCTAATGTTTCAAAAGAAATTCTTTGGTTGATTAAATTGTTTAAAGATTTTCAATTTCAGAACATAACACCAGTAACTGTTTTTGAAGATAACTTACCTTGCATAAACATGTTAACCAATGAACGTTTTAATTCTAAATTAAAGCATGTAGATGTTAAATATAACTTTGTTAAAGAAATGATTCATAATAATATAATTGATATTCAATATTGTCCAAGTAATCTTAACATCGCTGATATGTTTACAAAAGCATTACCTAGAAATTCCTTTACTGAGTTACGATCTAAAATGCTTAAATAATATTATTTCATATTTTATTGTGCTTATAAATGTATAACTATTGTGTATTGGTTAAGGGCAAGTGTTGAAATGTGTAACCAATACAAATTGTTTATAGTATATTTACTTAGTGTTTGCATTAATATTATATAGATGGCAGCACCACTTTAATTATCAACTGGGCGTGACTTAAACACGTCATAATATTCTTGTAACATCGTTGGCATCACTTCGAATAAAACTACCTGTGTGTGAAGATGTGTTGTTCTGGAGTCCTTCCTTATAATTTATTTAAGATGATTTAACTTAACCAAATAGACTTTTATAACTTTATTTTCCAACAAGAACTTGACGTTTAGTGTATGACGGTTGCCTGGAGACCGACACCTTGAACGTGAACAGATCCCGGCGAGGTCTCCAGCAAATACCCAGCGTCTTCACGGCCGTCTCCTGGTCCCCAGTAAAGGAGTGCTCCACCTCTGAAGACAAAGAACTATTCCGGAGGTCATCTGAATTTGAGGACCATTTATGAAGAGACATTCCACAACTATGCAGGGAATCGATCAGCTGAGCCTGTAGTGCCTGGACGGTCTCCAAATCGGGGGCTCCACTGACGATGTCATCCGTGTAAGTGTCATGCAGTAAATCCTCAGAAGCCAATGGACAGCCTGACCTCTCATCACTGGCCAGTTGTTGCAGGGTCCTTATGGCCAGGAAAGGCGCACTGGTCGTACCATAGGTGACAGTCTTCAGGCGGAAAGTAGATGGCTCGTCATCTGCTCTTGCTTTCCACACGATTCTCTGCATATCTCGTTGTTGAGGATCGATGAGGATCTGGCGATACATCTTCTGAATGTCGGCAGTGAAGGCAAATTTGTGTCTTCTAAACCTTGTAATGGTTTCAAAAACGTCCTCAATCACTTCGCCCTTCATCAAGATGTCATTCAAACTAATGCCTGACGTCGTGGGAGCAGAGGCATTAAAAATTACACGCAATTTGGTAGTCAGCTTTTCAGGACGAAGTATGCCATGATGGGGAATGTAGTAGTGTGCAGTTGGCTCACCTTGCTCTTCCACCTTCTTCATATGCCCTAAGGCCTCATACTCGTCCATAAAATTAGAATACAACGATAAATAGTCCGGATTCCTCGACAACCGTTTCCATAACGAGTCCAGACGCTTCACCGCAATACCCCTTGATTGTCCCAAGCACGACGGATCTTTGTTCAAAGGCATAGTCACAACATATCTTCCCTCATCGTCTCTCGTGTGAGTACGCAGGAAATATTCCTCACACATTGAGGCCTCTTTACTTTTCGGCAATTCTGTTTCGAGACTCTCTACCTCCCAGAACTGTCTCAAAGTTTTGTCTAGACCGTCCTCCAGAACTAACCCAATATGAACTTGACCCTCACCCTCCTGAACAACCCTGCCACTCACAACATAACCGAAGACAGTTTTCTGTAACATCACCTGAGACCCCATAGTTTGGAATTGACCTGGCCTCAACAACTCGTAAAACACCTCCGCACCCAACAACAAATCAATTCCACCTGGAACGTTGAACTCGGGATCTGCCAGCGAAACGAAGCCTGCCAAATCCTCACCCACATCAATAAATCTATTCGGAATGACATCCGTGATTTTATTGACCACCAGCATTGACAAGTCCTTAACAAAGCTATTATCCCTGTTGGCAACTGTTGACCTAACACAACCATTAATAGTCATTTTCGCATCATTGACACAAGAAACCAAAATATTAACTTTATCCATTTTAATTTGCAATCTCTCAGCACAAGCCCTGGTACACAGACAGGATTGGGATCCCACATCCAAAAGACAGCGTACTTCCATCCATTCAGAATATTTATTTTTTATCCTGGCCCGGACAGTACTTAGCAAGACATTTCCCGAACAATTTTTCTCATAACTCGTAGCAACTATATGATTTTGAGAGTGCGCCTCCATCCCTTCCCGCCTTTCGGTCTGATTCGGAACGAACGGAGTAGCGTCTACACGCAATCCAGAGTTATTGTTATTCTCACGGTGATAATGGATCATTTGGTTATGTGGCTGGCCACAAAAACAGTTTCTTTTTGACCGGCATTCCCGCAATTTATGTGGTTGCAGACACCGGAAGCACAAACCATTTTGCTTTACCACATTTGATCTATCCCAAACAGAAAATTCCTTAAATTGAGGGCACACGAATAGGGGGTGACTAACACTTTTACACAAAACACAGTTCGCCTTTTTTGTCTGAGTCGCAAATACCTTAGTCATGGGTTTCTCAGAACTCCAGTTAGACTGTCTATGTGCTCTGTTTCCCATAAATCGATTTGTCTCCCCAACCGAATTCCTATTTACCGGCTCACTTTTACATTTTCCCTTAGACGATAGGTAAATATCGCACTCTCTACCCAGTTGCTGAGGTTTGAAAAAGGTCTCTCCCTGTTTTACCCCAATATGTGTCATTAATTCACGGTCGAGAGTTTCAAAAATCCTATTAGATACAATGAGTTCACACAATGATTTAAACTCATCAACCCCTTGCAGGTGACAATAGTAGTCAAACGCTACGCTTAACCGAGATTCAGACGCGAGTTTTTGGGCTTTTTTGAAGTTATTGAGGCATTCCTGAGGGGTAGGTTCAAATTCTTTTGCCACCAAACTTTTAATTTTATCATAATCACCTAAATCTTCATGGCTCACATACACTAGCAAATTATTAACCCTCTCACCCAAAAGATTTAACAAAATTTCTGCTTTGAGCGAATCGGGCACGTTTTTATTTTGGAAAGCTTTTTCCAACGAATGGAAAAACAGATTGAATGATTCTGATTTGGACGGCACTGGTATGGTTAAAGTCTTAACACTTTTTATTAGGTTTTCTAAGTTATTAAAATCCGATTTTTCCATATTTTGAGATTGACTTGAGTTTTTTCTCGCACTAGCCAACTCTATTTCTAATTGTAGTCTAGCATTGGCGGCCCTTTTTCCTCCGCAACCACTTGTTCCACCAAACCCTGAAACACCTCTGGACTAGTCTTGAAAACACTGCTCTCCTCTATTAATTCCCTTAACCCTATGACCTTAACTTTATCAGGAACTGTCAGCCCCAACTCCTCTGCCACCAATCTCAACTCATTCTTCCTTAATTTTGTACTCAAAGACATTATGACCATTAATAACACACTATTTACAATAAAATATTTCAAAGTAAGCCCACTCCCCTCAACTCAGCATTTAAACTTTAAAACAATGAATTTCTAACATAAAACCCAAATACACCCAATCACTCATACACTCTTGCATTAAAAAACGCTACAAAAAAAAAACATTTAAAACTGGAAACTTATTACTCATATCTGAACAACAAACCAACTAATCGCAACACAATATCAAACGCTGTTTTAAAACAGTACAATAAAACATCACGTTTAAAACTAAACAATTTAAAATTTATAACTCACAACGATAAAAATTCAGCTCCCCATTGACTACAAACAAGAACATCCCGCAAAGTAAACTCAACCACTAACCTTTCTCAGCAAACAAAGACGAACCAACACAGCGGTATCACAACTCGCTTAATATAATCCAAAGACACCAGAAACGTGCCGGCTCTGACCGGACCAATAATTTTACTCTGAATCACTCGACGGACCGTACAAATCTAGACAAGGCTAATTCGCCCTTGGCAATGCAAGAAAGGAGATCACATATCTTAAAGTCACAATGTTTATTAAAGATTGGTTCACATTCATACATACTGTTATCCAACGCAGGGTTGACTAAAACACAAACTATTACTAATACCAACGACGGGAGAAGAAAGCCGATAACAAAACCTCACATAAAAGTTCACTAAAAGACAGAGGTCAACTCTGCTCACCAGGAAAAACGGTCAACTATCGCTGCCAAAAGCCACCTCACACACATTTTCAGAATCTGTTGCCATCGCAACACACAACATTTCAGTGACCGCAGGTATAGCGACCTCTCTCGGGAATCGGCTTCAACAGATTATCTCTTTGAATGTGAACAACTAACCAAACAGTATTTGGAAATTTCATCATCTACAAGACTACAATGATTGCTGGCCCTGGCAAGAAATTTATTGTGAGGTTAATATTTTTAAAGTCCCAGAACGAATATTTGTACATATGTTTTACTAATTTGTTAGTCTGAGTTGCATTTGCGTCGGTTGTATATGGTTTCATTAAAATTGAAACCTATAAATCTGATAGTATGAGGGTTTGGTATAGTGAGGTCTAATTTAGGAGATTGCTTTTAGCTTCCACACTACGTTTATAACGTAAAAAGTGGAAGGTTTTATAATCGTTCAGTCCGTCTGTCTGTCCGTCACCCACTTTCACAGAAAGAACCACAAGTCCCACAGACAAGTGGGATACGTCATTTTAAAGCAAAAAATCAGATTAGGCTACATTCCAAATTTCATTAAAAAATTTAAATTAGAAGTTTATTTAAAATTTAAATAACTAAATTTTTTTTATCTACATTGAAATAACATGCAAATTCTATTTTTATTCATATTTTCACTGTTGTCATCCACAAGTCCCACAGACAAGTGGAATACGTCATTTTGAAGCAAAAAATCAGATTAGGCTACAGGCCAAATTTCATTAAAAAATTTAAACTAGAAGCTTATTTAAAATTTAAATAACTAAAAATTTAATATACATTGAAATAACATGCAAATTCCATTTTTATTCAATATTTTCACTGTTGCCATTTCGTTAAACGTACGAGAAACTTTTGTTAAAATAAAAATACACTTTTGAAAAAATATTTATTTATGTGATATAATTCGGTTTGGATTGTTGTATTATCACAATAGAGTTCTTTTAACGGTTCTATATATATGTATGTAGAAAGATGCATAGAGAATTCTAACTTGGCATAAAAAAATATGCTAAGTTTCGCTTTTATTTTTAAAGCATCAATTGTACAAATTATAAATTTTTTGAACTGTAAATTAATTTAACAAACTATAAATAAGTGAATTTTCGAAAGAAATGTAAATGGGAAATTGTGGCGACAAAAATATTTATTAAAAAAGATTACATCATTATTCTTCGAACTTCAAACAAATTTAGCAAACGATACAGTCTAATTATTAAATCTGAGAAAGAAGATTAATGAAAATAGTTAATTTTGGCGTTTAATACTTTGAATTACAATAGCTAAAGGCCCTGTTTTTATTAGAATTAAATCACATTTGCCATTCGCAACAATCGCTCGAGAAACTTCAATTCTTTTAGACAATAAATTAAAATAAATTTATTTTTGCGACATCGATCAGTTTGAAATGACGTCAAATATATTTCACTACAGAATCCTTGTATGTTGATATGAAATGTTTTCATTCTATTTAAAAGCGAGGAATATGACATATTTATTCTTTAAAATATAAATTAATTTTTGCAAACGATAAGTAATAATTATTGAATTTTCGAAATAAAATAAATGAAACTAGCCACATTTAGCTTGTAAATGTTAAATATAGAATTAATGTTTTGTTTGGCGCGTTTTTTCCTGTTAAACACAAATATGTGGAAGCGAGTTAAGTGACAGATTCTGTTACAAACCTACTTGTTTATATTTTAAATTATCGTTTGATAAAAAAACCGCTTTAGCTCAGAAAAAGTAAGAAGTTAATAAGTGCATAGAATGTTTAGTTCAATTGTTGTAGCAAAATAGAAATTAAAGAAAAATAGTAAATTGGTAAAATATTACCAGTAAAAATTTGGGACCATAATTAGCAATTTACTAGTAAAATGGTTTACTGGTATCCCAATCCCTCTTAACAAAGTATCTGAAAATTCACTTTTATACAGTTTCTTTTTTACAGTTACTAATAAATCAGCCTGATAAAATACTAAGAAAACTAGAATTCAATTATCAGTATACTAACTGAGATAATAAAAAAAAAGAAATACCTCTTGAAAAATTTTATTATTTTAAATTGTTTGTAAATACTAATAATATACCTATGAAATATTCTGAAATGAAATTTTCGGAAAATAAATTACAGTATTAAATTTTTAAAAAATATAGTTGTGCGTAAATTAAAAATATATAGAACATTTATTAACTTTTAAGCTTCCACACTACGTTTATAACGTAAAAAGTGGAAGGTTTTATAATCATTCAGTCCGTCTGTCTGTCACCCACTTTCACAGAACGAACCGCAAATCTCACAAACAAGTGGAATACGTCATTATGAAGCAAAAAATCAGATTAGGCTACATTCCAAATTTCATTAAAAAAATTTAATTAGAAGTTTATTTAAAATTTAAATAACTAAAAATTTAATCTACATTAAAATAACATGCAAATTCCATTTTTATTCAATATTTTCACTGTTGCCATTTCGTTAAACGTATGAGAAACTTTATTTAAAATAAAAATAAACACTTTTGAAAGAATATTTATTTATGTGATATAATTCCGTTTGGATTGTTGTAATATCACAATAGAGTTCTTTTGATGGTTTATTATTATGTATGAAGAAGGATGCATAGAGAATTCTAACTTGTGTGACGCTGATTCATCAGTTGTGATGCTGATTTATCAGCATCACTCACGTGCTTCCAAAAGTAAAGAGTTCGTTGTAACTTTGCTCCCTAACTTCGAAATGCTTCTAAGCATCTGATTAGAGGTTGATTAAAACTGTTAAGAAACAACAAATAATCTTAAGTCCAGAGTATTAACTTTAACTAATCTAATGTAAAGTTAAAAGTTTAAATTGATTTTATACTATATAAACCCAAATGTAAGAGAACATAAAAAGAGAGCTATTGCAAGGGTGCCTCAGAAGAGCATCATCTGCTGTTGATAAATGCCAAGGGTTTAGCTTAATAAACCTTTAAGAAACGCCAAAAGACGTAAAATGGGTAAGCTGCCTTGCCATATTCTCTTCTGTGTATTTTATGCGTGTTAATTAAATAATTACTGGAAATATATATTTATATCAAAGTTTTATGTTGTCTAATTTAATAAAAGTAAATTTCAATTGATTAAAAGGTGTTTATGTATTATATCAGTAGAATACGAAACGGTAACCTTAACTTTAGCTGTAAGTTAGCGTCTAGAAAACCGTGACACTTGGCAAAAAAAAAATATGCAAAGTTTCGCTTTTATTTTTAACACGTTCACGACGGCGTAAAAAGGCGGTAGACGGCGCTCAAATAAATGCCGCGCTTTATGCCTGTTCACACCTGCACACGCGCTTTATGTTTGCTCAGTAGTACAGTGAGTGCCTATTGTGCAAGTTGTGTATTCGTGTCATTTTTTCATCCTGATCAGATTTGTGCCTATTAAGTATCACTCAAAAGGTGGTTAGATTCATTTTTAGTTTTTGCCCTTATAAAAATAAGTGGCGCCACCCGATGAGACAATCCAGTGCGGGCTACCGTTGGTACACGCCTCCCGATGAGACAATCTAGCGCCGGCTACCGGTGGTACGCGCCGCCCGATGAGACAATTTAGTGCGGGACACCGGTGTCCCGCGCCAGCGTGAACGTGTTAAAGCATCAATTGTACTAATTATACATTTTTTGAATTGTAAATTAATTTAACAAACTATAAATAACTGAATTTTTGAAAGAAATGTAAATGGGAAATTGTGGCGACACAAAGATATTTATAAAAAAGATTACATCATTATTCTTCGAACTTCAAACAAATTTAGCAAACGATAAAGTCCAATTATTAAATCTGAGAAAGATGAATGAAAATAGTTAATTTTGGTGTTTTAAAAGTTTGAATTACAAATAGCTAAAGGCCCTGTTTGGCGAATTTCTTTCTGAGGTGTATAAATAGTTTGTTTCCTGTTGAGCACAAATGTTGTGTGGTAGCGGTTTAAGTGAGATTCTGTAACAAACCTACTTTTTTAATGACACAAACTGTATGCATAGCATTTGAAAAATCAGGTGCTATGCATCAAGTGCTTTATTTTGCAAGGACTCCATCATTTCAACTTGTTCATCACTACGAATATAGGAAGAAATCTCGGTGTCTGAAATTTCAACTTCAGATGCATCCATATTATCTTGATAACTTGTCCCTGCTGAAGGAAAAAATTCGGTTTTACTAAATCTAGAAAACTCTTTTCTAAAAGTAGAGAATTCCTTTTTCTCAACTTCTTCAGCCGTAAACTCCTCTGGCAGCAAATCGTTCCTCAGTGATTCCGAGTTTTGTAAGATATAATCCAAATGAAATAGTACATTTTTCTCATTCACATAGTTTTTAGAGAATGAAGGAATGTTCTGGCCCAGCTTTAACAACATGTCCTTGATTTCTTTTACTCTCGGCATCCCTTTTTGGTAGGGCAGGGAAAACTCTTTGCAGAACTTTTGAAAATTGCAAGATTGCTTGCGCTGATTCATAGACTTCCAACACAGAAAGGAAGCAGCACAAATGACAGCATCAGTGGATCTGCCAGAGATCAACCACAAAGAATTGGCCAACTTAGTCAAGGCTATCGTCTTCTCGACTAAAACATCTTTGTTTTCGACTGAGACATTTTCTAAATAGCTCCTGACCGTGTACCCCACTTTCTCATCAAAAGTCATTGGAACCTCAACCGGTTCCTCAGGCTCGATGTCTTTGACATCGCGACATTCTTCTTGACTATTTAAGTACTCTTTGATGAATTTTGAATACTTAAACACTGACTTTTTGGTACAGTTCAGCTTATTGCACAAATCGCCTATTGTCACATGAATCTTATTGACCTTCATGTAATGAATCAGACAACATCCGGCCAGAACGCCAATGTCGGCCTTTCGTCTGAAAGACCTTGTAGCATAGCTATTGTTAAGTAGTTCAGAGGCGCTCGACTTTATTTTCCCTGATACAGAGTACTTTAGACTTAGCATATCTAACATGGATATTCCATACCCTAGGCCTTCTGTACACTTCTTCTTGGAATAATGTTGAAAAGTTGCCTGGGTTTCTGTGGAGAACTTGTTGTATGAGTTGTCTATAGTGATGCCCTCAGAAACAACCCCACAATTGTGACAAACTTCGTCCTACAAAAAATAAACCTGTTTGGGACAATTGCAAAAACAAAACTATACAAGCAAACAACAGTTAAATACTAAAATACAGTAATTTATTGGGATATACAGCAGCATACCCTCTGGTATCTTTCAAATAACAGAGTATACCTTTTTAAAAGTAAAAGAGTTCATTTAAAAGTTCAATCAATCCTTTTTTATAAATTTAATCCTCTCCTTTTTTATAAATTTATGAATAGCATACCACTTCTACGAATACAGCACTGCTAATAAAACTAAACAAATTGCAATTAAACAATTTATTAATTATTAACCTATTTACAAATCAAATACCCTGAAAAAATACTTCAACTCAATTGTGGATATTTTTTTGCCCTAACAAAGATTTCAAGAGAATAGAAATCAATGCAAACAGATTTCGATTTTCTTAAATAATTAAAAAAGTTAATTTTAAAATAGCAAAAAACAATTATCATTAAAGAGCAACATTATTACAGTTTAGAGTACAGTTTTTAAACGATACACTTTTATGTAATTACTTCAGGTACATTTGTTACAAATTAGCTTTATTGAACACATTTATACGAAAGACAACATATAGAAATATAATGAAAATAAAATGGCAAATGAAATCCAAATGATATAAAACATCCTTTCTTAGAATTTTAACTTATGGTTCTGAATCACAAATTAAAAGAAACAACATGATAATAGTTAGCTCTATTTCATTGCAGTCAAATAAAGATATTGAACTTGACATACCATTGCATACACAAATAATTTTACTTTACATACAGGGTGACAATTTTAAAAGAGGTCTCAATCAGCAATTCCTTATTCATTTTTGAACCTCTTTAAAAAATTTTACCTTATACAGTCGAACCTCGTTAATGCAAACTCACTTAACACGAAATTTTGCTTAAGATGAACTGAAAGCAATTCACCGCCTATAAAGCTTTGAGGTAATGCTAAAAAAACTCTACGTGAATTTGCTTTAGGCGAAAACCAAAAAAAAATTAACCCGAACCAAAAAAAAATGACAATTTGACCTTTTTTTCTTACTGATTCAAAGAATTTAAGGAAAAAATGAAACAAAACATTAAAAAAAAACGGAAAATAAACTATATAAAAATAATTTATCTTCTATTTCTGAGAAAATCATGAGATCTCCCTTGATTCGTCAGTATTATCCAATTGCTGTTCCTTAAAAATGTTAATAATTTTTGATCCTATGTACTGCTCCAAATGAACTTTATTAATTGAATTACTAATTCTATACAGTGTATTACATTGTAAAATTAGAATAATTTTTAGACGTTATTTTTTAAATAAAACTATTCACTGGTTCAATGTAAAAAAAAATCCTGACGGTTAAACACGAAATGTTTTGGTGTTTTCTTTGAGTTCGCATTAGTGGGGTTCGAGTGGGGTTCGCAAAGAGGGTCAAGTGCAATGTGTTCGAAACTAGATAGAGAAATTTATGAGCAATATGGGCTATTAACTTTAAAAAACTAGACGGAAATGCACATTACCTAGGAACATATTTTTAATTATTTAAAAAAATTCTTCAAACTATCGTCTGGAATTCTGCATGCAATCTTAAAATCACAAAACTAGGTGATTTTAAGATCACCGGAGTTGCATGCTTATAGAATCACCGGAAATTCGCTATTTTATAGAATCTCAAGTTTCTCAATTTTAGGATAACTGGAATTCCAAAATTTAAGAAATCACAACTTATAACATCCTAGGTTTCTGGATATTACAGTCGCCCCAGTATTTTTAAGATTTTAGGACTTCAGAGTTTCTATATTTAACAATCTCCACAAATGGGAGATTTTGTGAATTTAGTCGTAGTTTCACAATTTGGATCGCGTTAGATGTGCGATTTTAGGACTGCCTAATATTTGTGATTATATGATCACAACAATGGTTTGAAAAAATTAAGGGTCGGTGAAAATTTTTGATTTCAAGATAATTATTTTTAGCGAGATTATTGAAAATCACGATAAAAAAGGTTAGTATTCGATTTTTTGGGAAACTAGTCGTGATAACTGAGACTAGTTATTTTATTGTTGGAAAATTGAAAGATTTGGTAGCATTTTGCGACTAGCAAGCATTAATTTTGAACCCTGGTTTTGAACCCTCAAATGCAAGCAGTAATTATGACATAATTCACAAGTGCACAAGTGAAAACAATAATGGATTTCAGATTAGAAACTGAAAATATGATAAAATTTCTGGAAAGCATTATTCTCAAGTTCTGTACCATTTTTCTTATAACCATCTGTACTATTTTCCTACATAAAAAGCAGGCAGTCAAATGAAATCTGTTTTTCTAATAAACAACAGAATTTTACTCGTTGGTGAATGATAGTCAATGTTTGAAAGCCAAAATGAGTGTTGTCTTTGTTTATTTTAATGAGAACGGACTAAAATTAAATTATAATTTTTGGCATAAATGAGCACACAAGAGACATGCACTTTTAAAGTTCTTAAGAATATTTTCAAATAAACAAGAAACTCTAAAGACTTAATAAGGATTAAACAAAGAGCTTATTTATATTAATATATAAGTTTTTATTATTTTAGTTATAAATTTATTTAACATACACTGCCATACGTGAGTCATCATTACATTTCAGGTAAAACATACAAAGAAAGATAACACAAAACATGTAAATGCACAAGACTAATAATACTTAGACGTAACAATGAATTTAAAGAATAAGAATTTATTAAAAAAATACATCAGAATCAGGTGGTAAATAATTAAGAAGATTTATAAATTGGATTAAAAGTTGAGGTTGATTTTAACTAACAAAAGGACTAACATTGAGTATATATAAATGTATGTGTTTAATAATATTTCAAAGAACCATAGTATATAGGTTATTTTATTACCTCTTCATCTATGGCATCTTTTCTGCAATGCTTACAATGTAATCCCATCTAAAACAAAAAAATAGATTTCACAAAAAAATTTAATACCATAGATTAAAATATTGCAAATTCTGTTAATAAAACTTAGATTATATTAGATGAAACCAATAACAGTAAAAAAAGGAAAATCCCAAAGAATTTTACATGCAGTATCATAAATATAGCATTGTGCAAAAACATTTAAGTGATATAACCAATAATGGCTCCCGCCCCCCCCCACACCTTAGTTAAAATTGCTAAAATGTGCAACATTTAAGGATCTATCTACTGATAAAATTTCTGAAGAGATCATTACAACTATTGGGGTACATTTAGCAGAATTGTTATTTCACAGATGAAAATGCAATGGAAGCTGCAAATTTCAGACAATTATCCCGATAAACCTTATTTTTTTAGGAAATTCACCACTTTACTGTGTATAGTGCCATTATATAACTAATATGGAGACAGTGAATTCTGATAACATGATTGCCCCATACCCCTGTTCATATCGTATTGGACATAAATGACTTTTCGAACTGTAAATGCTATAATATTCAAAATCTAGCCATTATCTAGCAATTAGGGCAACTATTAAATCAATTGGTAGAATAATTGGAATACAGTAGGCAAATCTTTATTTTTTCTATAATGCAATGGAAAAAATACAAATTTTCTGAAAAGCTAGCATTTTCTGATAGGTCAATTTTCCATGCACAGTGCAATATGAAGAGTCTAGTTGCCGAGCTCACATTCTCCAAAGCATAAAAAAAAAAAATTATCTTGCAGATGATTAAAATTATGGTAATGTGATTCTGAGGAACAAAGGATGAGCTACAGAGGATTTGGATAAATATCAATTGGGCTGATAATTGGGGGATTCTTTTAATATTGGGAATGTCATGCTTTACACATGGAGAGATAATAGGATTTGATTATTTTTAAAGGTGCTGAAATCAGTTAGTAATTCAGTAAGGATTGGATTTGGTTGTGATGATTTTAAAGGGTACCAGTGTTCAGTGCTAGTAAAAGGCAATAAATTATTGGTATATAAAAAATAGTATTCTTCAGGGCTAGTAACGTTACCCTGCCACTGTACAACGCTGTAAGGCTCACTTGGATATGCCGTACAGTTTTGGTCTCCTATCTGCGAAAGACATAGATGTGATTGAAGGGTGCAGCATAGGCCACTAAAGTTGATGTTTTGAATTGAGTTTGAAGATCGATTGAAGAGTTAAATTGTACAGTGGGAGAGAAGGGTTAGAGGGATTTGATTCAGCTTTTTAATTTATTAGTCATTGGATGCTGACCTGCTTGTTTTTATTCTGATAACCGACTAGAGGTCATATTTAAAACTGAGAAAAGCACATTTTAATAGGATTTGAGGGACATACTTTATGTTAGAGTGTGGATAAGTGGATAGTCTGCCAGAGGATGTTGTGAGTTCTGACAGTGTTGATATTTAAAAAGAAGCTGACAGACACTGGGATATAGTCGGGACTGTAAACAGGACCAATCTTGTGGCTTCGTGCCGTTATTGGTCTTTATTTGTATTGTATAACTAAGATAAGGTCAGACATTCATGGGGACTTTGATAATGGTAATTCAATTGAAAAATCATCATAAGAGCTAGACCCTATATCTTAGTTACAATTTGGAGAATGCGGAATTATCAATGGCCAAAACGTTAAGTGTTTTGTGTTACAGATGTATATACATATATGTAGTAGAAAAACATCTACTACACAGGAGAGCATAATTATTATTTAGTTCATTCTAATAAAAGGAGATAGCTTGGATGTCCAAGATAATTTATTGTAAAGAGATCATTTAGAGTATTTAACGGGACGGATTCCGGAGCTCGGCCCGCAACCTTACATGTCGGAGTCTAATTAAAAAGTGATTCACAGCTACAGATTATTATTGCATTTTCTTCGATTGACCAATCAAGGTTCAGCATCGATGACGAGAAAGGTTTAAGGTAACAGTAAAATATTTTCTGACTAAACAGTTTCTGTGGGAACGGTTACTTGGGCGACTAGATGACGCTGTTGTTGGGATGTTAAAGATATTAATAGGTGATATTAAGGATATGTGAGAAATGTCATTTAAGTTATTGATTTTAAAAGGGGTTAAAAATATAAGATTTTGAGGGGATTAAGTTATAATACGTCATATATATAAATATACATACATAATTTAGATTCACCTTAGACATAATTTGTATTCTTTTTTTCATTCAAGTCCAAAAGGTTGGTCTTCACATATGTAACTAATGTAAAACTTAAGATTAATTAAATATAAATAAAAATACTTTTGTCTCAAAATAAGATTATTATACCTGATATTTTTCGAATGAAATGTACCTTAATTTACAAACCAAGGTGAAATAACTCCTTCCAAGAAATTGTATGATTGCTGAGATAAACTGAGTATGTAAACGATAAACTTACTTCATGCGATTGTTTGAAACATTTCAAAGCAGAATCTGTTTTATTTTTAAATTAGTGTTATTTTTCTGTGGATGCTTGTTTCATAAAGTGCAACAAAAACAATAAGGGATATTTGCAATCTTAAACAAATCCAATTAAAATTTAGCTAATTTTGGCAGAATATGTGCAATTTCACACACCAAAGCTTAAAATCATATGGCTAGCTTTTCTGACAAAATGTGTAACAGTTTGTTTACAATAATTCTGTATTTTGCGAATTCCCAATTTAAAAATTTTACGCAAATTCATAAACAATATTTGTTAAGGGAAAGCTGTATATGTAGTGGATGAAATAACAGAAGGAAATTGTGGAAATGAAAACTTTTAATTTGTACTACCTATTACTATTATTTTATATAGATATTTAGAATAAACTTATATTTCAAGCTCAGTAGCGACGAGCATCTGCATTGTGCACCATCGTAATTCATAGAACACGACAGAAAGTTTGTTATCGTAAAACAAAGTTACGTTGCCCACACACGGTTGCCATGCAGGAGCAAGGAAATTAAAACTTTGCTGCTCGTGAATTTGTTTAGCTCGTGCACCACATATTTATTTTTTTTTATATTTATTTAGTTTAATATGTGAAAACTGATCAAGTTTTTAAATAGAAACTAATCCATATATATTAAAAATATCAGCAATATATTTAGTATTTAAAATATACTTAGTAGTTATTCTTCGGTTCTTACGTTATTCAAAATTAGTTTGTCTTTTGGCAAATTCAATACAACTTAAATCAAATTATACAGTGATTATGTAGTTACATACAAGAAACCTGAAAATAAATGTTATGACTACAAGACAAAAAATGAAAACATTGCTTAACAGTTTAAAAAGGTTTCTTTATTTTTGAAAATCTACTTCAATATCTAAGCTCTAACGGAATAAAATTTAAAAGGGGAAGTCCCTTTTTCAGCGTCAAAGAAAAATGATAAGAAACAGTTGTCAAAGGCGACACATTTAGATTTCTGTATACCATATAAGGTGGGTCTTTAAAGAAGTATAACAACAAATCTAACTAACAGACATTAGACAAAAATTTAAATACGAAGCAATATATTTTAACAATGAATAGATTTATTCAAACTTTTTAATTTGTCATTGTTTTGACATTTCGGTTGTAAGCAAATTCGGTGCTTGCGATTTCACATCTACCGGAGAAAATGACGTCAGAGAGACGTAGGCGAATAGCGAAAATCATGGCGCCATCTATCATTTCAATGGCAAAAAAAATCTTAGCATTTATATTTAATAAGTTAAAAACTAATGAATATGTTTTCTCAAATCTCAGACAGGGATGGTGGCAGCGGGGGGTTATGGGGACTCAGCTCCCCGGTCAGGCAAGGCTAGCCGTCGGGGTAAAACGAACTTATGATGCCGGGAAAACATAACCCTTTTAAGGTATCCACCTACATTCGAGATAAATTTTTTGAAAACCATTATTTATTAAGCATTTAAATATATTTTTAACACTTATATCGATAAAATATACAGAAAAAAAACCGAGAATACAAACTCTCCCCTCTTTAATACATTTTTAGCTATTATGTTGTTAAATTAGGGAGTAAAACGTCGTTACGCAAAATCTTATTTCATAAAAAAAAATAATTGAATATATTGATATATTGAAAAGGGAAAAAATATTGTTCATCGAGACACAATACTAAGAGTTTTCGTTAAAAATTGCCTTTTTTAAAAAAATTGTTACTTTGAAAAACCAGCTATAAAAAATGAAATTACATATAGAACCCTATAATTCTACTAGTTCAGAGCCTATAAAACATTTTTATCAATATGCTGGAAACAAAATTGGTGAAGTTATCTATAAAACTTTTTGTGAAATCATGCATTACGTGAAAATTTTTAAAGCACAAATTTACATTTCTCAGTAAACGCGTTTAAACTAAAGATATGCATTTTATAAAGGACTATACAAAGATTATTATTGGCAAAATGTTCGCTTCGTTTCAATCGTATTTCGTACACTCCATCAATTGACCTTGAGTGCATAAGCTTACCACTAAGCCAGGGCCGGATTTAAAGATTTGCCGCTTGTAGGCTACGATTTGTCGCCCCAGTCACAATATTCTCCCACTTCGGGGAAAGGTAGCTGGTTAGCTGCAAAATAGGGTGGTATGTGCTGTTTAAAATAGATACACATATTAGAATCATCTTTACACACTAAAGCGAAATAGGCGAATTTTTTTAAACTCTTCTACCATTTTCTTTCAACTTCGAAATCCGGGAGGAGGGGTGCACTTTCCCTTGCAGCGACCATGTTTGCTACGAAATATTAGTACTATATATACGTTTACTGTTTACGCATTAATGTAAATTATTTGTTTTCTTTCTTAAAAATATTAGTTTCTTTATAATAATTTTTTTTATGTCGAAGGTCGTTTTAATTTGTCGTAAAATTTGCCGGCCCCAAAAATTTGCCGCTCTAGGCTACAGCCTACTTACCCTATTTAGAAATCTGGAATTAAAAGCTAGGCAAAATCAAATAAAAAAGAAGTGTCTAGCTATTTGGGGACATCTCAAGTCACTCTCCCGACACATTTATGGCTTCTGGGAATTTGTTGTAGGGGTGCATAGTTGACTTTCGCAGGAGATTCATTACCACTGCGAATTTTCTTGACGACGGATGATTATTTTTGTGCTTAAAAGATTTGCTTTTTTTTGTAAGAAATTAAAGAATACAAAGGAACAGACTACTAGTGGTATGTTTAACTTGGACAGTTAATTTTATTGGATTTTTGGAAATATGTATTTAATTTAAATATTTTTTGAATTAAAAAATAATTACTTGCCTCGTTTATTGATAATTTTTAGTGTTAAAATTAAACAAGTAGGTTTGTAACAGAACATATCACTTAAACCGCCTCCACACAATGTTCGTGCTCAACAGCTTTTAATTTAAGGTTTTAAATTCCAAAAATACATATTTTCATTAACCGTGTTTCGTCAGGGCCTCCTAGAAGAAGGGAAAGGGAAAAAATAGTAATATTTTTTACAATAATATTTTTTCCCTTTCGCTTCTTCTTCTAGGAGGCCCTGGTTTCGTAGATTTAATTGTAGTTTTTATCAATGAATGAATTAAAAAAATGTGCAAAGATCACAGAAGTTGTTTTCAGTAGGGAAAACTACATTTACAATTGTATGAACAGTCAGTAATTCTGAGCTTTTTTATGTTGTAATTACATGATACATAATATATTTTTATATAATTATATTATATATCACATTTTATATTATTTATCATGAATATAAATATATAGTAACATTTTACATTTTTTCACTAACTTCAAGCTTGATATATATCCAGATTATAAATTTGAGCCTCATTGACATTTTTTACATTATTAATTTTCATTCATCATTGTTACAAGGTCATCAATTCAATGTTATTCTTTCCTTTTTGTTAAAAAAAATTTTCTTTGTCTCTTTATATATTGTGCATAGAATTATTTTAGATTATTAGTGTACTAACGATTGTACTGAAAGATATGTATTTTTCATTTCAATTTCATATTTTTTCATAAAGATCATGAAAAAATAAAAGTACATTCCATTTACTTTATAAAAAATTGAACATTCAATAAAAACTAAAAAACACTACAAACTAAGTTCATAAGAGAAAGTAAATATCCTTGAAAACTAAAAATATTTGAATATATATAAATTTTCATATGAAACGCATGTAAAACCTCATGTATAATATGTGCCTTTATGCATACGAAATTTGCAACCTTATGTATAATATGTATACAATTTTATTAGAAAAAATATATAACATTTTGTCTTAAATTAAAATCTTGTGTACCTTTTTTGCTTGAAAATTATCTGGCTTTTCAATCATTTAATAATTTTTTTTAACCGTAGGAAATAAAATGTATTACACTATGCAGGCACAATGCTAGTCAAATTTAATAAACCTTTTATAACTTTATTTTTTTAGTACAAATTCCATTTTTTTATTTTAAAAAAGAAATGAAGTACCAGATTTAAATTATTTTTTGTAAATACTAACTGTTTTATTCATTATATTTGAAATAAATGGAAGAATTAAAAAAAAAATTCTATTTCAGAGAGAAATTTTTAAAATGCTTCAAATTACTTTTAATATACTTTTAAGTAAAATCCTTCATTACAATATATTTTGATATGTATATATATTAAATCTGTAGTATAATAATTAAAGATTGAAAAAAAAATCCAGTATTTTATATACATAATTTGCAGTATAAAAATATTTTACTTAAAAAATAATTGCACATTTAAATTTTTCATAAATTAACTAATATTGGAGAGTAGGTGTAAATAAAGGATTTTTTTTTAAATCTATAGAAAATTTTAAAGATAAAACTGAATGAATTAGCCCAATTAATTAAAAAAAATCATGGTAATCAGTTTTGACTAGTTTCTATAAAAATAATTCTGTAATTGCCAGAATTGTTTAGTCGAAAGAATTTTGAAAAGGTGGAGACGAATTGAAAAATGATTATAAAAAAATATATTTCATTTTAAATCGAACTTTTCAAATCGGTCTCTGCTTAAGAACTGATGGGATAGATGGCGCTACAATTTTTACCATTCGATTATGTCTTTCTGACGTCATTTGTTCCGGTAGATGTGAAATCACAAGCACCAGCAAATTCACGCACCCTGTTTTTTTTAGCCAAAGAAAATGGATTGGGTTTTAACGCAGTCAAAAAATACTTTGCCGTTATGTGGAAAGTAGATAAAATCTTTTTAAAGTTTTATAATAAAAAGATTATCAAAAAATAAATATTTATTCATTTCTTATTTAAAACTACCGACAAACTTTGAAGAATGATTTTTTTTAATGATTAAATGAAAGTTAGATTTAGTTTTCATAGTCTTTAGAAGTCAATGGGCTTTCGACAATGGTACGAGAAAGGTGTCGATGGGTATGTTTTAAATCTTGAGTAGCAACAAAAATGGGAATGAAATAAAATTCTTTCTCGAGTATCGTTTGGTGAATCGATATAACGTGGAAACGAAGTACCAATTGCGGAACTGCAGGAATAAAACAGGGTAAGAATGTAGAAATACGTCACCTGAAACAAGCCAAGAACAACAACAAAAAAGTTACATTTTCGGAGATTTCTCGTATACTGTTGCCGGTTTAAAACCGTTTCTATTACGTTATGTCTTAAACTTTTTTACAGTTTAAAACTGTTTTCTCCCAAACTTTTTTTAAAAAAACGTCACTTCATTAACATATTAACATCAACTACATTACTTCTTTTGGCTTCAATTTGTCGGGAGTTTTAGTATGCCTCTTCGTGTATGATTTAAAGGTTGCGAGTTCGTATTGAGACTGTTAGAATTTAGCGTTTTCAATTAAGAAAGTTTCTGTAATTTTTTACGGTTTTTTTTTCTGGTAACTCAGCTGCCAGTTTAAAACCGAACATTTAGCGTATTTTTTTCCAGTATGTGCCTGTCTCTCTTTATATTTAGTTGTTTCTCAATATTAATTCTGTTTTACCAAAATAATTTTTTATCTCGAAACTCCCAAATATCCAAGATCATGCAATCACACCTCCCTCAGTTATTTTATTACCATATTAAAACATTATTGCCTGTTTTCGATTGTCTAACTGGCGTTAATTGAAATATCTCCTATCGTTTTCTAAAGTGACATTTTTGATGCATCTCACTTATATCTATTGCTTTATTAATCAGCTAACTAAACATATTTGATTGATATCTTTAAAATCCGGATAATTTAGTTTTTTTTTTATTTCTTCAGTGCCAAAAGACTGCGTTGTGCATGTTTGATATCTTTCATCGGCTGTAGATTTTAATGACTTCATCGTTCTGTACTAATAAAAAAATTTTGGGGGGTGTATGTCGAAGTTATTGGGTTTGTTCTTAAGAAAAAACATCAATAATTAAACCCTATGTTCTATGGTAAAACTTGGAATAAAATATTCGTAAAAAAGTTAGCGGTGATGGCAATCTTATTATTTTGCTTTATATATCACTTTCCCCACCGACGATTTTTGTTGCCTCCAGAATTTTGAGTTGAATTGACGTTACACAGAACAATACGAGAGCTATTGGCGACGATCGTCATAATTTAGAACCACAGTCAAGTGATGAGCCGGTACCTGAGTAGGCTTGCCTCCGGGATGTGTATCAAAATATCTTATCCATAGTAACTGTTTAGTAAACCAGTAGACAACGACAATTAAAGCACAAAGATCAGAAAACTCACTTTAAAAAAAATTGGTATCAAGTATACTTTTTTTTTTAAAAATTGAAAGACTGTTCTAATTAAAGTATAGTAGACGCCATAGAGATTAGAGATATTCGCCAATGGGCTAGTTCACTGCCCAGTACTACAAGTATCGAACTCGAAAGCAGAAAGAGGTTTGCTTTGGTTTTGATGTCAAATGTAGAAATTGCCAAACGCGCCTAAGTTGGAAAAATATTTTTTCAATATCGCAGCGTGCGCGGAAAAATGATCCGCATCAGACAAATGTGACATTTCGTAAAAATGCCATGATATTCGAAATTTTTTATATCTAACAATTAAAGCAAATCTTAAATCGATTGGTAGAATAGTTGGGATACAGTTAGTAGATTTTATTATTATTTTTTATAATAAAATGCAGTAGAAAAATAAACTTCATAAATTTTTCTGTAAAACTAGCTTTTAGTTTCTAAAAGTTTAGTTTTAATAACCAACTTTTCTTATTCAATTATGTTTTTAACATAAGGACAAAAACCAGTTTGTCTAAAAGTATTAGTATATATAGTCTTAAGCCTTAAAAAACCCTTTTCAAAATTTATTTTGACGGATATTGAAATGTGTAGTCTTTCTCCATACATTAAATATATATTTCTTTTTTGTAAGCATTTTTAAATAAAATTTAACATGAAATTTGGCTGGTGTTCAACAACGATTGGGGCCCGGATGGCCTAGTGGTTTGGACCATTACGCTAGCAGTCTGCGCGCTGTAACGGGTGCGGGTTCGATTCCCGCCTTCGCCCTGGGTGTATATTCTTTTCTCTGTGACAGTAAAAAATTCTTTCTGTGTCTGTCTTACTTGACAAAGGCTTCATAAGCGGGTCTCTCATCAAGCACACAAGCCGGAATATATATGTACCTACCCCTCAACAACAATTTGACGATTTCACTTGACTGTGATATTTGTGATTCGGGTTGTGAAAGGTTTGGCGGACAGACAAACAGGCAAAGCGACATGAGCATCTCCTACTTATACAAGGGCTATGCGGAAATGAAGAGTTGTCAAAAACGAGCGTACTAACAAAATTACAGACATGAGTACATTTTCTAGAAATGTGACATGCGTTAAGAGGTTAAAACAAAGGCAACATTATATTTTTTATTTTAAGATTGACACATGCGTAAGAAATATGAATACATTTCCGAAACCTATATAAAAAAACTAACCGATTCGTGGTCTATTCATAATTGTGGAACAATAAGAAATGGAAATAGTTTTTAAGGAGAAGAGAATATTTGATTGCTACAGCTTAAAATCATGACTACCATTTCAGTGACGTAATAATGAAATGGACGGTTAGGGGGAAATCCGATTTTTGAATTATATAAGTGATAAAATAAAATAAATACTGTATATTTATATAGGAGAGTTGGTAAGAAATCGTAAAGCCATTTTGTTGAATTAAAAAAGTTTCTTTCTCTGTACAGTCGGAAATAAAGGTAAGAGTTCTGTGTTTTACCATTTATGACATTTAAGGGGGAATGGGCGCGCTGGACTGGGGGTCTCTAAAGTAAAGTGCATCAGTGTTAATCCTATGGAGAAGAAAATATTTTCTCTGCCACATTTCTCCTGCTGTATTGAATATTTTTACAAGCGGATTTTTTTATCTGATAAATGTAGCTGACTTACAGGGCCCGACCTTCCCACTTTTTGAAATTGGTCCGAATATATTTTTTTAATTTTCAATAAATAATTTTACACAAAATATTAGAAGCAATTTCAAAAAGTGGGAAGATAGAGACCTGTATTTAAAAAAAAAACGCTTCTAAATATATTTAATACAGCCGGAGAAATGTGACAGAGAAAATAGTTTTTTTCCATTGGATTAACACTGAGGCACTTGAGTTTGGAGACCCCCGGTCCAGCGTGCCCATTCCCCCTTAACTCCACCGTCATGACTTTAAAATACAAGTTCAAAGGGAAACCATAGCCTGGCAATTTATTTTTAAATTATCAGATTAGTGTCGACATCTTTCGATAAACTAATACTTCCTTCATCAATGATTAAATAACCAGATGACATTTTTCTTATCAAATTTATTTTCTTCTTTTGGTGTTTATTTTCCTGGGGATAATGCTTCATTTTTTTTTAAATAAATAATAATTTACAGGCATTGTGATTTCAAAAATATTGCATTACGGTATGGGGACTAACCATCCCTCTAAAATATAAAAAATGAGCCGATATCTTAAAACTTAGCCAGAGTGAAACAAAGTGTAGATACTTTGAAAATAATATTTAAAATATTTTTTTTTAATTATTACAAATAAAAATATTTTTTTCATAAATAATTGATACCTCAATATAACACAAATCGCTAATGAAGCAATGTTAGACTTTAGAAGTTATTATTATCATCAAATTTGTGCACTGTTTGAATTAAACTCTGGAACCTTCAAACTGTAACAATAATTAAACAATAAATAAAATTAACCCATTGCATGATAAAATGCTGCAAAGACTTTTTCATAGTAATATAATTATTGTACAACAATAATATTTTTTACAGATATTGGTAATTTTTTTCATTTAATTAAAAAGCAGTAACGTAGGTTTTTTAATGTGACTAAAAACTGCTTTAAGCTTCTATAATAATAGACTTTTTCATCATAATAATTTATGTATACAACAATAATATTTTTATAAATTATTGGTAAATAATTTCGATATCATAGTTAGTTATGCAACAAGTGCGTTAAACTTCTTCAAAGAAGAGGAATTACAGGAGTTGGATGAAGGAATTGTATTTTGTTATTTTTAAATTGTATCTCTTTTGTTAAAAACTACTAAACAAAGATGCAACAATGCTTTGAATATTGATAAAAAAAATATGAATGCCTACATTTTCGTTCACCGATTATTTATCTTAATCTATTGCAATTAAGCAGTACGCATAATGGGACCAAAGATCAAACACCTTTTGGAATCTGAACTTAAAAATCTATACAAAGATATTTTGCCACATTTAAGAAATTATTTTAATTATCAATAATCACGTTTCTGCAAATGCGAGAAATGTATCATTCTTTTTTTTCTAGATATTGCTCATAAAATATTTATTTGTATAGAAAAAACACGAACTTCCTTAATTATTTTGGGTTATTTTATTCAAATATTTTTTGTTCCAGAAATATAAATTGAGTAAAAGTTAACTTGACATCTGACATGTTTGTTTTCTTCTATACATGCAGATATTCACAAATTATAACATTTTATATTAATAATTACCTTTAACCTTCTACAGTAACAGGGAATACAAATAGTTAGAATATAAGTTACCAATATTATCTTTAAAAAAATGTAAGTTATGAAAATGTAAGTAATGAATCAGACGGAACGGTCGTTCCGCCCGCCAATCTCAAAATGACGCCAAGGGCTAAACGGCAGTTATGTATATATACTCTAAACATTTCGCCATGCTAAACGCAAAATCGATTTTATTTTCTATCAGGCAAACTAAACTTTGTAGAACAATAAAAAAAAATACCGTAGAGAGGTTTCGTGGATTACTTTACATAAAAAAATTTGGTTATTCAAGAATAAAAAACAGGGGAGAAAAAAATTATGGAAATTTATGAAAATGAAATCTTCCGAGCAGTTTTAATCAAATTTTGCCCTAATTTTTGCTCAGACCTACAGCCATTACTAGGCCATGAATCTGTAAGCGGTTTTTACTAAACGATTAAGAGTGCCCCAATTAATTCGCTGACATAGGTTTGAAGTTTCAAAAATGAATCTTTCTATTTTTATTTAATTAGAGTCTATATTACCTTTGGCGGTATGGTTGCGCAATAAACAAGCCATCCTAGCGGTCACGTACTTCCAAAAACACGCCAAGGTTTGCTATAATTTTGTCGAAGAGCCGCATAGTAGCGCTGTTAACTACTGGGAGGATTATTACAGCTTCTAAAATATATAATTAATCAAATATCTGAATAGACAGATTGAAAAAAAATTTGTAATTAATTATCGGAATGCGTCATTTAAACTTTTTGGCGTTTTTATTTAAAGAAAACATATGAATAACGCGAGTGGATGGATTGATTAATCCGAAAATGTAAACAGTCATATTTGACTGTTTGGTTGCCATATTCAGTTACCATTACAATTCAAAAAATTAGTCTTTGTTTTTTTTCATGAAAAGTAAGAAATAATATATTTTTTTTGCTTAAAACTTATTGAGGAATATTTAATTATGTTAAAGTAATCTTTGCTTATTTTTTTTATGAAAAGTAAGAAATAATATTTGTTGGCTAAATTTTATTGAGGGATATTTAATTATGCTAATATTTTATTATTAAAGTGAAATTTTTTACCATGAGCTGTTACTAAATGTTTGCATTATAACACATAACCGTAACCCGAGATTATGTTAAGGTGAAACATTTGATAATTATCAACTTCGTTAAAGATGCCAGCGGCCAAGTGAATTCCATCGATGTGCAGTTCACTTTCACCATGTACAATGGTTCATATTGTTGCTGAACCATTTTAACTTTCTTTCAGCATTGTTCGTGGTGGTTATACAACTTCCCATAACCATTGAAATTATGTATTCTATTTAGTATTCATATTGCCTTTGTATCCTTTGATCTTGTTCATAAAACATATTGGTAATCCTCCTCACCTCAAAAAGCATCTCATAAAATAAAGTTTTTAAAAAAACTACTGATATCCCCCCAAAAAAACTTTGGAAAAGTAAAAAAACGCCAATCTAAAAAAAATAATGTATATAATTTGCTTTTTGAAAAAAAAAATACCTGATGCATTTGTTTTGTTTTATAACAAAGACGTCTAGAAACTTACTAAAAGCTTTGCATCTTATTAAAATTTGTAACCATCCTTGAAATTTAAGTAACTTAAAAAAAAGAATTGTCCCAAAAGGAGAAATGCATTATATATTGTAATATTCTTCAGAGTTGTGATGTTGAAAACTCAATGTGCTAATACTATACCATCTCTTATTAAACTTATTGGTCAACCGATCCCTTGAACAAATTTACAGTAAACTGTTAAACGATATGGTGGTAAAAAGTATTAAGGTTATGTTTTGCTACCAAAAACATGGAGAGAGAAAATAGCAAATTTATTATAGTTCGTGACATACTTATCTTTCAACGTTCATGCTTTCTGTTGATCGATCTCTGAAATACATATGCTACCTCTATGGTGCTAATTTAAGTTACGCTCCCATAAGAAAAATGCGCTGTTTGAGGTTGGTGACCACTGCCCATCCTTATCCCCCTCAAAAAAATTAAATCACACAAATGAATATGAAAAAAAGCAAAATAAAGAGGGATAATAAGAATAATTTTAACAGATATATGATCTCAATACATTTATATAAAGGTATTAGGCATTGTAAACAATGAGTATTTGTTAAAGGATATTTGTGTCTGTTTATCATTAGAAAAACGAGATTGCATAAATATATGTTAAAAATTTACTTCAGGGACAAATCTCTTTCATAAGAAATTTCTGGCAGTCTTTCAATATATTATAAATATTTCGGACATTAAAACACAAAAACTTAACAAAAGTTCATTATTACTAACATTTCCCATTCATTTCTTTAACAGTCAGAGATTCATTTATAGGAAAGAAAAGAAAGAAATATTAAGAAGGGCGCCAACCTCAAACAGCGCATTTTTTTTTATGGGAGCGTAACTTAAATTAGCACCATAGGTAGCATATGTATTTCAGAGATCGATCAACAGAAAGGCATGAACGTTGAAAGATAAGTATGTCACGAACTATAATAAATTTGCTATTTTCTCTCTCCATGTTTTTGGTAGCAAAACATAACCTTAATACTTTTTACCACCATATCGTTTAACAGTTTACTGTAAATTTGTTCAAGGGATCGGTTGACCAATAAGTTTTAAATAAGAGATTGGCATTCTTATATATCACGGCTTTTTTAGCTACAAGTTTCATAATGACTTGTTTTTTGTTATAAAACAAATGCATCAGGTATTTTTTTTTTTCAAAAAGCAAATTATACATTTTTTTTAGATTGGCGTTTTTTTACTTTTCCAAAGTTTTTTTGGGGGGATATAAGTTACCAATATTATCTTATTTTTTTTTAAATGTTGCATCTTTTATATTTCCTAACATTAACTTTTACATTAACTCCATATATATTATAAAAATACGATGATTTTTTTGTACTTTATTTAAGTGTATCAGTATTAGTATTTTTAAGATTTATATTTGACTTTTTTATGGTATAATATTTTGGTATAATAATACTTGTTATTGTATGTTGTGTGTCCTTGTGTGATATTTCACAAATTAACTGTTATAAATATCATTAGGTGTTATTTTTTTTAAAATTTTGATACCATTTTTATAATAGTATTCGTCGTTAAAGATAGTGGAAGTAATGAATCTTGGAATCATCAATCCAATGCCAAGAAAAATCTGGGGACTGCTCTTTCTCCTGACCCTGATTTTGTTGATTCCTGACAGAAGCGAATCCTGCTACTGCTGGACTTGCATGTTTCCTATGGTTAAAAGCATGTGCTGCTCGGCTTATCATATTTGTTGCTCAGACGCAACCAAAGGCAATCTCATTTTTGAAATTATTTTTTTTCTCTTTTTCAATGCAGTTTATCCCACTAATGTAGACCCAGCATTTTCCGTAATTTGTGCACCAGTTTTTTCGGCTATAATTTTTTAATTTTTTTTTATAAATAATAAATTTTTATTGATAATCTAATATATTTCAGCTGGAAAGGATTTTAGATTATATCTTCAAAAAAAAAAACACACCCTAATTTTGAAATTTAAAACTAATATATTATTTAAAAAAATAAATTAAAATTTGTACAGAGAAAAAGAACCCTATTTTTTCCCGTTTCCAGGCCGTTTAGAGATGTAAAACTTATACAAATACAAATACAAAAATTTTCGACCAACAACAGGCCAGAGGCCCAGCAAGGTTGGTCCAAAATAAATCTAATACATTACCAGTTTCCAATGACCGTCACGTTTCTTCTTAAAATCTTCTACTCTCTTCGAATACACCACATAATCTGGTAAAGCATTCCACTCATTGACAACTCTATTGTAAAAATAATGTTTTCTTACCTCCCTCTTCTGAAGCTCGATTTATTCAATTTCTGATCATGACCTCTGGTCGCTTTAGGAGTCTGTTAATGCTTGAAACGTTAATAAGAACTTGAACTATATTTTCTTTGGAGACTGGTAAATGATGTATTATCTACTAAAATTCGGCATGCTGACAACACACTCATTTAAATACAATACGAATAAACATATTATTTTTTTGGTGTAAATCTATCAAACAAATTTTCATTGAGTAGAAATAAAAAAATTACTTTCTCCATGTATCATTTTACATTTACCGATATTTTATATTCATTTATTAAATGTTTTGCAAAAATATATTAATTTCTTTTAATTTGAGACGCTTTTATTTTTCAGATAAGAATGGGACTTCTACTTAAGAAATTGCTGCTTGAACTTAATGTAGTTCCTTTCTCCATGGAGGTGAAGAACTTCATGTAGTTCAAGCGAATAAATATCTATTGTTTAATTCCACCATGTATTTTGTTTTATATAAATGTGGAAGATATCTAGTTTGACTACAGTAAACATTTCATGATATCCTTATTATTAATATTTGTGCAATTATATATTTATGACACACTTTTTAAATGTGTGGATTTTAATTGAGTATAAAAATTGAAATCAAATCAAAATATTTTTTTAATAATTGTAGAAGTGACCTGAAATATTAATTTTAAAGAATTAAAAAAAAGTTATCATTATCAAATTTAATACTACGTATACAAACAACAATAAAAATAGCAGAAGCACTAAGATGTAAAAAGTTTAGTAAGGGTTATTTAAAGTGTTTCCTATAGAAGATAGATGGCAGCACATAATTCATATATAATATATATGTTTCAAATGGAGTGAACACACATAATAATTGAAACTCGAAGTGGTTTTTCGATTTGAATTATTTTTTTCTAATAATAAACACAAACACCCTTTAACTTTAATCATCAAATCTTTATTACATAACAAAAACATTGAGTCATCTACAGTCCCTGGACAAATTATTAGACGCATTGCATTTTTTTTTAAGTAATTTTATTTTTCTTAAGAGTTTTTATGCAATAATGGTATATTTAAACTACAATATTATTGATTTTTATTTAAAAGAATTGTTGTCGACTACATATTTGTATTTATTTAAAGATAATTATGATTAATTATGATTAAGATGAATTTATATTTATTAATTATTTATTATAAGATTATTTTTGTGTGGAATCATCATCCTCAAATGCAGGAGACAGTACAGTCTTGCATTGATAGCATGCCGCGCAGAATTAAAGCTTTGATAGCGGTTAAAGGTGGCTCAACTAAATATTGACTTTTACTAACATTAATTTCACTTTTCTTTAAAACTTAATAAACTTATGCTTTTCTAAATTAATGCTGTTTTATTTATGTCAAATAAATAAATCGGCAATTGATTGGATAATATAAAAAAAATCAATTTAAAATAATAAACCGATACAATACCACCCGTAATTAATATTTTACATGAAATCTTGCAGTGCGTCTAATAATTTGTCCAGGGACTGTAGTACCTCTTTAAAGGTTTTTCCATTTCAAGACAAATTCACCAATCTTGCTATTGCAATTTTTCTTGGTTATTAGATTTACAATAAGGTTCGAAATTACGTTTAATGCTTATTAGCTTCTCTAACGTTTAGAGAAAAATTAATCGTTTCTAATATTCAAAATATAAATTTCTGTATAAAATAAGAAAATACAAAAAAAAATCACATAATTTTATCTAAAATTTCAAACAAAATGTCTGCATAAATTAAAGAATTAATTTTGTAAATAAAATTTTCCTTGGAGATTTTATTACTGTTTTTTTACTGGTACATTATTTTACATAAGCTTAAAAAAGACATTTCAGCCACAAAAAAATTCAGTTTTTTATAACAATAATTATTGGGTTTCATTTCATTAGTAAAAATCAGAAACAACTCTTTTAGACCAGCTCATTTGAGTTCAACAGTAATTTGCCGATAAAAACAGTCGGTTGCCCTTTCAGAGATTTCATTGGTTATTTCGATTTCACTTTCAAAATGAGCAATTTTTACGTCTGCTATTTCCATAGATATAGGAAGAGGAGCAGATATGCCCCTAGGGGAAATGGTGAAGCCACTTTTCCACCAGTATCCCATAAGACCGTTCGCAAGCCAAAACATCCCGCTCGAACATGGCGTGCCATAAGCAGCCTTGTCTCACTCAATGTTAAGAAAACGCGGCCGTTGCCAAAAGCTGGGAGGAAAACTATTTGGCTTCTTTTTTAATTTGGCGCTTTTACTTGTCTCCAATTCTTCCAGCGATTTCATCGATCTTTAAATGTTACTAGATAGACCAAAATACTTAGGAAAATGAGGCCACTGCCAGATCTATGTTAGCGACTGTTATTTTTTCTATTCTTTATTTTATTTGGTGGAAGGTGTGGTGAAAGAATGTAAACAATATGGAATTTAAATATTATTTTTAGAAGTTAAAATGTATTTAGTATACAATTTTATATTCACCTTCGAAAATGCATTTATATTATTAGTATTTATTCATGTTGTTATTGACGGCGTTTGAAGAAAGGGACACATTTGGTTTTAATTGAAAAATAAAATGAATAATTTTAAATAAAATTTTATCTACAATATAGTAAAAAAGAAAATCATTCTTCATAAATAATAATAATTTCTGAAATAACTTTTTATTTGTCCGTGAAGTCCGCCGACACAGGACATAAGAATTGCCCATTTTTCACTTTTCTGTTACTATGATAAAACACAAATTAGATTTACTGGAGAAATTAAAAATAATACAATTAATTAAAATAATAATTTTCTAGCAGTCTATAAGAGATTTAAACATAAGAAAATTTGAACGTTGTGCATCATCTTTTGTTCTATGAAAGGAAATTAAAAGATTTTTACGAAAAAAAGTTTTGAAATTTAATCATTTCAAAAAAATTTTGTCTGATAGAAAGAAACTTTTAAAAAAGAACACAATTATTCGAAAAGTTCATAAATAATTATTGAATCATAAAATATATAGCAATAAAAATATTTAACTTCCATTCCGTACATGATGAATGCTATTCCCAAGTCTTTCGTTTAGTGGAAGTGTAAAATTAAAACTCCTTATTTGATTTTTATTAGCAAACGATAATAAATATAGAAACGAAAATTAATATATTCGACGATTGATTTCTTCGCATGCTCACTAATCCTCTTCATCAGTATTGATTGCAGAAGTAGATGTGTGTTGACACTAGATCGCTACTTCCAGTTATATTTAGTTCGAAAATTAAATTTAAATTGAAAAAAATTTGAATTTGGCGGTCAAGTTTATAAAAACCGCCAAATGACGTCATTTTTCTTTACTGCGCATGCCCTGGATCGCAAAAAACGACCGCGCTTTTTCAGATGCGTCGCCATTGGAGCGAGACACGGCTGGCCATAAGCCAAAAGATGGCACCATGATATAAATTCGACTAATAAAAAATATATATATTAAATATTAACTAGTTAAAACTTTTTGCCAGTTTTGCTAGCATAAGTTTATCACTGGATATGTTTTGATAATTTGTGGTAGATATGAGGTATTCATTCATAAAAGAAGCATTTTAAAAATGCATTTTTATTGCATGTAACTCTTCGGCAAAAGCTGTTTTTTGCAACCAGTATCCCGTGATGCATTGCGAAAACGGAGAAAAGCGGCTTCATCACTCAAACACGGGATTTGTATTGCGTTGTACGGGGCTTGCGCAATCGATATCTGCTACTCTTCCTATATCTATGGCTATTTTTTTTAAAGTTCCTTACATGCAACTTGTTTTTATTCCTGCTATTTATTCAACTTCATCGGTTTTAATTCTATTAAATTTCAAGTATGCAAAGCATTGCCAAAACGTTGTTGGAAAACTTCGGTTTAAATGATATTTTGTCTCATCCCTAACAGCCAGGTTTGTCACAGTTACGTCGCTTCAACGTAATTTTTTGTCACTCTAGGTCACAGTCGCAATGTGACAAGTATGTGACATCACAGTGATATCGCATAAGTCACCGTCACAATGTGACTGGTATGCGATATCAAAAGGACGTCACTATGCGATCTTGCAGTGACATCATATTGTGACTTGTATGTGATATCGCAGTGATGTCATCTAAATCCCTGTCACAATGGGGATATCCCACAGATGTCGCAATTTGCTCTTGTAGTGACATTACATTGTGACATGTATGTGATGACACAGCGATGTCGCTTTAATCCCCGTCACAATGTGACTTGTATGTGATATTCCAGTGATATCACAATGTGATATTACAGTGGCATTGTGTTGTGACTTGTATGTGATATCCCATTTTTGTCCCATACCAATATGGCTGCAACATGATCTATGTGACCTTGCTGCGATGTCAAGTTCGTCGCTAATTCGCCACGCACGTAACCTAGGTCTCATACAAGTCGCACTGAAAAAAAAAATTCTAGTCCAACTACCAGAATCTGGTATATTTAACCGTATTTTCTGGCTCATATGGAACACCAAAAAATGTGGTTTATCTACCAGTATCTGTTTGGTAGGGACTTTATGGTAAACTTACTAAAAAAATATGGTTTCATTACCATGATGTTTGGTAGCGCATTTGGTTTTATTACTTTATGTAGTGGTTTTACTACCATATGTAGTGGTTTTATTACCATATATAGTGGCTTTATTACCGTATATAGTGGTTTCATTACCGGTATATAGTGATTTTATTACCGTATACAATAGTATTATTGCTGTGCACAAAGTTAATATTACCAAATAAGATTACGTAAACCACATGCGTAATCACCGTATTTCTATTATAAATTTTAAATTTCATTTCGCAAGAAATACCGGATCCATCGGGAAATGTCGCGTGGAGCTCCATTTTCATACTACTTTCAATAAAATGCAAAATATACTACTAGTATAATAAGTTTAGTTTGCTTATATGACTTCTTTCGAGTTGCCACAAACGACTGCAACACAGCACCGTCATGTGTGATGAGTGATATTTACCGTATATTGGTAGTCAAAATTTCAGCTAATACCGTGGTATTTGGTAGGTATCATTGCGCTCAACATGATCCGATCACCAAGCATATGGTAAAAGACCGATGCTTTCTGGAAATTAATTTGGTTTGTTAACCATGCTTCTCGTATAAAAACAAAGCGTATGGTAGGAAAACCATTTGTGGTGGTAAACTTACTTTTCATAGTTGTATCTTACCAAACGTACGGGTAAAAAGAGCTATAATTTTAGATACCAGAAATTATAGAAATCCGTTACCAAAACGAATAGTAAGGTTACTAATTGAACGGTTTAAGTACCTGGTATTCTGGTTTTATTACTAGAAATACCATTACCATACAATTATGTTTTTTTGCAAGAATTTTTTTTTCAGTGCGCAATGCGACATTGCTGCAATATTATGTTCATCACTATACCCAGCTAAAAATAAACTGCAGTTTTTCTACAGAAGCGAAGTGATTTTGAAGTATTTCTACAGTCAACTGCAGATTTTCTGTAGAATAATGTCGACTGTAAAAAAACTTCAGTTATTTTGCATTAAAATCTAAAGTTAATTTGAAGTGATTTATTTCAAAGGTTACTGTGGGCTGTTAACTGCAAAATTACTGTAGATTTTTTTAAGGGCCATCTTGATTTTAAATACTTTAACTTATCTAAAGGTGATCTATTAAAAAATTATATAAACTGGTTTACTGCAAAAATACTGTAGATTTTTCGTAGTTTCATCTTGGCTTAAAGTATTTGAGCTATTTTTTTAAAAACTAATCTAAAGTTTATTTGAAGTTATTTTTAAAAAATAATGTGTGCGACCCCAAAAATACTGTAAATTTTTTGTAGTGAATCTTTATCTTAAAATTGCTCTTTATTTTTGAAATTAGTTTTGATATTTTACACTTGTAGCAATTGTATCCCAGCTAAAAATTGTTGGAATTTTTCGCGGAAAAACATTTAATTTTTAATGTAAATTTACAGTTTTTTTGCAAATTAGCTTAATATTTTACGCATGTAAAACGGGTACATTTTTGTTGTGCCTTCCTGTGGACAAAATGTTTGCAAAAAAAAATTAATTCTGTGTTGGCAAAATATTCTTAAGTTTCCAGGAAAATTTAAAACGAGTTTATTACATTAAATTTAGTAATGGTTTTTTTTTGTAATCTAGCTAAGTTCAAATCGCAGATCTAGATTTTGTTAATCTGTAACTTCTAAAAATTCAGAAACGATATCAAAGTTATAATTGGCGATTCAAATTCTTTTTTCCAATTTCCATGGACGTTTTTGATTTGATTTTGCAAAAAAGAAGAAAATAATGCCACCTATATAAAGATACAGTAAAATTTAAACGAAAAAAGCAGATTTAAAAATTATTTGCTTAATATTTCAGTTTGCTCAATAGCTTTGCTCTCACCTTTTTATAGAAAATTTAAAAATAAATTAATCTTAAAGGAATTTTTAAGATATATTTTTTTAACTCACAAAATTTGCATCCAATTTATTTATTACCACCTTAGAACAGTTAATTAAATCTAATTTAAATATTTTTAAATAAAAATTATAGACAAATCGTACGCAAAATCATGAATCAAATTTATTGACTATAATCGAATACATGGAGTGTGTAATTTTGTATGTTCCAATTATAAGATATACCATTCTTAATTTTAAATTGCGCTCCAATTTGCAAGCTCCAATAGCGCAGTTGGTAGAGCGCTGAACAGCTACACAAATACCCCACAGATCAAATCCTGTGCTCCTGCCTTTCTACTTGGGTATAAATACAATTCAACTTCCTGATAATTATTGTTATTTATCTTTGTGAGATTTAAAAACATTTCACTAGATGGCGCCACCAGATTACCGCAACCATGTTTACCGCAGTGTTTATTTTTAGCTGGGGTAAATCACACTACTGGTCGCAGAAGTCAGTTATGTCACATACAAGTCGCAATGCGACATTGCTGCAATATTATGTTCATCACTAAATCACATACTGGTCGCAGAAGTCAGTTATGTCACATACAAGTCGCAATGCGACATTGCTGCGATATCATCGATATCCATGTTACGTAGAAGATACGTAACAAAAGCGGACATTCAACTTCTATGTGACAAAAAAGTGACTTTGAATGTGACATCACAGCGATCTTCAGTGACTTGTATGTGATATCGCTTTTCGTCACATACTCGTCACATGGCTGTTAGGGGTACCAAGAAATTAAGCGAAATAGTGGGATAGCATCAATTTAACGTGATTTAAGAACCGAGGAAAGCTTTAGTTCTACTGAAAGAAAAGTTTGTACAGAAGCAGGGCCGGATTTAAAGATTTGCTGCCTGTAGGCTAAGATCGATTGGCCGCCCCTGTCACAAAATTCTCCCCCCTCGGGGAAAGATAGCTGGTTAGCTGCAAAATAGGGTGGTATATGCTGTTTAAAATTATCACAACGAACAAAAAAAAGAGGGAATTGATTGGGAAAAGAGGAGATTGGAATATTTATTTGAAATACAATATAATAAAAAAATATGGACGTCCCATGGTGGTTCACATATATAGTTTTCTTGACTATTTGTTACGGTCTATATAGTATTAGAATAATCTATGTACCTTTACACTCTAAATTGAAAGCGAAATAATAGGCGAATTTTTTTTAACTGTTCTACTATTTTTCTTTCAACTTCCAAATCTGGGGGGAGAGGGTGAGGGAATCAAAGAGTTCTATAGTAGGGTTTCTTAGTAGTAGTAATTCCCTACTATACAATTTTTAGGGTGCAATTGCCCCTAGGAAGATGCAATGAATGTCCTAGAATTGCCCTCGACGCGGCCATATTTGCTACTAAATATTAGTTCTATATATACATCGGTTAACGCATTAGTGTAAATTATTTGTTTTCTTTCTTAAAGATATCAGTATCTTTATAATCATTTTTCTATGACGAATGCGGCTTTAATTGGTTGTAAACTTTGCCGCCCTAAAAATTCGCCGCTATAGGCTACATCCTACTTAGCCTATTTAGAAATCCGGCCCTGTACAGAAGTTTCGTTTAAGTAATATTAAAATACTGTATTGTGTGTTTTAAAAAAATTCCAGAAGAACCAAAAATGAAAACAATACCGCTGGAACTGTTGCCACTCACGGCGTTAAACATGCCCATTGTGTAACTTTCTTACTTACTTTTAAATATAGAAATTTGACAACATAATTTAACTATCAAGTTTAAAATTATAACACAAAAATATGGCTTCATAGCAGTATAAAAGTTTCTTAAATTCTTCACTGATAACACTGGACAACAAAATTTCACAAAATTTCTGCGACTGAGATGAAAGTACCCGATTCTGAATGATTTCAACGTGCTAAACACGAATATCACCTTAAAAAATGTTTGTTAGCCCTAGTTTTTTAGTAACGGTCGTTTTTTTCATTACATGGGATACGGCGAAATGAATGGGCGAACAAAACGCAAAATAAAAGACAGTCAATTTTGTTTACAGAAACCCTCTAAATTTCTGCTCATATACAGGCTTTATTTGATATTATCAACATAACGGTGGAAGGAGACGATAAGTATCAAGGTTTTTTTCCCATGTTAGCAGCTTAATACCCCTTCGTTAACGTTCTCACGTCAAGAGGTAAAGAAAAAAAGAGCAATAAATTCCTTGCCTTTCGTCCATGGTTGTTTTTAGAAGCTGTAGCATGTTTAGCAGACGCATGGGTATTATCATCAGTAAAACTTAAAAAAATGCTGGAGACTTTGGATCAGGGAGTCCTTTGTCATTTTGGACCGGACGCAGAGAAGGAATGTTAGGCTATTTAACTTTTATCTTTTTCTAATTAACACCTCCTTTAACTGATGAGATGAAGCCGAAATAACAGTCATTAAAATGATTTGTTGGTTCCCTCCTAATCATAAAATGTCATTCCCTTTCCTTCCATAATACGGTATTCATTTTTCTTCCCGGAAAATGGCATTACCTTTTTTTCCCCTATGAAGCCGAAGTGATAAATTTACTTGCAGTGACAAAGTCTAACAACATACTTGAGTTGAACAGCGTTTTTCCTGGTCCCCTATAACTTGTAACCAAATTACAAATGAAACGCTTCTTAACTTCCAGTGATGCTCCTTTTGTGTGCAGAAAATGGTACTTTGCAGCAAATATAACAGAAATTATTAGCTTTATTAATGCATTTACAAGGCATTACAGTTATAGATTTATCACCAACAATAATTTTTGATTTTCTACAGCTTCTAAAACAACCAAGGACGAAATTCAAGGAATTTATTGCTTTTTTTTCTGCATTTCTTGACGTGAGAACGATTCTACTTAACGAAGGAGTAACGAAGGAGTATTAAGGTACTAATATAAGTGCAAAAACCTTGAAACTTATCATCTCCTCCCACCTTTATGTTGATACTATCAAATAAAACCTGTATGAGCAAAATTGGCTGTAATTTATTTTGCGTTTGGTGCGCCCATTCATTTCGCCGTATCCTATGTAATGAAACAAAAACGACCGTAACTAAAAAACTAGAGCTAACAAAAAAAATTTAAGGTGATATTCATGTTTAGCACCTTGACATCATTCAGAATCGGGTACTTTCATCTCAGTCGCATTTTCACTGTTGACCAGTGTTATTTGTGAAATGAAAGCGGATTTTTTTAAAAACATTTTATTTTATTCATTTATCACCAAATATGCAACTTTTCAATTGGCGCAAGCGATAAAAATGTACATCCGCCGCCAAACGAAATGTATTTCCAATTGTTATCTTTAACTGTGTACACTGTGTTTGTCTTCAGAAAATTCTATTTGTCGCCAAAGATTCCGTTTGGGGAGATTCGAGGACGCAAAAAAAAAAGCACCGGCTTGTTTTATTAGTACATAAAATAAAATCACCACGATGCACCTTGAAAATAAGAAGTGCAGAAAAAAGGGAATATCATATTGTTACTGCACCTCCAATTTTATTCTTTTTCTATGGTTGATGTTCTTTTTTTAAGTACAGAAATATAAAAGAAAATTCAAATATAATTGAAACAATAACAAAAGTTATCACAGATGACTTTCTACACTGGTATCAATTTGAAAAGGAAAATTCTAAACACACTTTACTACAATAAGTCAGGAAAGAACACCAAAGTACACTCTTAAAACAAACGAGCGTTTTAACTCAGTCTGAGTTAATTTCCACTCCTTTCCGTGCCGAAAATGCACTTCTCCTATAGGAGTGAATTTCACTCTTTTTCGGAGTGGTAAAAGAAATAAAGAAACACATCTGCGTCCTACACTCTTAAAACGAGCGGTTTTAACTCAGTCTGAGTTAATTTTCACTCCTTTGCGGTGCCGAAAATGCACTTCTCCTATAGGAGTGAATTTCACTATTTTGTTTTAAGAGTGTATTTGCCTGACATGACATCATATAATGGCTTTTTGATACGCGTTGCATTTCCGAAAAGTCCCATACAGTTTTAAAGGTGTTTTTTTAATACACTGCTCACAACAATTAGGGGAACGCATGGTTTAAACCCTTTTACCCCCAATGATTCCAATTTGAATCACCAGCTTGCGGTTTTTTTCTCACTAAGTTGAACTCGCTCTTATTTATCGTTAGATGGAAGAATCATGTCTTTTGAAGAATTAAATAATGTTTGCTTTAATTAAACGAAAATATGAAAAACATGGTAAAATAAAATTCACTCCCAAAACATTTTATGAAATAAATGGACCCTAAATTCTTCCCGCTTGCATTCTTAGATGTTTAAAAATTGATTTTAACTTTTTTTAACAAATAACTTTTTAATAAAAATTATTCTTATAATTTATTCTAAAGTTATAATTCCAATTTTCCCCCCTTAAATTGTAGTTAAAAATTTAATTTTTTTTATCTGTATTTTACCATTTCATTCTGGATGCATAATGAATCTATTTCACAAATTTTAGATTCTTAGAATAAAAAAATAAGAAGTTGGAACTGAAAGGGTTAACAAAAGTACGCAAAGTGCTCCCCTAATTGTTTGATCAGTGTATTAACTTAGTTTCACTCAGTGCATATCCAGCATGCAATATTGTTTTGATATTCATTTCTGTATGTTCTTATTCCGAATACATAGCAAATAAAAAAAACACCGTAAATAAAAATGGAGTTTATTATATCGTAAAATTAAGTATTGATAAATATCCTCGCATTGTTCATTTTCTATACTATTGTGGCGATTCCAAGATAAATCTACGAATCTGTCTTGAATAATTCATATTATAATTCATTTATATTTCAATTACATTTTATAATTCTTCGATAATTTCAGCTTTTAAAATTCTAAATTTTTGTAATTCTTTTGTATAGTTTATGTGCCTACTTAATGAAACCATCAAAAGTCCACATGTACCACATTATAATACAATCATCTGCAGTTTCCTATCTATACATATTGCTGAGTCATTTTCATAATTACGACTATAAGTCATACCCAAATTCATCCGAGTTATAGTTTAATTAATACATCTTAACATGTTGATGGTTTCAGATTTCAGAGAAAATTTGTCATAATACATATTTCTCTTATAAAAAAAATTATGGTGTTTTATCCAGTTTAGTTAAAATTCATGAGTATATAAAATGAAATTAAATCAGCACGAATTTAATTCAATATAGTACAATATAGGTCATTACCACAAACTTTTAATTGCACAAAACTTTATTATATTTGCATACTTTTAAAGCATCAACATTGTAAAAGTTCTAATATTGTTTTGGGTGCAGTTCGTACATTGTCGTGATAATTAATATACTGCACAACGTATTTGTAAATTACGCGCTAACAATGTTCTCATCCACATTGTCAGTTACACATGTTGAACAATATATAACTGTTTTTAAAAACAATCAAATGTTTCTTTTGAGTTAGCTGGACTCAAAGGGACAGAGTATTGTAGTGTTGCTTTGGTTAACGAAATAAATTATGATGCGCAGATGATTAAGCCACCTTCTACAAATTGTACAATACTAGGCCATTTCTGGGTACTGCTAGCGTATTATGTCCGGTCTCGATTTGGCGACTTTCCTTTTGAAGCCAAGTAGCGAAAACGTACTTAATTTAATAAACATTCCAGTTCAACTGAATAGATCTTTACATCAATCTTGTTGCTATAGCAACCCTGTGTTTACTTTTTCACGAACCCCAAAGTCGCCAAATAGCATCCGGCCATAATACGCTAGCTGTTCCCATTTTTGTAACAAGAGCGTTCGTCTTTATCGTTAAGATGCTGGTTTCTGACAGCTACCAGAAGAATAGTCATTATGATAATAGATTATCGAAGTCATGGAATATTTTCAACGGGAAAATACAGGTGTAAAATTATTTCGATTGCTTAGTATTTTCAGTTCTTGCTCTCCGGTGGGGAGTTACGCAAATAAGAATTCTGCACTTTCTGGTCAGTTTCACACAGTATAGAGATCATTTTAGTGTTTGCACAAACCGGGTGTCACTGAAGCACATAAAGTCGGATCAATCCTTCCAACTACAAAATCCGCATTGCACAAAATAAATTATTTAGAGCTATCAAGTTTATTTCAATCGTCTCTAGCTCAAGTACCAATGTACAATACATTTTAAACTTTTATATGTCAATTTTATACAGATTCAACGTACAAGCTCTAAATCTTTTTATATTACTTGCCAAAATATCCTTAGAAGGATTGGGTTGAATATTTCATTTTCAAGGCACCATTGACAATTCGAGTGGGGCGGAGCATGGTTTGTTGGTGGGGTAGAAGACAATGCCTGACGTAGCTGTGGCGTCACCGTAGGCGTGGTCGTTTCAGTCGTCCATTTTCTCGCTCTACACTGTCACCGTGAACTACACCCAAGTGCAACGACACATTACAAGAAACGTGGTGTGTCTATATGAGTCACTATCTGTTGATTCCGCTGTTGTAGCGCATGCCTTCGTCTGCTGCGAACGTCTGTTGCGGATAGGCGCAGTTCGAGTAAGCGGGATCGTGCGGCTGCGCACAGGACGTTTCCGTGTTGGGGGGCATGGTGCATGTGGAGGCAGGCGTGGAGGGGGGAGAGTTGTGCACTTGACTTATGGAGGGGCTGGTAGAGGCGGATTGACTGCAGTCGGGTTTCTTCGGGTTCTCAGCTGCGTCTGAAACAGAGGAATTGTATGAGTTAAGAGGCATAGTGGCCAGTACCCTAGAGCTAAAGCAATATTAAAGCAATATTTTTGAATTGCCAATTTCTTCAAAGTATTGGTTAGCATTTTCGGTAATTAGCGTTTAAATTAATCCAGTTATATCCAGAAATAACAAATTCTTTTAATTTAAGTTATTATTTAAAAATATAGTTAAGGTTATTTTAATATTTTCTATTTCAGTTTCAAACAATTCAAAAAGGGTAAGCATCACCAAAGCTAACATTTTTTAGCCTACTTTTCTTTTTTTAATTCGAAAGAATTAAAAAAATGAAAAAGTAGGTATTGACATGCGGTCGATGTCCGTCTGTCTGTCTGTCCGTCCGTACCCCCTTCCAAAATCGGTTCTATCCATCGGATCTTAAAAATTCTTTTTTTGTTAGAAAGCTATGACCTCAGATACCCACTTTCATACTTTTTTGTCCGTCTGTCTGTACGTTTCCGGCACGGAATAAATCTACTATCTGTCGGCGAATTTCCCGGAATTAGCATTGAAATTCAATTTTGAGTCATTTAAATCACTGTAGGTATTGAATGCGGTTGATGTCCATCGTCTGTCTGTCATGTCCCGTCCGTATCCCTCTTCCAAAATCGGTTCTATCCCTCGGATCTTAAAAATTCTTTTTTTGTTAGAAAGCTATGACCTCAGATACCCAAATTTCATACTTTTGTCCGTCTGTCTGTACGTCCGGACGGACATAAATCTACTATCTTTCGGCGAATTTCCCATTGAATTAGCATTGAAATTCAATTTTGAGTCATTTAAATCACTGTTGCCAAATCAACAATGGCATGAGAAACTTTATTTATTTAAACATATTTGAAGCAAAATAATATTTTCATGAATCAGTTTGGAATGACGTCATAAAATGTAGCACAATTTGATTCTTTGATTATTCCTTAATTATCTACCAAGAAAGCGGTAAGGTATACTTTTGCATGCAATTATGCTTAGTTTTAATTTACATTTCTTATTTTTTAATGCAGTTCGGAGTAGTTTCATTACTTTTGTTATTAATAAATATCTTCGAACTACAAATAAATCACGAGCAGATGATAAATAATATTTAATTAATTTGCGAAAGAATGTTACGGAAAATAGTTGATTTTGGCTTTTAAAAGTTTAAATTATAGCTGGGTGCTGTGTTTCGATTTTTTTTTCTAATGTGTATAAATCTAGTGAAGAAACGGCTGTTGATGATATTTACTTTAGGAACCTAGTTTTTTTTCCCGATTAGAACTTCAGTAAGTATTTAAATAACAGGAAAGTAGGCTATTTTAGTTCTTTATGAACTTCTTGTTTGTATAACAATGGGGAAAAAAATTAAACTTCCAAGAAATGTGAAACTTACTAAATTTTTTATAAATTAGATTTGTTTCTGTAAACCTCATAATATCCTTTATTAGAAATATGTTTGTGTTCATTTCTAATATCATTCAGCTTAATTTAAACATTTTGCACGACACACAGATTAGCTTAAATTAATATCCCTACACTGAGAATCGAGATGGTATTCATAGAGAACATCTTTAAATAATGCTTACTTGATGATATGGTTTGTCCTGTTTTGCTAGGCGAAGTTTTACTGGAACTCTTTGGTTTTCTTTTTCTGGTCTGAATTCCAGCTTTTCGCATCGCCAAAGGACGATTCATCTGAAATTAAATATATATTTCATTATATAACGTATGTTTTTTTAATCAGCCAATTGAAATTGTCTAAAGAATTATATAACATATGTTTTTTTAATCAGCCAATTGGAATTGTCTAAAGAATAGACCAAGAGCCCAGGGCCCCCAGACATATGGTATTTTCTCAGTTAATGAAATTTATCTTATTAGGCAGTGCTTTCGTAAAGTGGACCGACGGCCAATTTTGCAGGTACCGGGGGCCAAAAGGTAGGTAAAATATAAGTTTACTTATTTCATTTTCTCAGTGCTTATATTTACGTATGTTTTAGAAAATATTGTTAAAAGTAAATAATCAATACTGCCAGACACTTTCCGCCGGCCTAAACTTTACCAGACGCTTTAAAGGTCCCTGTAAAGTTCAGACTTTGTCCCACGCATCTGGTGGGGCGAGATAGCACTACGTATTTTCTAACTAAACAAAAATTTAATTAAATCGAAATGATTAAATCGTCTTTCTTCGTTTTTTCGTTTTCATTGCTTATCGACCCAGCTTGATTTCTTGCATCATAAAACGAAAAATTAGAGACCTCCCCCCCATTAAACTTTTGTTTAGAGTTTTTTAGTTAGAAAATAAGTAGCGCCATCTCGCGCCACCAGATACGTGGGACAAAGTCTGAACTTTACAGGGACCTTTAAAGCGTCTGACAAAAGTTTCGTCCGGCGGAAAGTGTCTGGCAGTATTGATTATTAACTTTTAACAATATTTTCTAAAACATACGTAAAAATCAGCACTAAGAAAGGAAGATAAGTTAACGTATTTTACCTAAATTTTAAAGTCGGTACCTGTTAGTTAGCAGTCGGTCCATAGAACAATCCAGATCAAAAATCATCAGCCCGAGGCCATGACGGTTTTCTCCTACGTATAGTTTGCATAAAAAGAAGAAAATGACCTTTAAAATCATTAAGAATCCATGTATGAGGTATATTTAAAAATTGAAAAATAATATATTTTGTTTTAAGAATACGTAAAGTGCAAATCGTAAAATTAATTTTAATAAAAAATATTTGTTAAATAATAAAAAGATGTTTTATGTTTGGATACTTTACCTTAAATTACTTCCTTTTGTGCATTTTGCTTAGTGCATTGAGCGGAATCAGGTAGTTGGTCAGCAGAAAAACCTATATAACGTATCGCACCTCGCGCGGAAAAGTATAACGAATAGGCAAAGGTTAGTTTTCAGAAAAATCATCTGAACTTTATGTTTTCCATTGCATCTTTTTCGCGCTCGGTGTGATATTTTCTCATTGGCCAACTCTAGGGGAAATGGATGTTTTCGGTTTCTAAACGAATTTCGAACGATTTGTCACATCTCTGTCTAAACCTAAAGCGCATATCATATGGACACGTATTCAGTCAACCCTCAATCCTCAACATAACTCGATCTTCAACTTTTATCAGAATTTCGCAACGTTAAACATTACCAGCGTTGAATGAACGGTTGCTCGCAGATTCTATTTTCGAGCAGTCATAAATAAAACTCTATAATCGTGTTTGGTGCAAATTCATATTTGCCAATTAAAATTGGCTGAATCTACGACTGCCCATAGGATCAGCGACTTTAAAAGGAGCAGCATGGGAGCCGCCATCTTTATAATAACATAGAGCAGCAGGTTCCCAACGAAAGGGCCGCGGCCCACAACTGGGCAATGGGTGATTTGCCTTGAAACGCTGTCAAACTAATGAATGAAACGCTCAGAACTTGAAAGACATCTTGTAACAAAGCATCCTGAATGTGTCGGAAAATCTTTATGATGGTCTATCTACTAATATATTTGATGGTCTTTTCAACCACATATCTCTGCGAGCGAGCCTTTTCAACTTTAGTTTTCCTTAAAAATAAATACAGAAATAAACTTGATGTTGAGAATGACTTGCGCCTTAAAATGCCAAATTTGAATACGGAAATTGACTCGCTTACGGAAGAAAAACAAGAATCTCATTAAGATTTTGTAACTGATTTTCAGTAATGTTTGTATTTGAGTTTTTTTAAATATAATGTATTTGCTTTAGAAAAATATGTCTTTAGTTTTCGTATAATATCTTTGTTTATTAAAAAAAAAGTAGTTAGTGGGCCTCATAGTTTGTGTTTACAAAATTGGTGGGCCGCACAGGTAAAAAAGTTGGGAACCGCTGACGTAGAGTCTCTTCGCTGTGACCGAAAGATCTAATCTATACTCATGATTGAATCAGACACTATAGGTTGGTGGATCAACCAGATAGCATGGGGTTGACTGCAACCATATCTTCAAAGCAAAACTCGAAAGTTGTATGTAATCCGCCGACTGCTATGGAAGTTGAGGTTGAAGGAAGTATCTTCAACGTCATCAACCCCACATGACATGGTTGATAGAGCCAAATTCAGTATTAAGATGTTAAGGGGGGTACCGCAAGGGTCTGCACAGGCATGTCATCAAAACTCGTCACAGAAAAGAGATACTGTGTCATTTTAAAGCCTGCGAAGATTCAGCAAAATTTTGGTGAGCAAATATAAATTTGCACCAAACATGAGGATGAAGATCTGTTTACGACTGACCAAAAATAGAATAGGCGAGCAACCGTCCATTCAACGCTGCAACTCGATGTCCAACTTCGCGAAGTAGAAATTGAAATAAAAGTTGAAGATCGAGTTGCATTTAGGGTTGGAGATTGAAAAAACGGAGCGTCCATGTGATGTGCCCTTTATAGAGGGCTCTTGAGGGGGGTGTACTCACGTTATGCAGCTTGTAGTAGAGTCCGCATGCGTTGCAGACGGGCTCGCCGTGGTTGTTCCTCCGCCACAGAGTGGTTGTGGTAGTGCCGCAGTTGGAGCAGGACAAGCCCATGCGACGGGTGGCAGGCTGCAACACACACAACACTGAATTGACTACAACTTGGAACAGTCTTAACTGTACGACACCAACGAAGAGCTTAGTGGAAGAACGGGCTACGTGACATCTTTGAAAATATAACATTTTTTGTATCAATGAACAGAGTATTCCATATTTTAAAGATAACAAGTTTCCCCCTTTTCATAAACTTAAAGTTAAGTATACTTTTTACCGTTTGCAAGTACAATTTTTAACGGATTTAAGTGCAAACTAAATACTTTAACGCTCATTTTCTACTTTTTACTTTACTTAGCATGTTCTTACAATGAGCTCTTTTCAAATCTATCTTACACTCGCAAAAATGATTTCTTCGATTAACGGAAACATGTCTGCAAGTTTTTTGCTGCTTGAATATTTCCGTTAATGAATACCATTCACTGTTATTTTTTATTTGTTTCGGATGGAAAACAGAACCTCTTCATGAAATACCGGACCGTGATTTGTAATTATTATTGTTATCAGCATATATCTATAATAATATTACCCGGGTCTGTTCGGCAAGAGCGGCGCTGGATAACGGAAAGCAGACATAATAAAAAAAATTCGTCCAGAAAATGACCATTGAGTATGCGTGGTGAAAGGTTCCCAACAGAACCGCCAGTGATTCAGTAATTTATGAAAAAATAGCGTCTAGTAACAAGTAGTGGGATAGTCTTTTGTGTTTAACCCCTTCAGTAATTCACCATTTCAAAGATGTTTCAACATTGATTTCGTTTTACCGTTAAGTTTTTCTAAAATATCAGATCGAGGCACCTTGTCCCTGTGCCTCACGATCAACATGTGCCTTTTATACAGGGTGGTGCAAATAAAAGTGGCCTCGGCATGGAGATACGAATGCAAGGGGATGCTTGGCGAGAAAAACTATTGAAGCCGCCTGAAAGAATCAAAGTCGAATTCATAAATTATATAAGCGTTCAAGGGGCTGCACTTGGCAAACCTCTTTTTTTAATTGGTTGGTTTGGTTGTTACTAGACAAGAGCTGCACATGGACTATTAGCGAGTTCAGATCTTAGAGCTGTGTAAGTGTGCGTTGACCAGATCAGTGCTCAGGTGAAGATGGCATAGTAACCGGCAAATAATTCGCCAAGCGTCTGTTCGGGCTTAATATTGAAGCGATCAATGGCTTCATATGGCAAACCTGTTTTTGCCTTGTAAGCATTTCCTGTCTTATCCCTACTTCTTTGCTGTGCCACTTTTATGTGCACCACCCTGTTGGAGAGGTGCAGTGTCCTCACCAGTCTTCTCTGGGGCTTGCTGAGCGGCCTGTTGACGCCGTTCATGCGGTGGTAGAGGCCGCACGCGTTGCACAGGTAGTGCCCTGTTCCGTCCCGCCGCCACAAGGGGGTCGAGATGGCCCCGCAGTTGACGCACTCGCGGCCCTCTCCGCCGAACGGGTGGAAATCGCCGGGGTCGTAGTCTGGAAAAAAAAAGGAGCTGTCAACCAGAGGCATAGAGCAGGGATTGGAAAGTTACTTTTGGAAAGGTAACTGTGTTACAGTTACTTAATATGAAAAGTAACTAGTTACGGTTACTGAATATGGAAAGTAACTCATTACAGTTACTTAATATGAAAAGTAACAAATTACACTGTTAAAACTGAAGGTGACAAATGTGGGCCATTTTTTCCCCCGGGTGAAAAAGGCGGATGCATTTGGTACCTCAAGGCTTTGAAGCCCCTTGGGTCGATGCACCCCTAGGGGTCCCTCTAACGGGGCACTGCCATTCAACCCTGGGGGTGCCAAGTGTCACCTTCAGTTTTAACAGTGTAAGGTTACTTTTAGAAATTACACGTGTAAAGAAAATTTGAAATTTATAACAATTTTACAGTTTTTACCAAGAACACCTAGATAAAAGAAATAATTACCATCGGAATAAAGTTAAGAACGGAAATTAAGCGTTCTTAAAAGTTAAATTTTAAAGCCAAATTAGCCATTTTAGCCAAACGCCGAAGTGCTGCAAATATCCTTGAAGAGCAGAGTGAGAAGTAACGGAAGAGTAACGAAATTTTTCGCTACTTTGTTACCGCTAAAAGTAACTAAGTTACAGTTACTTTCTGAAAAATCTAACGGTGTACACTCTTAAAACAAAAGAGTGAAATCCACTCCTATAGGAGAAGTGCATTTTCGGCACCAAAAAGGAGTGGAAATTAACTCAGACTGAGTTAAAACCGCTCGTTTTAAGAATCTAGGACGTTGATTGTTTTCTTTTATTTCTTTTACCCACTCCTCAAAAAGAGTGAGATCCACTCCTATATGGGAAGTGCATTTTCGGCACGGAAAGGAGTGGAAATTAATTCAGACTGAGTTAAAACCGCTCCTTTGTCTTAAAAGTGTAATCCGGCGTTACCTAAAAAAAGTAACTGTAACAAGTAACGCGTTACTCCAATCCCTGGCATTAAGATGAAGATGGAGATGCTTGGTGAGAAACAAACGGAAGTCGCCAAAAAGTCGCTTCTCAACCCTAGTAAGCCCAAACAAACTCAATGTTTGATCATTCTGAAACACATCATTTTATTCCTTAAAAAGCGTTCATTCAAAATCAAAAAATGACTGTTTGCGCAGTTGTAGACACAAGATCTGAATTCATACAAGATGGAAGTCATTTCCATCACAGGTCATAAAATATGCGTTGTAATCATAGTTTTTATGAGAGAGTCAAAAATCACCAAGTCGATGAAGTAAGCCTATACAAACACTCAATGTTTGATCATTCTGAAACACATCATTTTATTCCTTAAAAAGCGTTCATTAAAAATCAAAAAATGACTGTTTGCGCAGTTGTAGACACAAGATCTGAATTCATACAAGATGGAAGTCATTTCCATCACAGGTCATAAAATACGGGTTGTAATCATAGTTTTTAGGAGAGAGTCAAAAATCACCAAGTCGATGAAGTAAGCCTATACAAACTCCACTGTATAGCGCCAAATAAATCGCCGTGAACTTTTTGTTTGGGTTTACTACAAGGCGATCGATGGCTTAATACAGCCGGAGAAATGTGGTTCAGAAAAAAATATTTTTTTCACTGGATAGGTAGGTTGGTAGGTACATGGATTTTCCGGCTTGTGTGTTTGATCAGAGACCTGCTTATAAACATTCGTCAAGTATAAGACAAACACAGACAGAATTTTTACAGACAGAGAGGGAAAGTACACCCAGGGTGTAGGCGGTAATCGAACCCGCACTCGGTACAGTGCGCAGACTGTTAGCCGAATGGGCCGCGATCAAACCTACTAGGCCATCCGAACTCCTTTTTTCATTGGATTTACACAGAGGCACTTTGGTCTGGATACCGTGGCCATTCGGGCTCATTCACCCTTAAGACTTATGTAGATAGTGTGCGGGAGCGCACAGTTTTTCCAAATCTAGGGAAATTATTACGTATTTAAAAGAAATCGTGCGAGGCAAGTTGAGCTGACCAGTGCAATAAGGGACTTTTAGAAATTGAATCGGCAAGGAACGAAGAGAAATGGCTTCCATTCGAGTGAGTCTCTTGAAGATTTGCTCCATGAACTATTCGAAATTTAAGTTAAGTGACGAGATTGACACCTCAGCTGGCACCCAACGGAACTTCGAGCGCCATCCTACTCTAACGCCGCACCTTCGGGACTTATAGGACGCTGCAGGTTTAACGTATACCCCAGTGTATAGGAAAACCGGGTGATAAATTTGGGATTCAATTCTATTACCAGCACAAATCCATTTGTAAAATGCCAGGTAGTAGGATTACAATTTAACCAGTTGGCAAAGTTTCCCGCATTTAAGGTAAACCCTGGCTTTATAGAAAACGAAGAAGAAGCTTTGTAACTGTAGAAAATGCTTTGTAATATTACACAAATAAAATTTATATTAAAACTTCTGTGTTCGAATCTTATACAGAATCTATAATCTCAATAAGATTTTGATAGCGAATTCATTGCGGCATCAACAAAAAACTCAGTGTCACAATGAGATCTACAAAATCTACAAAAGCTTCTGTTTATCTTTAGATTTAAGAAACTCAACATTATCCTGTTACTTTTATGCCTTAGCAATTTGATTTTACAAGTGGCAGTTTTTGCAAGACAATGAAATTGAAATATATATATATATATATATATATAATTGCCTTGCACGTTACAAAGATAATGAAAGTATTGCATTCCACACATTTGATTGAGGAAGCCATGATATTTTACGTGGATAACACCAGATATCAAATTCTTATCAAACACACACGGAGATCTTTCAACAAAAATCGCTAAATCTCTAAAATTCAAATAGCATTGTAGAATGACATTTAAGAAAATCATTCTTATTATCGTACAAATGTATAGGGAAAATGTAGTTTCTTCTTGTAGAATCTATAACACAGAGCCTTCTTCTTCAACTGCTCTACAGCCTAGTTGAGGCCAAGGCTTTAACAATTTGTCTTTTCTAGGTCGGACTATTTGCAGCCATACTTTTCTTTGCACTCCCAACCCCTGCATCTTTGCACTCTCAACCCCTTCAAGTCCTTATCTACATGTACAATGTCCAACAATCTTGTAACTGGTCTCCCTATTCTCCTCATACCTTCAATCCTTGAAAATGTCAATTTTTTAGCAGGGTCTGAATCTCCACGTCAAAAAACGCGTCCCAGCCATCTTATTCTGTTGGATTTGATAACTCTCAGCATGTCAGGTTGTTTGTAGTAGTTTTATACGAGGGCTGTTTTTTTTCAACCTCCGATGGGCTGTAACAAAAAGACGGGTCAAAATACAAAAAAGATTTTTTTACCAAAAGTAATGTACAATACTGCTTATTTCTCCACATAATCATCTTGGCGATGAAGGCATTTGTTATACCTGTAAACAAGCTTTGAAATACTCTCTTCATAAAATGTAGCCGCCAATGATTGGGAGGGAGATGTGACGGTTTCGTTTAAAAAAAGTAAATTTGGAAGCTTTGCGTCAATTTTTTTCTGTCCTCCAAGCCACTGCTAGTCCATAATTCAATTATGGTGAACCTTTGAGTTTCCCTAAACACTTTGTCAACTCGCTGAACAATACCGTCTGTAGCGACAGACTTGCTTCCTTGGTCCCCTTCTTCATGCATCAACATCAGTATTGTTCATCTTCATCTTCAACATCAGTATTGTTCAGCGAGTTGACCAAGTGTTGAGAGAAACTCGAAGGTTTACTATAATTGAATTATTGATAAGCATAATGACTTGGATTATAGTGCTTCCAAGTTGACGTGGAGCTCAAAGAAACCGTCACAACTCCCTTCAAATCATTGGCGGCAACATTTTATGAAGAGGGTATTTCAAAGCTTGTTTACAGATATGACAAATGCTTTAATCGTCAAGGTGATTATATGGAGAAATAAGCAGTATTGTACTTTACTTTTGGTTAAAAAATCTTTTTTGTATCTTGACCCGTCTCTTTGTTACAGCCCATCGGGGAAAAAAACCAGCCCTCGTATATCATGATTATATAAACTTCCTCCATGTGTCCTTTTTTTTTAACTACACCAAAGATTGATCGAAGTATCTTTCTTTGTCTGATAAGGATTTTGTATAAGTTTACTTTGGTACTAATTGAAAACAATTTTGATTTAAGTTGGCTTTACAGCCCAAAGTTACATCTTTTTGCAACCAAGAGACTGTTCCTTACTTCAATTTTAATGTCGTTTTTGTTGGAAACAAGCGTGCCCAAGTACTTAAAACTGTGTCACTCCTTCAAACGTATAGACGGTTTAATCTCACAAACTTTCGCAGGCTGTTACTCGGAAGTCTGTCTAACCTACCTAGAAATATTCCGGTTCACGGGATTGTTGATGTTTTTAACAGCGCTATATCGCTTTGCGGTGCGTTCGAGATTGTATAAAAACGAATAAACTATACTATATATTCAGGAAAATGAATGTACTGTATAATTTATTAAGCAGTTATTGTGTTATACCAACCAATGTGCAACATTTTTTGCAATGTTTTTAACGAAGGTGGAAGCGTTGAATCGGATGCTTAGATTTAAAATTCTTTATGCAGCTTCCGAGTTCGTAATATTCAACACTTGATTTTAATGATCCAATTTGTTGTTGATCATTTTAAACATTGATTGGCATCAAATAGAATTTGAAACACAAATGCAACCGACTTTACCATCAAATTAAAAATAATAAGAATCGTAAATACGATCAATAATTTTAATTAATAAGAAGACTTTAGAGTTGTCATGAGGTAAAAAATACTACCAATATTTGCCAAAAATGCACAATTCTTCAAATTATTTAAACTATCTAAGAGTCTAACGGGCTATATAATCTTACAATTGATTAAAATGACAATCCATAAATTGAAAATTATTATTCATAAATTGTTTATCATCTTATCTTGTTTGTATTATTTTTACACACACGTTATTTGCGGGCACTATATAGTAATAAATAAATAAATAAATAAATATACATATATAGTAATAAATTGTCGAAAACTTGTATTATTAGCATTTATTTAGTTTTGATAATAAACAAAAAAAATAATGCCATTATGGCAGTGATTTTCACAAAAACAGTCTTCTATCTAAATAATAAAACACGATCTGCAATTGGGAGTAATTACTTTTATAGTTGGGGAAGTAGTAAATTGTTTTTTAAACCGCACAAACGCTAAGTTAGGTCATGTAAATAATTTAAGTTTCTCAATATAAAAGCAAACAGATTAAAAACTGAATTTTTCAAAACACCCATTTCACCTCATCACATCGCGCTATGGCAAGAGAAAATCAAGTTCCGGTCCCGAATCGGAAGTCAGAGGAGGGCAGGGTTTGTTTGCAAACAGTAAACCCTCTATATAAAATATATATTTACACAATATATTCTTTGACCCCTAATTCTACCCATACATTTTAACCCAGATCCTACAATTATTATTTTGTCTTTGATTTTAGAACTGTTTTATATATATTTCAGTACTGAATCCAAATATGAAATCAGTTTTTATTCCTTACCAGCTGTACTTTTTTAGATCTAGTGAATTTGTATTTTTATTTTGTTTAACGCGTATGCAATATGCGTTATTTGCGTTTCTCTAAAAATCATTCCACATAGAATTATTTTTAACAGTTTATAAATAATCAAAATTTTCAGGTGAAATAATAACACGTATTTTATGTATATTTCAACTGCCGCTAGATGGCGTTCTGTTACTATTGTGTTTGAAAGCATTGTAATCGCTTCTTAGATGATGGAAAAATAAAGTTGCTAAAACTATTTGATGCTTGATAAGGTAGTTTTTTTTCTTTAAATGTTACAGTTTATAGCTAAGTTGAAAAATAAACATGTTAATATGTAGAACTTTTTGCATTCGCACTCTCTTCTCATTTGACCACCATACTTTTGTTCCTATCAGGATGCTACTTATTATAGTATACTGTCAGCTCTTTTTCTAAAAATTACATTATCATAAGTTATATATTAAACGGAGTAATGAAACCCTTTCTTATCTTAAATATTTGACAGCAAAATTTATCAAAGTTGCTTTGCGTTTTAAAAAATTACAAGTCATGTCATAAACGAATAATAAACTCATTTTGTAAAAGCAATGATGTTTCATTTTAGCATCGTAAGTTATCTTAGGTATTGTAAACAGCATACAAATATCACCATTAGTAATCTATACTTATTTATTATTTCACATGATTTATGACATCTTAAATAAATCATTATTTATCATTGTTTATAAACTTCTATATAATTTTCATATTATCTATATTTTATTTATAACATTCAAAGTCCTGACTGACTCACTCATTCACTGACTCACTCACTCACGTATCACTTCTTTCTGAGGTGTATAGGACAAGTTTCTGGAGTTACAAAAAGGACTCAAAACAAAAAGGAATATGTTGGCGCTTCGAGTGTACAAAGTAAAAAAAAAAAAAAAAAACTCTTTTACCGTGGTGATGCGAACGAATAATAAAAACGAGAGATAAAAAAAAAAAAAAAAAGAAAGCCATCTGCCAAGCCAGCTGAAGAAAAAAGTTTAAAGAACAACGCGATATTTTTCATCAGTTCTGAAAATTAAAAAAAAAAATTTAAAGGGAAATTTTGTGATTCACTTTAGCAGAATTAAATAAAATAATTAATTGTTTATTTAAATAGTTTTGTTATAATTTTTTACTATCTTTTTTTACATACTTTATTTAATCTACAAACCTTCTAACTTGCTATAATATATTTTAAGGCAAAATCATTTTTATAATTAAAAAAAATCTTGTTTTATAAAAAAATGAAATTTTGTGATTTCACTTTAGCAGAATTAAATAAAATAATTAATAAAATAATTTTGTTATAAAAAAAATTTTGTTTATTGAAAATGTTTATCAGACTAATTGTTATGTTAAATGTTTATTTAAAATAGTTTTGCCATAATTTTTTTACTATCTTTTTTTACATAATTTTAATCTATAAACCTTCTATCTTGCTATATTATATTTTAAGGCAAAATCATTTTTTTTTAAATCTGTGAACCTTTTCTATATATAAACACAAAACCAATGTAAAAAGAACAAGTTAATGAACTGTTCTTTTTCAAAGAACAGAAAAGAGAGCAATTGTTCTTTAAAAAGAACGTAACAAAATCACGCATTTCTGATGATTTTTACCGTGCCGTTTTGCAGAAAAGGAATAAGATTTTTTTTGTGTGGCTGACTTATTGTAATTTTTAATTAAAAAACTTATTGGAAATTTGAAAAACAAATAAGTGGGCATCAAGGCATAAGGGAGACACACCTGCCCAAAAAAATTTGGGTTTCTGACATCAATATTTTATCATGTTATGGCTGCTGACACTTTCAAATCCTATACTTTAACATAGAGAAAAATTTATTTTTATTTTTAATTAGAAAACTAATTGGAAATTTGAAAAACAAAAAAATTTATGTCGAGGCATTAGAGAGACACACCTTCCCAAAAAAATTTGGATTTCTAACATCAATATTTCATGATGTTATGGCTGCTGACACTTTAAAAGAGCTTACTTTTTTTTAATATAGAGAGAAATTTCAGCGCGTTCAGCGTGAAAGAATATTAAGAAAAGAAAAAAAAGAGCACGTGGGTAATTTGCTGGATTATTTGAATATGAGTATTTTATTTATTGATTTTAAATCTTTTGATTTTTTTTTATAGTGGATCAGAATTCCTCAACTAGATTTTAATTATGTTTCCGGGTTTAATTTAATTGATGTTCACAAATGGTAAGAAATGAAGATCTGAAGAAATATAAAAAATATTTTCAGCATAAATAAGGAATTTGTACTTTATAAAACTTTTCCAACCATACAAGAGGATAAATGTTTATTTTCTGATGTTAAGATAGCTCAGTGGCCGATTGAATTTTGGCATTGGCGGCTTTTGGCTAAGTTGAAAATTTAACGTAGGGTAGCTATTCCCATCCAGTTGTATGGGTTTGGGTTAGTTTGAATTAGAGCTACACACGAGGGCTATTGGAAACGGGATTCGTAATTTAGAACCACAGTCAAGTTACGAGCCGACACATGAGTAGGTACCCAATGCAACTTTTAAGAGCAACATCGTACGCAGCGTCGGGAATTCGTAGGATACTTACAGTGCGCTTCCTCTTCACGGGGTATTATTTCGTCGGACTTTTTTTGACTGCACGAGCCGTTTATAGGTCGGCAGTTATTTTGGCGATGCCAGGATCTGAACCTAGGACCTACCGCATGCAAGACGAAATTCTTTACCGACTGCCCCCTCCCCCCTCCCTAAGCCCTATCGAGTTGTATGAAATATGAAGTGGAATGTTTACCACATTTGCGCAGTTTCGTTGCGCTAATCGTGAAATCGAAACATGCTATTATATCATAGCTGTTCTGGCAATGTGAACAAGGGCCTATGGGAAAGCCCTCTAACTCCTGGATACAATCCTGGCCTGGAAAAAATCAACCCCTCATATCAGAATGGGAGGAGATTATAATATCCTGATGGAGTGGACCAGTGGAGAGGGGATCAATTGGTATAAAATAAAAGTTTATATAAAAAAAACCTAGTAAATTAGGGTTATTAAGGGTACACCCGTGCAACGACGGGTACAAAGCTAGTTATCTATATAAATAAAACAGCAGTCGTGGTTGTTTGTTAGTAGCAAATTGTCTTCGAAAGTTCTTTACTAATCGCTTACAAATTGGGCCTTCAATTACGATCGTGGTTTTTGGATAAGTTTTAGTATTTCAAAAGTTAAATTGGCGGAATTAATTTGAATTGACTGCTCAAACAAATAAAAGCACTCGATCATTTTCCCTCTGAAGTATCATTTATTTCTTATTTGTTGAAGTTCGGTTAATTACTTAAATTCATTATTCCTAAAAAAAATTCAAATTCGATGCGATTATGCAGTCCCTGGACAAATTATTAGACGCACTGTATTTTTTTTAGTAATTTTAAGTTTCAGGAGCAGCGCAGATGCCCAAAACGATTAGAACGAGTAAGTGCTTTCCCCCCTAAAAGGGGGCCGGGGTGACCGTGGGCTACATTTTCGGTAAAAGTTTTTCGCCAAGAAGCCAACGACCAAAACTCGGGGTATTGAATTATTTGTGATTTGCGCTTAGCCCCTTGTTTCAGAGATGTTGGGTCCTAGGGCACTTTTTGGGAGGTTTGTCCTTCACGAGGGGTTGTTCTGGACATCCCCCTGCCAACTGAACAATTAGGACGTGACAATATATATTACTGACACCTACTTCCTAAACGAGATGGCTTCGGATTCTTGCTGACTATTTTCAATTACCGTTACTTTAAAGCGTATACATAAAATTTAATAACTTTAATGAGAATATATCAAATAATCAATTTTTACATGATTAGAATTAAAAGAAAAACGCAGAATAAGAAATGGTTAAAAAATTGTTTTTGAAATAGCCATTCCGTCACCTCTGCTACATTTGAAAAATGTTATAATCAGCTTGTGCGTTGTAAAATAAACTGTACCTACCTACTATAAACTTAGATGAGCGTGAGAGCACAAATTAAATATTTAAGTTACCGAATTAAGAAATATTTTGAATGGCACCTAAACACAATCAGGTAAAAGTTCAACCGAATAACTTTTTGAAAATATAATTTTAAATGTAATTTTGGTTTCAGAAATTTATTAAAATTATTCAATTACACAAAGAGACCCCAGTGATCGAAACAAACAATTGCAAACCACTGCGGAAAATTTCTGCCATTTCAAGAAGAATGAAGTTAGAAAAAAACGTACTGGATATAATATGTATTCAAGTTTGATGTTCCGCAAACACGAAGAGCTTTTAAAATTTATAGCCCCCTCTAATGAAAAGAAAAAAGAACGTTTTTCCAACCACTTTCGTGAACCTAGTCATTTTTCATAATTAAACCGCTCCCAGAAATCCACTTCTCCTTAGTCATGTTAATAACCCCTCTCTTACAAACAGAAAAGCAAGTTGCATTAAAATCGTTGTTTTAAGAGTACAGCTGAGGTTTGAAATACTATTTATTTGTTTAACTTTATGAAGTAATATTCTCTTTCAAATAAGGTATATTGTCTTTAATTGAAGGATATATTACGAAAAGTCATAAGTTTCCAACCTATCTCAATTGTAGGACCATACATTACGTTAGACCTATTTAGCGGTGTAACGTTATAAATTTAGTGTGACTAGAAACCGGAGAAGCGGAGGTAGCACTAAATGTAACCATAAAATAAAGAGGTAGCACTTGTTGTCACCGATTTCACGGAGTAAACTCCTTATTTGTGTAAAGTTACTCCATAAACTCGGTGCAATGTTACTCAGTGAATCCGAAAAAACATTCCATAGCATTGCAAGGTAGGCACTTCTAGACTGAAGTGGGCTTTGGACAAGAGAATTAAACGACTTGCTGAAGGTCAGCTCTACGAATAAAATTTCTTTTACTTCCGTCCGAAAACAGGTATAAAAGAGCTGAGTGCTCTTTTGTTTTACATTCCGGAGCAGTTCTTCCCGATAGCTTCCGTTAGGCTCAAAAACCGTAGAAATAAAAGCCCGCAGGCCCTCACTAGTAAAGAAGTAAACTATCCCAGACACCTGACTTGATTGCGGAATGGCCATTTCAACGGGATCAGGCTCATTCCGCGGATGATGAATGGACTCGCCGGAAACACGCCACCGTAATTGATCTCAATTGCCTACCCCCCTGTGGCCAAGGGGGCAGGTAGTGAAGTCTAGGATAGTCCAAAGGTTTGAAACACTTGGCGAATTCTAGCCATTTTGGCTAATTTTATATCTGTCTGGCTAATACAGATACATTCCATTAGCCAAAACTATCTAGGTTAGTAATTTGGCCAATTAAAAAAAAATCATGTTATAATTTTTCGTTTTCTTGAATTTCTTTTCAGAGTTTCGTTGGGTTTTTTGAATTTTGAATAAGGTTTTCGGTATACTTTTAAGGACGAAATCCAATGCTTTATAGTTGGCTTGGACATGAGTTCAATCGTGGTTCCGTTCTCATAAAATTAGTTCATCTTTGAAATAATCTAGATATAGAGGAAGTGACTTAACGGAAGTTACGATTGGGTAAATTTGGCTATTTTTGGGCAGCTACTTGGCTATTTTTTGGAAATACCAACTGGCAACCCTGAATGGTCCTCCACTCTCTCTCGAAATTAAGTGCCTTGTTAGGCAATTATGTAATCCAACGCTGGGTTGTAAAGGATTTTCTGCTGGTGAGCTGGACAGAATGGAGACGACATTTCAGTTGATGAGGTTAGTCATTAATTTCGTCGACAGGTTATCATCAAGGTATATTTTTTCGGATAAACTGTGGAGGAATTTTGCAGTTTGGGAGAGCGGAGGCATTTTGTGGAGGAAAAGGGCGTTGAAACGGTTTGTGGTGTGAGGGATGACAGTGATTAGGGTTGAGTCGCGATGGATCTCTTTTTGGGAGGTCGCTTGACGCTCTTTTATTTTAAAAGAGTTAAAATAACTTCTAGATATCAGTATCTTCGTTAATTTTTATATCGGATTTTTTTTAAAAAAAACCTGTCTCATATTGCTTAGCACTTAACAATCTGTTATTTTTTTGTTGACAAAAGTACCCAGTGCACAATCAAATTGATAACAATTATACGTTCCATTGCTTGTACGAATTTGAAGTTCACTTTACTCACTTCAAATAGCAATAAATTTCAGATACATTCTCATAAGTATCCCAAGAATAGGGGATGAATGCAATAGTATAATGCTATTAATAAAAAGAAATACCTTCAACACAAAAAGCGAGTAACGAAAACGCAGAATTGAAATTCATTTTTATATTTTAATCAGAAACATCACATCGCAAAGAGGGCAACATGTAATGCTGGCTTCCTTGTTCTGAAGTCTAGTTGGAACAATTAACCCTAAATTCTATTTAACATAATAAGAAGCAACACACGACATGACTAGAAAAAGGTTGTTTACATAAATCTTTAGACTTTGATCACACTCTCAGAAATTCAAAAATAAACAGAATTAAGGAATAGGGTCCAGCCCGTTCATTAGCAACTTCGTCCAATTGAGGTTACAATTTTTAAAAGTGCCAATGAATTAACGCGAACCTATATCTTAGTAATTCTTTGGGAGAATGTGAGTTTTGGCCTCTAAAACCCTTCAAATGTATAGTAGACCTTTTGTCCAAAGAGTTCTATAGTAGGGTAGAGGAACGACTCGTACTGAGCTGCCATCGGCAGCCATGGCTCACTATGGAGCCCGAATCTAGTGGCAAAAGTGCTAGTTAATTTATAATTTTGATACTGAGAAAGGAAGTACACCCATGGCAAAGGCGGGAATCGAACCCGCACCTGTTACAGAGCGCGGACTGTTATGGCCTGTGATCCAAACCACTCGGCCATCGGGTCCCACATGCCACCCTATATTGTCTCCGTGTTGGTCTATGGTGCTGTTGCCAGGTTCAGTCTCTACCCTACTATAGAACTGCTATAGAATTGCTTTTGTCTAATTGTTGTACTTTTGTGACTGAGAGCATGCGCGCGCATGTTGAGTCACGCGAGGAAAGAACTGTTGGTTGGTTGTTTGGTTGGTAGACATATATTGTCAGGCTTGTGTGCTTATTCACAAAGACCCGCTTATAAACCTTCGTCAAGAAGGACGGACACGACATACACACACATACAGGACAGATGCTGCCATCTATCACCACCTTCGCAATTTAGACATGTCCTGAAGGGGAGGGAAATAGCCTCCAGGGACCTGTACCCGTAGTAAACTGCGCAATGACCGACCACAGGACTTTCGGACCCAACAGATTTAACGAGCACGTACTCCGCATATACTCGGTGGGTCTTCAGAGGTGAAGAACTGTTATAACGAACACAATTTAAATGACGATTGAAGATTTCTCAAAAGCGAGGCTTTTATTTCTGATCGGCCATGTTTCACCTGTGGTTAAGTACATATTAATAAATAATGAATGCACTCAAGACCATTCGAAATGGGACTCACCTGGTCTCCTGGAGAGGTGTCCCTGAGACTGGATGCCGGTGCCGTTGTCGAAGCTTCCCCAGTGCCCGTTGTCCATATACGAGTGGTAGGGCCCGAATCCATTGCTCCTCTGGAAGTAGGAACCGCTGTCGCGATTCGGGCCTCCGACAGACCCCTGCAACGAAGAAGCCTGTAAAACGCATATAATGGACAAGTTGCATGAAACGCGAAATTCATAATATATGTGTTTTTCTGGTACATTAGAAGGTGCAGATTCCGAATGTAAGGTTAAATATTCACAAATATGTTTAATTTCAACAAAAAATGCATTTGAAATTTGCCGAAAATGTACGTCACTGAAAACAGCTCTGACGTCAACTGTTATGTTTTTGGCGATGTTTCGATCTATGCTGTAATACACTTTATAAAATAGTAAACCTTACAATTTCTGCGAAACCTCATTAAAAGAAGACAATATTATTTGTAACCAGTTCATATCAAGGAAGTTCCAAGCTTGGAAGCAAGGAAGCTTGTTCCAAGTTTGGTTGTAAGTTAAAATACACACTAGTGCGCGTATGAGCTATTGCAGAACTATTGACTGTTGGATCTGATCGGAATAGTCGAGTGAAATCGTTCAACGTTTAAAGAAATTAACTGGAATGAACATGACATGTTTCTGTAAAATAGCATAACTTTTTTAAGAGTTTGATAAGGATGAAAGCACGTTTCACAGTTTCAAACGGATACAGTGAAACGGGATACGAAATAACACGCCAAGAACAAAAAAAAGCCAACCGTGACGTCATCTGTTATGCTAAGAGAGGTTTAACAGGAGTGACGTATCATTAACTTTAAAAAGGAATTTGAAAATAAATACATCTTTAAAACCAGAAATACTTCAGTTTTAGAGGTTTTTTAATATGCTTAATCGAATAAATATGTTTGTGGAAAACGCTGTAATTGTCCATTATGCCATTTATTGCTATTTATGAATAGGTTGGCGATTACGACTATATTGAAAAGAAGGGAAAGAGTTTGGTCCAAAATTGGGCCAATTTCTAACTACAAAAAGAGGAGCGCAGTCTCACCGAATTTTAGTGTAAATTTCAGCCACAGTTTGGTGCGCGGTGTTGTAGGTTGGCTAAAATATGGCTAGACTAGTTTACCCTAAAATACGAACTTTTCACCTAAAACCAAAGGTAAGGTTGGTGAAACTGAACACCATTTTCGTACCCAGCACAGATTGACTAGTATTTTTGGGGCTTTTTACAGAGAAGGTTGACGACACAGATAAACTTAGCCATTTTATAAGTTATTGAATACCAATAAAATTGAATCTCTTTCATGATTGAAACATTATAATCTTTCTAAAAATAGTTATTTTTTTGTTTTAAAATAGTGTTCATTGATTTTGAATACATTAAAACTTCGACTCTTTTTATGTGCGTCTAATTTGCTGAATTTTCAATGGAAGATCCTTTATAACGTTAAATGACGTCATTAATAAAATATGGTAAAAGAGTCACATGACCTCGCGAGGAAAGGATTGTCAAAATGAATAAAATTTTGCTCACGACGAAGAGTTATTTGCGCATATTTTTGTGGGCCAAAACGACATCCAATTGTCCCATGTAAAATTTAGTGGAACAATAATCACATATAATCTTACATTTATTCACAATCTCGTTTAAGGATATTATGCAAATCATTATTTTCCTCTAAGACCTTAAAGGCCGTCCCATCAATTAACCAATGATATTACAGTCAAATTAGTTTTCTCAAAAGATTATTAGTTTGTCAATAAGACACATTTACCAAAAATTGTAAAATCCCCATTTCTTTTACGTTCTGTTTCCTAAACAAATTAAACATATACAAGCTTTTTTTTGTCCACCCTCATACACATTTATATTCAAACCCATTGTCCACGGTCATTCATCAGAAAAGCATCAAAGAGAGACAAAAGACTACACAAAAACACACATTTGACAATATACTAATTCCTTCTAAAAAAAAGGGATTCAGAAAGAGCACTGTCTAAAAACTCCAACGGATGCGCTAATTTCCTTGAAGTTAGATACTTTACATTTGTGTTCTTAATACAGAACAGATGTCTTTCCAAACTAATACTTTTTCTGAGTGCCGTTCTTCGTAGAAAAATGTTTTCATTGTTGTTGGTAATTTTGAGTCAGTTAAATCCAGAAGTACTCTTTTCAATGATCATTTACAATACGAGTGAAGAAAAAACGACGTTGGTTGGTTGGTTGGTTGGTAGACATATATATTCAGGTTTGTGTGCTTGGTCAGAGACCCGCTTATAAACCTTCGTCAAGTAAGACAGACACAACAGACAACACACACACATAAGTGGATCCATCTAATTTTTAGAGACAGAGGCCAACTAGAGGATCCCAAATTGGCTGTCACCCCCAGAGGTACTGATTTGGTATGGGAACTTAGAGGACTTTCGGACCCAACAGATTTAACGAGCACGTCTCCGCATATACTCGGTAGGTCTTCAGTGGTACCGAGACTCGATCGCAGGACCTTCCGATCCCGAGACCGAGACTCTGACCACTAGGCTCACTACGGCCCCAAAAACGACGTTAATACAATGTAATGTAATCATTTCCGGTTGCCTATTTCTATCTCCCTTTAGGACTTTAACACAGCCAATTACACCTCGTAATTTAGATCCCTAGTCAAGTGACGAGGTCGACACCTGAGCGGAAACCCAACGGAACTTCGAGCGACATCGTACGCTAACGCCGTCGGGACTTTCGACTCCACAGATTTAACGAGCGCGAATATCGCAGTGTACCCGGGCACCCCGGTGATTTTTGTATAGGATTTTTTCCACCAGCACGAATACGTCTACCGACGTTGGTTGGTTGATATATATTTTCAGGATTGTGTGCTTTGTCACAAAGACCCGCTTCTACCGACGTTATTGGCTTTGTTTTGAACGTTTACTTCTGCCTTTTCTAGCCTCTAAAGAGGAGCAATAACACGGCCATGTACGAACCGTCATTTCAACAGTGTTCCAGAAACGACTTGAATACGAGGTTTGAAGTCAAGAAAAAGTAATTAATCGATAAATAAAACGTGTAAAAATGTATTAATATTAGTTGGCGAAATTTATTAATAAGTTGGAAGTGTTTAACCACATTTCAAAGAGAATTCCAAAATTCAAAATAAGGGCTGATAAATGAGTAATAATAAATTGGCCAACATTGTAGAAACAAAAGATGTTTTCATTTAGTTTCAAGAGTAAAAAATTATTTGACTTGAATAAAAGAGGTCCATAAACCTGAATGCAATGTTTTTGAAATCACAATACATGGTTGGTTTGTTGGTGACAATATATCAGTTTGTGTGCTGGTACGACCCGCTTATAAACCTTCACATACATATTTCAGTATATTATCTTAAAATAGGCTCTTCACTTAACAGTGGTTCTAAATTACGACGGCAGGGGTCGCCAATAGCCCTCGCGCAGCTCCAGTGCGAAGATCATTTAAACTAACTAAATTAATAACTGTTTCATAGGTTCCCTTCGAATTTGTTTGTTTTGTTGCCTGGCTTACATTTTAGAGTAATATTTCTATAAGCACACACACATTGAGATTGGGGCCCGGATAGCCGAGTGGTTTAGACCATTACGCTAGCAGTCTGCGCGCTGTAACGGGTTCGATTCCCGCCTTCGCCCTGGGTGTACCTTCCTTTCTCTGTGGCAGTAAAAAAATTCTTTCTGTGTCTGTCTTACTTGACGAAGGCTTCATAAGCGGGTCTCTGATCAAGCACAAAGCCGGAATATATATGTATACCTACCCTACCCTACAAAACATTACTTGACTTCAATAAAAGAGGTCCATAGACCTGAATGCAATGTTTTTGAAATCACAATACATATTTCAGTATATTATCTTAAAATAGGTGTCGGCTCTTCACTTAACAGTGGTTCTAAATTACGATGCCCGAGTTGCCAGTAGCCCTGTAGTACCCCTGCCTCAGTAACCCACAGTCTACCAAAAGGATCCTCAAGGTGGAGATGAGTTACCTCGGCTTATATACTACTATATATTAGCGTTGTAATCTGGAATAGTGGTAGGAACGTGGCTGTAAACCAGCGCCACCTAGTTGTTGATGGCATATTGAGGTTGCGTGTGTGGTGAACCGACACAGCCCTCGCGTAGCTCCAGTGCGAAGACAATTTAAACTAACTAAATCAATAACTGTTTCATAGTTTCTCTTCGAATTTGTTTGTTTTGTTGCCTGGCTTACATTTTAGAGTAATATTTGCACAAGCACACACACATTGAGATTCCCAAACTGATTTATTAAGAGCATGAAGTTCGGGACTGACCAATCTTCTTAAATGAGTCATAAAATCATAGATATCATAGTTAAAGTATTAGATTGGCTGATCACGTGACCTTCAATGCTAACGATGGGACGCGCATAGAGGCATTTTAAGAGGGCAAAATGGCCAGTGTTGCTGCCACTTTAAGGAGAAAAATACTACGAAAAAATACCATTTAATTCTAAAATTACAAAAAAATACTAGAAAAGGATTTAAAGTCACTAAAAAGATTCCAAAATGTACCTAGTATTTTTACGATATTTTTTTTTGTAATTTTAGAATTAATGGTAATTTTAGAATTAAATGGTACTTTTTTCGTAGTATTTTTCTCCTTAAAGTGGCAGCAACACTGGCCATTTTGCCCTCTTAAAATGCCTCCTTGCGCGTCCCGGAGGTCACGTGATCAACCAATCTAATACTTTAACTATGATATCTATGCATAAAATGAAGACCATTTTCAGAGTAATATCTTCGTTTCATTTGAAATAAATGAATAGGGTGAGAAATAACAAGGTAATCTTTTTTTTTTTAAAGAAACATAAAGTAGTTTTCTAAATGCGTTCGGCAGTCCCAGAATGGTTTGGTGCACCTGACAGAATACAATTAGGCTAGGGCTTAGTTTTGCTTCGTTAACATTGTATTAATGTAATGCTTATAAGGTACTTTGACAGTAATCTAAGTACGAATCCTACATGATTTATGAATGTATAGAGGAAGCACTTAAATGCTCTTTTTTTCCCTTTTTTTTCAAACAATGTGTTTAACTTTTTATATTGATTTAGTTGTCTTTCACGCAAAACGGTATTAGAATGGACAATTACAGCGTTTTCCACAAACATATTTATTCGATTAAGCATATTAAAAAACCTCTAAAACTCAAGTATTTCTGGTTTAAAAGATGTATTTATTTTTAAATTCATTTTTAAAGTTAATGATACGTCACTCCTGTTAAACCTCTCTTAGCATAACAGATGACGTCACGGTTGGCTTTTTTTGTTCTTGGCGTGTTATTTCGTATCACGTTTCACTGTATCGCTTTTGAAACTGTGAAACGTGCTTGCATCCTTATCAAACTCTTAAAAAAGTTATGCTATTTTACAGAAACATGTCATGTTCATTCCAGTTAATTTCTTCAAACGTTGAACGATTTCACTCGACTATTCCGATCAGATCCAACAGTCAATAGTTCTGCAATAGCTCATACGCGCTCTAGTGTGTGTATTTTAACTAACAACCAAACTTGGAACAAGCTGTTTAACTTCCTTGATATGAACTGGTTACAAATAATATTGTCTTCTTTTAATGAGGTTTCGCAGAAATTGTAAGGTTTACTATTTTATAAAGTGTATTACAGCATAGATCGAAACATCGCCAAAAACATAACAGTTGACGTCAGAGCTGTTTTCAGTGACGTACATTTTCGGCAAATTTCAAATGCATTTTTTGTTGAAATTAAACATATTTGTGAATATTTAACCTTACATTCGTAATCTGCAGCTTCTAATGTAACAGAAAAACACAGATATTATGAATTTCGCGTTTCATGCAACTTGTCCATTGAACGTAAAAAGTCATGTTAGAAAATGTGTTTGTATGTTATTTTAGTTTATTGTGTTTTTCTTGTTATTTTAGTTGTTAGAAAAAAAATAATTTTACCAACTACTTTGCTGTTTACATTGAACCTTGCTTATTCACACAACTTGTTCTCCCAGAAGATATAACATTTTATAATTCAAGAACATTGAATTTTTCAAAATTAAAGAATTTGAAAACATTTTATCTCATTTAATTTCCACATAATAATTTTATACGCCTCCTCCATAACTAATGTTTAAATATGCAAGACGATAAAATTTTAAAGTTCTAGAAACAATTTTTAAAAATTTACAACTCCAATTATCCGAACTCTGACTATCCGAACTTCAATGGTACCATTCTGCTCCAAACTTTCATCCATCAATACGCTTTTATCATGTAAAAGTATTCCATTTTGATTTTATTGAATGCTCTTTTTCTTTAAAAAAAATTTTCGTTTCATTTTCAACACATATATAGTAATTCATTAATCCATAAATTTTTTTCAAGAAAAAAAATGATGATACGATTTTCTGATTTTCTGAATGGGAAGCGGTCCAAGATGAAGTCGCGCTTAAAAATTGCGTTAGGTGTCTATTCAGGAGTCGTCTCGTTACTTGGACTGTGTTTCAAAATTCGACGCCCGTCACTATAGCCCTCTTGTAGCTATAGTGCGACTGAATTCAACCTAAGCGTTAAAGAGACTAGTCCAAAAGATTCGGATAATAATTGGCACATAGAACCCAAATAAAAATAATAAAATTTAGTCCAACATAAGAAAGATTCGTGAGACCTGCTGTTTCAATAACAATGCCAAAGTTGAATTTCAGTAACAACTGCGTTGATAACTTAATTTCTTTTATGTATCCACTAGCGGTTATACCCGACGTTGCACGGGTAGAGGTGGAAAAATAATTTAACAGTCAATTTAACTATTTTTTTCTTTCATTTTAGTTACATAAGATATGAAGATAACCCAGTAATTTCCATTTAATTACCCAACTTGGATATAGTAATGATTAATATTAATTTCAAAAATACCTTTGATAAGAAGCTCAAATTAAACAAGAAGTTCATAAAGAACTAAAATAGCCTACTTTCCTGTTACTTAAATACTTACTGAAGTTCTAATCGGGAAAAAAAACTAGGTTCCTAAAGTAAATATCATCAACAGCCGTTTCTACACTAGATTTATACACATTAGAAAAAAATCGAAACACAGCACCCAGCTATAATTTAAACTTCTAAAAGCCAAAATCAACTATTTTCCTTAATATTCTTTCGCAAATTAATTAAATATTATTTTTCATCTGCTCGTGATTTATTTGTAGTTCGAAGAATAATTAAATATTTATTAATAACAAAAGTAATGAAACTACTCCGAACTGCATTAAAAAATAAGAAATGTAAATTAAAACTAAGCATAATTGCATGCAAAAGTATGCCTTGCCGCTTTCTTGGTAGATAAATAATGAATAATCAAAGAATCAAATTGTGCTACATTTTATGACGTCATTCCAAACTGATTCATGAAAATATTATTTTGCTTCAAATATGTTTAAATAAATAAAGTTTCTCATGCCATTGTTGATTTGGCAACAGTGATTTAAATGACTCAAAATTGAATTTCAATGCTAATTCAATGGGAAATTCGCCGACAGATAGTAGATTTATGTCCGTCCGGACGTACAGACAGACGGACAAAAAGTATGAAAGTTGGGTATCTGAGGTCATAGCTTTCTAACAAAAAAGGAATTTTTAAGATCCGATGGATAGAACCGATTTTGGAAGGAGGGGGGGTACGGACAGACAGACATACGGACAGACAGACAGACGGAAAGACAGACAGACATACATACGAACAGACAGACAGATGGACATCAACCGCATTTCAATACCTACAGTGATTTAAATGACTCAAAATTGAATTTCAATGCTAATTCAATGGGAAATTCGCCGACTGATAGTAGATTTATGTCCGTCCGGACGTACAGACAGACGGACAAAAAGTATGAAAGTTGGGTATCTGAGGTCATAGCTTTCTAACAAAAAAAGAATTTTTAAGATCCGATGGATAGAACCGATTTTGGAAGGGGGGGGGGGGTACGGACAGACAGACAGACGGACGGACAGACAGACAGACAGACGGAAAGACAGACAGACATAAGAACAGACAGACAGATGGACATCAACCGCATTTCAATACCTACAGTGATTTAAATGACTCAAAATTGAATTTCAATGCTAATTCAATGGGAAATTCGCCGACAGATAGTAGATTTATGTCCGTCCGGACGTACAGACAGACGGACAAAAAGTATGAAAGTTGGGTATCTGAGGTCATAGCTTTCTAACAAAAAAAGAATTTTTAAGATCCGATGGATAGAACCGATTTTGGAAGGGGGGTACGGACAGACAGACAGACAGACAGACAGACAGACAGACGGACATCGACCGCATGTCAATACCTACTTTTTCATTTTTTTAATTCTTTCGAATTAAAAAAAGAAAAGTAGGCTAAAAATAATACATATTTAAGTAAAAAATAATCAGTAAGAATTAAAAATGGAAAATTTTAGTTAATAATTTGGCGAGTTTGGCAACGTATTTGGCGAAAAAATAAATACATAAAACACTAATATGCAGCTCTAGTGCGATGGCCTTTATTAACCATCACAGTTCAGTAATAGCTTAACTATACATTTATTGCTTAAATATGCATACATACATGCAGTCAACAGAAAAATCAATAAAACAAGAAGTTCATAAAGAACTAAAATTGCCTACTTTCCTGTTATTTAAATACTTACTGAAGCTCTAATCGGAAAAAAACTAGGTTCCTAAAGTAAATATCATCAACAGCCGTTTTTACACTAGATTTATACACATTAGAAAAAAAATCGAAACAATCTGCTCGTGATTTATTTGAGTTCGAAGAATAATTAAATATTTATTGATAACAAAAGTAATGAAACTACTCCGAACTGCATTAAAAAATAAGAAATGTAAATTAAAACTAAGCATAATTGCATGCAAAAGTATGCCTTGCCGCTTTCTTGGTAGATAATTAATGAATAATCAAAGAATCAAATTGTGCTACATTTTATGACGTCATTCCAAACTGATTCATGAACATATTATTTTGCTTCAAATATGTTTAAATAAATAAAGTTTCTCATGCCATTGTTGATTTGGCAACAGTGATTTAAATGACTCAAAATTGAATTTCAATGCTAATTCAATGGGAAATTCGCCGACAGATAGTAGATTTATGTCCGTCCGGACGTACAGACAGACGGACAAAAAGTATGAAAGTTGGGTATCTGAGGTCATAGCTTTCTAACAAAAAAAGAATTTTTAAGATCCGATGGATAGAACCGATTTTGGAAGGGGAGTACGGACAGACAGAGAGACAGACAGAGGGACAGACAGACAGACAGACAGACAGACGGAAAGACAGACAGACATACGAACAGACAGACAGATGAACATCAACCGCATTTCAATACCTACAGTGATTTAAATGACTCAAAATTGAATTTCAATGTTAATTCAATGGGAAATTCGCCGACAGATAGTAGATTTATGTCCATCCGGACGTACAGACAGACGGACAAAAAGTATGAAAGTTGGGTATCTGAGGTCATAGCTTTCTAACAAAAAAAGAATTTTTAAGATCCGATGGATAGAACTGATTTTGGAAGGGGGGTACGGACAGACAGACAGACAGACAGACAGACAGACGGACATCGACCGCATGTCAATACCTACTTTTTCATTTTTTTAATTCTTTCGAATTAAAAAAAGAAAAGTAGGCTAAAAATCATCAAATAAAGCCACAATAAAATCCGGGAATGAAGACTGGCGGAATTACGTCACTTGAAACATGTCAATTATTTTTCAAATAATGAAATTAGTTTCTGAAGGTAATGGCAACAGAATAAAATAAACATTTTCAATTTTAAATGTTTTCGTTAAAAGTTTTAATTTTTTCAGCCGATGGCATCAGGAAAGTAAAAAAAGATCGGATTTGAGCCAAAGTGGTGTAGTTTTTTCAGAAAATCCGAATAAAAATGGTCGAAAACTATAGAAGGAATGGTCTAATTCGAAAAATTCTTAGCCTATGTTTGTTCCAGAGATGAGATGAATTTTTGTGCCAAATTTCGTGACGATCTGTTGCGTGGTTCTTTAGATCTCGTGTCTTATACAAACAAACGGAAGTTGCCTTTTATGTATATAGATTTATCCCACTAAGTTTTTGAGTTACATGTTGGCTATCATCGGGGGGGGGGGGGGGGGCTATGGGGCATTAACCTGAATTATTTTCTTTGCAAATTAAAAATATTTAAATGGTTTTTACAATAAATAATATTTTAGCATATTTCTACAATAAAAAAAAGAAAACGGTGATTTACAATTACGAGGCCCATTGCCAAAATCCCTTTTTATAATAGGGTACTTGACTAAATTTTTTTTTATCGGCTTAAAATATTCTTATGCCAAAAATATTAGACCCGTATTTTTTCTTTTTTTCAAATACTCTATAAAAAGGCAGAAAAATGAATTTTAAAATTAGGACGAAAAATCACTTCCGAAAACGCTTCCTGGCTGTCACGTGGTACCTGTGATGTCACTAGTGACTATAAACAAACTTTGGAACACCACATTGGAATCGATTTTAGGCAAAATTTGAAATATCTGCTTCTGTAAAAAGCCTTACATTATCTCAATATTTATTATTTCAAGAGTAAATTAGATTAAATCAAGTTTAATCAAAAAAACAAAAAACATCACGCCGGTTTGTTTATAGTTACTAGTGACGTCAGCCAAACCGTTGTGTTTGTGATCACGTGATGATCTCGTGAAAAAATGCCTTTTTAAAATTATTTTTTTAATGATTTAAAGATTTATTTCGCAAAAAAAGTATATGCATTTGTTTTTTTTGACTTTCAACTATAATTTAAATAATATTGGAAGGTATTTTGGCGATGCAGTCAAGTACCCTATTCTGGCGAGATGTTAATGTTACCAAACAAAAAAGAATACTTCTCTTACTCTAGTACGAGTCACTTAACTACAACCACAAGTGCGTTTACTTAATTAACAATTTATTTTCGGAGAGGAGAGGGGGGGTAAAAAATTATCAATATTATGGTTTTCCTTGAATGACCGATCATTTTTCGAACAACTTGTAACAGAAGACACCTAATATTTTCCTCGCTGGTCCGAACATCTCTTTTTTTTTCACACACGGGTCATTAGCTTCTCTCTCTAAACCAAGTACGACAGGAGACGCATCGGGACTTCCGCAACTCGAAGAAGGAGATAAGATCGCGTCACGTCTGTTTACTGTTGTCACCACAAGACGGAGTGGCCGGGGACGAGCGGTAATTATTTTCTTGGCTTTGTGTCATCATTCGGAGACAGCTGTATTCATGAGGGGCTTTTTTTCTATATTGAATAGATACAAAGATATATCTTTTAATTTAATTTTCATGCATTTAGCGTATGAAGGGGAAAAAATTCGTACGAGAAATAATAAAGTGACAACCTCAACTGAAGATGTAAAGTATTAAATGTGGATACGCATTTCTTAAGGACTGCAAGGGGGACGTACATAAATTACGTCACGAAATTATTGAAATAAAATACTTGTACAGTAATTCATTTTGTATTGACTAACCCTCTTAAATATACCCCCGACACTTCTGTTGCCATAATATTATTTACTTGTAATTTAATATTTGTTCTTTTTTTGTGTTTGTAAATTTACATCTATGTACTTTTTTACGTTCGCCAATATGGTCCTTGTGACCCTTGGTGTTCTATAGACTGTATAATTGCTTTTGTATTTTTTTCCCCCCTTCAAATTAATATATGTTATTTTTGTGAAATAAAAATTATTATTATTATTATTATTATTATTAAAAAATGTTAGTAAAAAAATTTTTTTTTTCACCCCTCCCTCTCCCTCTGTCACGCTGCGTCACGTTTGATCAAACCCTTCCCCCTAAAATTACGTCACGCTGTTGCACCCCCCCCCCCCCTTTAAAAAAATTAATTTTAACATTTCCCGATGTTTCTGATATTTAAAAAAAAAATCATATTTATATATTTTTTTAAAAAATTAACTTAGAAAGAAAAAAACTAAAATTTAACTTGGTTAAATAATTTATTCATAGGAATAGATCGACATTGTATTTACATTTCCGTGGTCCAAGGACTCACTAGCTATTTGCTAATGTCTTCTAAAAAAGAGGATCTGTGTGTAATCGGAACTGTCTAGTTCTGGGTCTTTTGGTGTTTGTCCATAAGCTGCTGGTCCTGTGATTGGTCAAGATAGTGTCGCAATTTAGCGTGTTACGAAGTACCGTTACGAAACGGTCTGTAAACTGTAGGAGACTAATAATGCCAACGTTGTAGCATATAATAATCTCCCCATCTTCTTTCTGAAAATAAAGTGTTTTTTGTGATAAAAAAAAAATATGATTTTTTCTCAAAAACTTCACTTTATGTAAACATTTTCCCTGCAAAAGTAAAATTTTCCGAATCGTTACGTCACGCAAGCGATTACCCCTCCACCCCCCATCCTTCATGTCACGGCCCGTCACGTTGGCGCATACCCCTCCCTCCCCTTCTGTGTATGACGTCATTTATGTACGTCTCCAAATGCGTAAAGTGTACCTTTACAAAACGATGGGAATGATGTTTATCGAACGATAGAGTTAAACAATTTTCCTTCGGGTTCTAACTTTTTTATTTACGCACGTGGTTCGGATGCACCATTTTTTATAATCACGCGCAAAAAATTTTAAATTTCATACAGAATTTTAAAGTTGGGTAAGTGCTAGTTTGAAAAAAAGTTTATAGTTATAAACCTTTACTATTTTGTTTTATCGAATCATAAATAGTTTCAGCAATTCTAAAGTATTATTAAAAATTTGACTTCACGGTTTAAAAAACTAAAAATATTTATTATTTTTTTTAAAAATTATACTTTAAAAAAATAACTTTTTTTAAAGTACTTAACAAATTTACCTGCTTGTGTTGTTGAGTGGGTCAATAATAATTGCGGAAAAATTAAGATATCCATTTTGGGATGGGGGCTTCGGCCTGTTTCTTATCATCAATACTTTTACTGGTAAGTGTATTTGTAACGACGAAATTATTACCCTTTGACGACCCATTTGGGAATACCATTAACACCTTCTTATATTATAATCGGAAGAAAAATAGGTGTGTAACAGTAACTGTCACCTAGACCTCTTCTGCACAAGTTTTATACACATTAGAAAAAAAAATCTCCAAACGCAGCATCCAGTCGTGATTTAAACTTTTTGAAACCATTTGAATTTCTCAAATACTAATTCAATGGGGAATTCGCCGATTAACAGTAGACAGATGTCCGGCCGGACGTACAGACAGACGGAAAAAAGTACGAAAGTTGGGTCCTCTGAGGTCATACCTTTCTAACAAAAAAAAGTAATTTTTAAAATCCAAGGGATAGAACCTATTTTGGAAGCGTGTACGGGGACGGACAGACAGGCGGACATCGTCAGCATGTGAATACCTACTTTTTAATTTTTTTTAATTCTTCCGAATTAAAAAAGAAAGTAAGCTAAAAACTATATGTAGGCTAAGAACTATTTTTTAATGTTTGTATTTTATTCAAATTCAATGTTTGTTTTCTATATTTTATTCAAATTCAATGTTTGTTTTCTATATTTTATTCAAATTCAATGTTTGTTTTCTATATTTTATTCAAATTCAATGTTTGTTTTCTATATTTTATTCAAATTCAATGTTTGTTTTCTATATTTTATTCAAATTCAATGTTGGTTTTCTATATTTTATTCAAATTCAATGTTTGTTTTCTATATTTTATTCGATTTTAGTGTCTTGCCTCTGCTATGTAATTGGAAAATTTCTTTTCTGTATAGCTGTCTAATAAATAGATAAATAAATATCCTTGACACACTTGCTCTTACCGACATCACATCTCCATCTCTATAACCGACCGAGATAGTCCTGCGAGGCGGAAACCAGGTTAAGAACAGCCGTCCCCAAGAAGATAAATACGCGGCCTGCCTCTAATTGACAGCCCGTAACGAAGCTATCTCGCGAAGAAAGATTCAATTTATCAGACATGCCTATTTGTCTGAGACGAATATGCGGAACAGAGGCTATCTTAGCCCTTGTTGATTATATCTCAGACAGAAAACTTTACTTATCACCCGCTTTTTAGAATGAAATGAAATTTTCTTTTCGATGGCTGGATTTCTATAAAAATGGATTTAGAATGAATTTTCCCGTTTTCTTTTATATTTTTAATAGTATTTGTTCGGCGCCTTTCAAAAAATTTTTGCCTTTCGGTGCCTTTTTAAATTTTAAAGCTTGCAAATTATTTTTTAATTTGTTGTTGCTTCTACATAACAGTTTAAAGAACTGGATTTCAGCGAAATTTCAAATTTGTTTTAAACAAAAAAATTAAGTTTCTTTTTACTACATTTTACATTAATAACATATTTACCGTAAGGTTAGGTTAGGACGTTACGTTGATTTTATTATACGCATTATAAAATCTCTAGTATAAAAAAATTCCTTTTATTTCTACATTTCGCATAAGAAGGTTTTAAATGTGTAGGGATTTTGACGGATTCGGGAATTTATTCTAAATATCAGCAACAAAAACCTCCAGTTCTTTAAAAGGAACTAAAATGCTACGCAGTTGGCAAAACATGGTGCCAATAAAGAGATGCAAGTTGCATGCGAAATGCAAATGCGGAGCCAAATGCAGTTGTCAGAAATGTGTTGAAACTTTTCTTTTGCTGATTCGGAATTATCACCTGCGTTTTAAACCATTTGGTTGTCAGTTATGATAATCTGTTGTTATAAGGAACGCATTTTGTTTGAATAAGCAAGTAGGGTTGTAACAGAATCTATCACTTAGTCCGCTTTCCCATAATATTTGTGTTCAACAGGAAAAAAAAAAAACGCCAAACACAGTATTATTTCTCATTGACAAACTAAATTTGGTAGTTTCATTTATTTTTTTTCGAAAATTCAATAATTATTTCTTATCGTTTCTTTTCAAAATACAAGATTATTATCATCATAACTCAAAAAGTTATGCTGGTAGAATTACGAAATTTGGTACGTTTCATTAACTTTTTACCCTGAATTCATTTCTGCAGAAAAGTTAATGGGTTTATATTCATATTTTTTCGAAAAAAATATTAATATTTTTTTTAAAAAAATAATAAATATTTCTTAAATTATATAAAAGTATTTTAACTTTGTTTGGAAATTTGTAAAGTAACACATAAAAAAATATCGTCTGGCTACGTATATTATCAATAGAGATATGATCAAAAGTTTGGAAATCTCATTTAACATTATGATCCATAAATTTTCTGTAACCATAACTCAAAAACTATGAGGAATCTGGCAACGAAAATTGATATTTGGAGTATTTTAACGATTCTGAACATTTCTATACCAAAAGAATTGGGTGTTGCCATTGGAAATTTTGAAGTTGGTATTAATTTCAATATGAAGACGACCCTTTGCGAAATTTTTGTGTTGACCAATCAACTCAAAACGTCATTTCCGTTAAAATGACGTACCTCTTAATATAGAGGTATTTTGTGCCTATTAATAATAATTCAAAAGGCACTGTGTGCCTCTTAACCAAAGATACAGAAATTCCAAACGTTACACTTACGTCCAAGGTACTGTTTTAAGAGTGTGTGGAGCGGTCCCAAATTCCTCATAACCTCATAGATGTAACGATCGCTTAGCGTGATCATTCCCAATATCATATCCATAAAAGCGATTTATACCCTCAGGGCTTGCATATCAATCCCACTGAGCAATATACTGGGTACACACTATTTCGTGATATTGAAGCTATTTATGTCTTAAGCCAGACCAGTACACTGTTAAAACTGAAGGTGACACTTGGTACCCCCAGGGGTGAATGACTGTGTCCCTCAAGCGGAACCTCTAGAGGTGCCCGAATAGCACCTCAAAGTGATTTACAAGCCCAAGATTCATCGACCCAAAGTGATTCAAAGCATTGAGGTGCCAAATGGGACCGCCTTTTCACCCCGGGGTAAAAATGGTCCCAATTTGTCACCTTCAGTTTTAACAGTGTAGCTATGAAGAATAGAATGGAAATTTTTAATGCACTGACGATTGACTGCTCTCAGAGTGCTTACAGACTTTAAAAAAGTGAGACATGTTGGGAAAAACGGTATAGAGAAAGCAAAATGGTATAGAGAAGACAGTCGCGTTATTTGGAGCCACGTTTAGAACTTTATCACAAAATGAAAGCGATAAGGTTAGAAAAAAGCATTGATGAACCGAGGAGCTAAATACACTGCTCAAAACAATTAGGGGAGCACTTCGCATACTTTTGTTAACCCTCTTAATTTCAACTTTTTATTTTTTATTCTAAAAGTCTAAAATTTGTGAAATAAATTCATTATACATCCACAATAATATGGTAAAAATTAGGGGGGGGGGGGGGGATCTAAATTTGTTAAAATAAAATTTAAGGGGGAAAAATTGGAATCATAACTTTTGAATAAATTATAACAATAATTTTTTCATAACTTTATTTGTTAAAAAAGTTAAAATAAATTTTCAAACATCTAAGAATGCATGTTAAGACTTTAGGGTCAATTTATTTTATAGAATTTTTTGGGAGTTGATTTAATTTTACCATGTTTTTCACATTTTCATTTAATTAAAACAAACATTATTTAAATCTTCAAAATACATGTTTCTTCCATCTAACGATAAAAAAGAGCGAGCTTAACTTAGTGAGAAAAAAAAAATCGCAAGCGGATGATTCCAAATGGAATCATTGGGGGGGTGAAAGAGTTTAAACCATGCATTCCCCTAATTCTTTTGAGCAGTGTAGTTGTCTCTTCTAGGTACAGACATCATCGGTCGCGTATTCTTAACACTTAGCAGTCCATCCAGTATATATTATAGCTCGTTGATGTTTGATGTATTGTAGATCGACTTCAACCAGTTGCGATTAGCGGCACAGTGGGATCGACGCTTCCTCAGCTCCGGGGAGGATCGAGGCTAAATAGGGGAGTGGCGCAACCGCACCTCTATTACAAGTGTCGCTTTGCGTCAGTTCAAACATCCGAAAACAGCGGGGAAGGTCCCCATTGATATTTATCTGCCCACTTACACTTTCATTCGGGGCTTCAACTGCACCCAGATTTCGAAGCTTCGATGGTGATGATGCAGGTGATGGGAAGGATGTGAAAGAAAGAACGAGATCTAGTATTATGCATGTTATTGGCATAAGCGGTTCATTTGACCTATGTCTGCCACGGAACCTTTAATCTGTCTAAAACCCATTTTTGCCTAATGCTATTCAATGTAAGTACGAGTAGTTGTGAATATGAGAATTCTCTCTTTTCTACATAACTCTCTCACCATTTCCGTAGATTTTAAATATTATGTTTAAAGTTTACAACTGTTTTACCAACTCTTAAATTTAAAAAAAAAACAAGTAGTTTCTAGAAAATGATCTTTAGTTTAGTTTAGTTTGAATTATCGTCGCACTAGAGCTACACGGGGGCTATTGGCGACGGGCGTCATATTTTAGAACCACAGTCAATTGACGAGCCGACACCTGAGTAGGCACCCAACGCAACCGATAAGGGCGACATCGTACGCAGCGTTATGACTTTGAAGTGTATTTAACGTGCACTCCCTAGACACGGGATTATTCTTCGGACATTTTTGGCTGCACGGGCCTTTTATAGGTCAGAAAATGATTTTTAAAGTTTTTAATTTGCTCTCAGATATGTTTAAAATGGTACTGGCATAGCGTAAAAAATATACTAAACTTTAAGTTTATGCAAAAGGGGAAACTTGTCATCGTTAGAGATGTTAGTATTATGGCCATTGACACAAAATTCTCCATATTTTCAAAAATGTCACTTAGCACCTTCTTCCACTAAGCTCTTCAATTTAAATAACATAAACAGTAAACAGCTCTTGCTCCCATATACTGCTTCTCTCATAACGTTTGATGATCCTCGGTGTGACATTGGAGGTAGAGATGAGATGACATGCGGTCGAATTTAGGAGTGATTAATGTGCGCGAGAGGACGTTGCGCGCAGAGTCATAAACGTCCGATTTATAAGGGCCGTTCTGTGAGATTTCTATTTAATGATGACACGTTTTAACTTAATTGGGATATACTTCAGCGCAATAAACAACAAAGGGAAATGTCGTAAATTGGATTATTAACTTTTAATTTTTTTATGCACTGCCATTTTGAGGGGTTTTTTTTATGCTACGGGTTTCTTGGTCAGGGTGTGGTAGGCATGGTTTTTTTTCTCTATTTTTTTTACGGTTAAGTTTGAGAAAGAACTTTTTTGGAAGCGAGTAACTCACTTATTCGAGTGTAAGTAACAGGGAGTGTCCTGCGATTAGGCGGATGGCTGAAGAAGCAGTAGTTGTAATATGATGATAGATAAATACTGCACATTTTGAAAAAAGTAGAAATTCTAAAAGCGCAGGAAAGAAGTAATTGCAAGTTTACCGAACAGGATTGCCAAGTGTACATAGGGCTAGTAAACATTACATATTTGGCAGCTATTATACTTGATTTATCAACTTTCAACTGGCCGACATCCACTTTGTTTCTGATAAATTGGAGAAAAAATCTATTAAGTAGGCTGACCTATTAAGTAGTATGACCATTTAAGTGGGATAAATATTATAAAGGATATTTTTTCACGTCACTTTTGAATATATTGCACTACATCGAGTAGCTCTACTGGGGCGCAATTTAGCCAAAACAAAAAAAACTTGGGCACTTTATTTTATTAAAAGCGCTAATCAAAGAGTTTTCAATATCAGTAGAAAGGCCCGTCCGTGGCCGAGTGGTTAAGGCATCAGCCTAGAGATTCAACCTTCTCAGGAGTGCGGGGGTTCGAATCCCACCTACTGCCAGTCATCCTATAAATGGGATCCGTGCTGGAAATAGTAGAAAATATCCTCATCACGATGGGCCCGAGTATACAGGGACAGACGTGCTCGTTAATCTGTGGAGTCCAAGTCCCGACGCGTTAGCGTACGATGTCGCCGAAGTTCCGTTGGTGCCCGCTCAAGTGTCGACCTCGTCACTTGACCAGGGTTCTAAATTACGAGGCGTTATTGGCTGTGTTAAAGCTCCTGAAGGAGGCTAGAAATAGACAGCCGGAAACGATTACCTTACCCTTACCCTATCAGTAGAAAGCTGTCACTAGAGTCGCGCAAAACTACAACTATTTTTTTAAAAAATAACTATTATAGTTAAGTAACTGTCACTAGAAACTGAACAAGTTAGATATTTGAAGCGATGGTTAAACTATTTATAGGAGTCAATTGAAATGACTATGTAAATTTTATCTTGATTTATTAGGACATCTCTGATTGTGAATTATTTGAATGATGTACGGGTATCAGAAATGTTTCCTTGGGGGAAAAGTAGCACTGAAGTAAAAGGCAATGTGTTTTAAAAAGACATTTTAACGTGATTTTGATTGATAATTTATTAAAAAATAATTACTTCGGGTATACTATACTTGGATGTCGAATCATGTGTATCTCAGAAGAGATTTTTTTTTTTTTTGCTTTTTGTTGATGCAAAATATACAGTCAAAATAATTTAAATTGAAAAAAAGTAGAAATATGTATGGATTTTGCTCTGTTGTATGTAGTATATTCTCTACAGAAAAAGTTTGAAATATCATGTTTGATTCAACAACCATTTCAATAAGATTAAAACTGTTGATTGTAATGTCTTAATTTCAGAAACACATTGTAGCTGCCATTCTTATACAAAGTATACTTGTATGTCTTGAATATGTATTTTTTTGTTTTTGTTTTTGAATAGATTCCGAGGAGAGACGATCAACTCAATTTATGTTGCAGTTTGGATTGAATTGAAGAGAGGTATACAGGAAAATGGCTACGAGCTTTATAATTTTGAAACTACGGTCAAGTGGCGACGTCGATACTTATAATTGATCTTAATTCAATTGTGATATTATAACAGGTGACGAACTTTTGATAAAGATAGATTTAACATGTACCCTATACGGGTCAAAATCATAACCAGTCATTTTTTTAATGTAATTTATTTTCCTCGCTCGATTTATTTGTGATTGAACGAAATATAATAGCAGAAAAAAATAAGAATCAAATGAAGAATTACAAATTAATCAACAAGATTCGATTTGAATACCGATCGATTTGATAAACTTGAGCAACAATTTACTTTAGAAGAATTTCAGGCGATAGATGAGTCTTGTGACACAATCGAAGAGCTTAGTGGAAGAACGTGCTAAGTGAGAAAAATATGAAAACGAGAAAATGAGAGCTAAAGTTTTTAGTTTGCACTTAGACCTGTTAAAAACGGAACTTTCCAATGGTAAAAAAATATACTTAAATTAAAATTTACAGAAAAGGGGATTCTTTTTATATTTTAAGGAGGGAATAACATGTTCATTGACACAAAAATCGCAATTTTTTTTTAAATGTCACGTAGCACGTTCTTCCACTCAGCTCTTGAATAATCAATTTACGCTTAGGTAAATTTCCAAAAGTTGAAAACTTTTTAACTTTATAAACATTTTTCTGTTCTGCATTATATGTTTGATAAAAAAAACAGGTTTAACCCATCACTCACCTGAAATCCGTACCTGACCGCAGACAACTGGGCATGATGGTAGGACTCGGACATGGGCATACCGGAAGTCCTACTTCCAGAGTCCCCGGACGAGGTCCATGCGTTCGGGTTCCCGCTGGTCCCCGGAAGTTGCTGGTGCAGGGACATCATGGGTCGAGAGCTGGGAATGAACATGGAGGACGGGTGCAGATACGAGTCCTGATAGGCTGGCATATGGATGGACGACATGTTCTGGAACATCGTGGATCCCGAAGGTCGCGGGTGTTGAGTACCAAACGTCATCAACAGGAGAGGGGTGTCCAAGTTGAAGACTCAACTTTGTGGTGGATGTATCTTCGTTTTGGTAGTCTTTTCTGTATTTGGCTGTCAGATGTCTTTGTTTCTACTCTTGTAGGTACTGTGAAAGTCTCGGGTGGAGGGTTCAAACGTCATCAACAGGAGGGGGGGTGTCCAAGTTGAGGACTCAACTTTGTGGTGGATGGACTTTTTTTCGTTTTGGTAGTCTTTTCAGTATTTGGCTGTCAGATGTCTTTGTTTCTATTCTTGTGGGTAATGTGAAAGTCTCGGGTAGAGGGTTCAAACGTCATCAACAGGAGGGGGTTGTCCAAGTTGAAGACTCAACTTTGTGGTGGATGGACTTTTTCGTTTTTGGTCGGTGATCGGCTGCCAGATCGGCTGCCTTCACGAAAAGTGCAAACTACTCAAGCTTAGTCAACGGTATAATATAATATTGACTTATCCAATATAAAGCTTTATTTTATTTTGTATCATTCCATCGTAATATTTCCCTATTATGTTGTGTTTTATAGTAATCACATGAACTCCCTTATATAAATATCTCAATGAAAAAGTTATTATTTAATTGCTAGCTAGTTAAATGTAAATATGAAATAAACTCCCACGCAAATGCTGGTTTGTTTCACTCATGAGTTTCTTCATCAACTATTCACATGGGAATTCATATGTTTGACATTTTTTGTAAATATTTACTGATTTTTACTCCATGTACATGGATTTATCATTCTGTTAACGACCATCCTTAATTTTCCTTGTAAAACCGCCGCAAAGGTTATTAGAAACGTCCAATTATCCGTCTTCCTCGAACCGAAGTCTGTCTCATGGGCGCTGATCAGTATCGTGTCCTCATGTCACCACTGCTGCGACAATTTGCATACTCTCTTCTTCTGGGATCGCAATTATACTTAAAAGATTTATTAATGGTCGTAAATCTCTTACATTGTTCTCCAGATAAGAGGAACACCGCTCTCGGAGTCATCAAAAGTAGGGAAGAAATTAGCCAACCGTTCCTGTGGCCCTCTTTGCCAGAAGAAAATCCTATGAAATTGGTGGCGAGGTGTCTCGCATTCAAATACCTTGCTTGGTCATGCACCGGCGACGAGTTGATCTATGATCCTATTGGCAGCTTTTTCTTCTTTTTTTTATTATCAAGGAACAAAAAAAATATTGAGGACCATTCTGGTCACGTGCGAGGCGTCACGGTTACAGAGAAGAAACTGCGATTTTGTTATTTCCGAACGTCGTATCAAAGTGCAGAAGTTCTTCTGCAGAAGGAACACCCCTGAAACAATAAAATAAACATAACGTCAGTTCGTTAAGTGAAGGAGGACATTGTTACTCCTAGTAATAAATTGAATATTATAATGAAGGTTTTTTTTCTTCATTGTTTTTCAATTGTTTAAGTGGTTCCAAAGGACATAGGCGGATCCAGGATTGTGTCCCGGATGGGCCAGCTTGCAACTTTTTTTTTTAATTTAGTCTAACAAACATTTTTCTGGAATTGGAGGTTAACAACTAATAATTTCATACCGTAAAAATATGTTGTTTGTGATTTCTTAAAGTGTTATATAAACTTGATATTGCAATAATGTGACAATGAGACGATTGAGCTATGCTAATTAATGGAAGAAGCGTCATCTTCCCTGATATTTCCCGATAAAAATATTTTTAAATAACATATGATGTGCGATTCATTATTATTATTTTCTTAAGTTTGAAAACTTTGCATAGTTAAATTTTCAAATTCAAAGATTTTAAACATTTAAAAGTAATATTTTTACACTTTTTTTGGCAGCTCGAAAATAAACCGTTTTTTTTTAAAAACCGTTTGGGTAATACTTTCGTGGCTAATGCAGAGCTGATGATTTTTTAGTTTTAGTCCTCTAATAATACAAAATCCAGAAAACACTAAATACTGGAGAATGTCTTTATTTTCGTAAAAGATTTTCTTAGCCCCATGACACAATTACTGATAGTATTTCTACATAATTTTACTCTACTTTATTAAGGGACTAATTAATTCCTAATTTAACACAAGACAAATACATTTATCTTTTGGTATAAGCTAAAATTTATTATTTAGAGAAAAATAGTTAACAAAAGTGAAAAGTACTCAATATAATGAGTTTTTTTTAAAAAAATAACTGTAATAAAATTAGCCAAAATCGTACAAAGGTATCTGAAAGAAAAAAAGAAAATCCTTTTCACAGTAAAAAAAGTCTCCCCATCTGTGTTTTAGACACACAAAAAATTACATCATAAAAATGTATACTGAAATTTGTTTAAATTGTGGCAACAATATTTTAGAAACTATAGCCATTTTGGTGAATATATTCAATTTAATAGTCTATTTCAGATATTTTTCTAGTCGCACTTTCACATGTTCAACTATTTCAACAACGGATCCAATCTCAACTTCACAGCGAGTCTAATATTATAATGATACACAACAAAAAAAATGTCTAAATAACTATTACCACTTAAGTAATGAAATATCAATCACAAACATTTCAACAGTGTCATTATTATCAGTTACAAAATCTACCTCTTTGAGACTGACTATCTGACTACCTATTCGACAACAGCAGCCCAGAGGAAAACGCACGCAACGAAACAACAGCTAATTATTCACGTTCAGACAATCTAAACATGATTAGATATACTTGCCAGAGCGATAAGATAGCGAAAATTAATCAGATCTAACGAAAACCTCCAGAAGGAAGGTCTAAAAAAGAACAAAAAAATTAGCAAAAATCCTCCTCGGCATTCGTAACCAAGCGACAACAATAAATCGAGGTAATCCTGTTCTTTATTAGGTAGTCGTGCCATAAACACTTCGTTATAGCGAATACCTTGCCATCTTCACCGTCGGATTATCTATATTTTTTTCAAAAATACGTGTGACTTTTTGGATTATTTATCTGTACTATAAGAGGTCAAGTGAACCCCTGTCCATAGACTTAGCAGTGGACTTAGCACACTTTACTGACGAAGTATCTATAACTGTTTTAGAAATATGTGTGACACTAAACGTTACATGTTAATCCTTCTGTCTAATTATGATGCTAGTCGGGTTATTATGTGTATGAGATATGCGAATTTCCCAGCATGGGGCAGAAAGTTGGAAAATTTGATATAACACCGGCGACTTCGTTTCACTAAATCTTAACCGTAGGTTATGACAGTGTCTCAGATCATAAAGTAAGCTTTTTGTGGCATTTTTAAAGCTTTTGGAATGACTCCTAAAGTTAGTAACTTGGTGTTGTAATAGTTATTTAAGCAACTAGTGCCGAAAATAATACTTTATTAATCGAATGGCTTTTATTTCACGAGACCGTAGGTCGAGTGAAATAATGACAAGAGTTAATAAAGTATTATTCGGCACGTGCTTGCTTGCAATATTTTTTATAATAACGTGCCAAAAAGTATTTTTACCAATGAGTGATTTTCATGACATCATTTAGTTTCCATGGAGATATTTTTGAATCAAAATAGTATTTAATAAGTTTTTGTAGTACTTGTAGTTTCCATGGAGATATTAGAAAATGCAAAAGTAATGAACCAATAGAAATAAGTGAGTTTATGACATCATTTAGTTTCCATGGAGATATTCATGACATCATTTTGTTTTTCTACCAATCAGATACTTTATTTACTTTACCTAACTAGTGCCGAAAGTACTACTTTCGGCACTGTCTGTGACGTAAGCACGTAAAGTGTCCTTTTCGCAATGATTTATGAATGAATATGATATAAAAAAGTGAACTTTTTTGCACGTTGTTATAAAACTTTAATCGTGTCTTTAATCGAGAGTGACAATTTCATGTAGGCAATATAGGTGAGCCTATTGGGACCTCTTGATTATATTTTAGCAAGTATATAAAAAGTTTCGACAAATTAACTACGCAGTTTACTAACTGGGTTATAAAGTTTTCAAAACTTATCATACATGTTAATGTACTACATGTATTATAAAGTCATTTCTAAAACTAACGTAAAAGAAATCAAGGTAAAGTATAATTTTGTTTGTTTCTGTGTCAGCATATAAAAAATTATTAAGGACAGGGAACTATCGAAGCTCAAAATATCAAATTTTCATTTTAACTTCAATCCTAAGAATGAATATTACATTTTATATATACGACCTGAATATGTTGGAGTTCGCAATTGGTAGTTAATTTCAAATAACTTTGTTTCAGCTTCAATCGTCCTTTTAAACACCGATTTTTAGCTTTAGGTAATTTCACACAACTATTGCGTGCATCTAAAAATAATTTTGTAAAAATTAAAGTCTATTCAACGCATGAACCTTAGTTCCTTCTATTAAATGGAAAAGAGAAAAGTGTACTTAAGCTGAAATGGTTTTTGAATAATGACATTAAGCTGGCAAAAAGTTATATTGAATTAACTACCAAATTTGCAAACCAGCTCCATATTCAAATCGCACCATAGAATTTTTTCGAAAGCAGATTCAGTCATTTAAGTTGAATGAAATACGAATTTAGTGTCGTTTTGTTCCCTGTTACCTTAAGAAGTTATTGCTATAAAGGCATCAGAATTTGAACTTAAGTTTAGGGTGCATACTATGACTTAGAACTCAATAAACGGTTGCAAGGTAGAACTCTGTACAAAATTATCGCACAATCGTTCAATCACTTTTTTTAAATTAAAAAAATAGTTTAAAAAAATTCCTTGTAAAAACCTTATCTTTAGGGAACCGGTGCGTATAAATAAACATTACAATATCTAGATATTTTAGTAACGTGATTTTTAAGTTGTTATTGTTGGTTATAAAAATACAGTTCACAAATAGTTGTAACAGTTTTTCCTTGTAAAAAAAAATTATATTTGGGTTACGTCTTTACGTTGAACCTCTTAATATAGTTCTTTTTTAGTAATCTTGGTTTTCAAACTACTTATAATTATTCTTGAAAAATGCATAAGACATTTCAACAAACTCAAACTCCACAAAATCTCAATCAAAATGAAGAAACTTAAATTTATGCAAATTAATATTTGTTAACAATTCATTCTTTCAAATTACGGTTAACTACTTCTCTATCCTCATAATTTTGTAAAAAGTGGGAACAGAAATCAAAATCAGTCTGTGACAAAAGAAAGATTACTTATCGATTTGATAAAAAAATACATTAAACACAGTTCTATAATTTATACTTTATAAAAATTTTACTATGTTTTTGTCGAAAGTTTAATTATAAGTACTAGCTGTATACGACGTCACGTTGTGATGCATGTGCGCGTTCTTTGATCCTGGTCTTATACAGACAATCGGAAGTCCTTTATGTATATAGATGCAGAACGACTGGATATCTAACAAAAATATGATAGGATTGATTAAAGAAAAATTTCTTATTGAATTTCCTGTTTAATACTTTAAAATGTAAAGAATTTTATACTTGACCTAGTTTCAAGCTTATGAAACCCGTCGTCAATAGCCCTAGACTTAAAATCCCACATACCAATCCCCAAAGTCAAAAAACAAAACTGAGTTTCCCCAAATTAAAAACCACTTCATCAGCATCAATGTCTTCAATGAAGAAAAGAACGCTTCCGAAGCAACAAAAATATCGCCAATTAATTGCAAGACTGCACTTCATTGGCGATTCCCTTGCCGTCACCTCAATATCTAAACAATATAATGGCCGATCTCAATACCTCGCACGTTGAGATAAGGGTCTACGACGCTAATTCCGTTCGGCTGATGTGCTCACTACAGTGGTGTGACTAATTTTCAGGCTTAATGCTTGGCACAGACCTTATAACCTTCGTCGAAGGACGGACACGACATACACACATCTTGAGCATAATTCCTATCAATGCCGACGGAGACACGCTTTGCTAATTACCAGTTGATTTGGTACTCGTGGTGTCGACTCGTCACTTAATGCGTTAAATACGAGCTTATACGTTACTACGTTGTAGCCTATTAAAGCTGAATGAACTGCAGATGTGGTTGGTAGACATATATTTTCAGGCTTGTGTGCTTAGTCACAAAGACCCGCTTATAAACCATCGTCAAAAAGGACGGACAGACGTACACACATACAAGACAGATGCTGCCATCTATCGCACCTCCACAATTTAGACATGCCCTGAAGGGGAGGAAATAGTCTCCAGAGACCTGTACCCGTGGTAAACTGCGCAATGACCGACCACAGGACTTTCGGACCCAACAGATTTAACGAGCACGTACTCCGCATATACTCGGTGGGTCTTCAGTGGTACCGGGACTCGATCGCGGGACCTTCCGATCTCGAGACTGAGACGCTGACCACTAGGCTCCCTACGGCCATCATTAAATAAAGCATTAAATTGGACAACATTATTAAACAAACCCAACATTAATAAACAAAGCATTAAATTGGAAAGCTATAGCACATAATTATTTATACTGTCAGGTAAAGAACGAGATTAAGAACATTTATTCACGACACAACTGATAAAATTCCATTTTTCTTTACGTGTGCTATAAGTTTCGAATTTATTTTTATAGAATTGAGTTTTCGCGGATTTAATAATGTGGTTTACTTCAGAAGCGACTGTTTTATAAACAGTGTCGAAAGTATATTTTTTTAGTTTTATAATATAACTTTTCTTTTTTCTTGATGAGACTAAGGATATTGTCCGAGAGTATTAAACTTCTTTCTTGACAAATGAGGATATTTAAAATTATTTTTAATGTTATTTAATTCAATAATTAAATTCTGATATTGATCATTAAGACTAATAAAAAGACAATCGAGTATGATGTTAAATAATCATAAAACTTAGAATAGTTTACAAAGGTAGAGTAATATGGTTTGACCACTGAACATTGTGAATCTAAGTTAATTTTGCATAGTGTAGAAGTGATCAGTAATATCAGTTAATAATATACCGGATTGGATTTTAAAAACATTTGATTTTACAAAAAATATGATCTATGCACGATGATAAGCCTCATCTGGTGGGTTTATTCAAGTAACTAAAAAATCCGTTTAAGAGAATAAGGTATTATTTCAACTTTGACTATATAACAGAATAACTTCAGCCAACCCTGAGGGCACACGTCAACAAAAACAACGCTATCGGTAACAGACCGAAACATTATAGGTTTTTTAAAGAATGATCTGACTAGTTCAATTTCTTCACAAAAACCTCTCAAACCCAGCAAATCAAAAAGCCAACCACCATTCTCCGCACAAGTTTTTCATCCAATTAAGTTGACCAAGTATAATATATTTTCTCCCCAATTAATTAAAAAGCAATGAATGGTGGAATGGCGTGCCCAGCACAAGATTGGAGTTTTGTCTTACTGCCAAAACGACGATTCCGCCACTGCTTGACAAGGGTTCGGATGTTAAGCAGTGAAAAACAGGTTATTCGTTATTGTTTTCAACGTCAACTACTTCATCGGTTTTCTTTTCCTATCTTCGGTAACATAGTAGTAAATGTTTCTTCGCGCGCGTTCAGTTCGGTTGGTTGGTAGACAAATATTTTCAGGCTTGTGTGCTTGGTCACAAAGACCCGTTTATAAACCATCGTCAAGAAGGACGGACACGACATACACACACATATATGACAGATGCTGCCATCTATCGCCACCTCCACAATTTAGACATGTCCCTGAAGGGGAGGAAATAGTCTCCAGGACCTGTACCCGTGGGAAACTGCGCAATGACCGACCACAGGCACTTTTGACAACAGATTATATCATTGTACAAACAAAATCGAAACATGCCCCGTAACTTCATTTGAAAGCAAAATACTTAGTTTCCTTAAATTGAACCTAAAATAATTAAATAGTTTATTATTGCCTGATTTATTGTCAGTTCAAAATACATGAAAACATTTATTACAACAGAAAATAATAGAACTGCTCCAAAAATTCTTGCGTCTAAAAAAGTGTTAAACAAGTCATTTATTTTTAAATTGTAAGTTAATTCACAATTAATAACATAATTGTTTCATCAAAATCATGTATAAAGCATCGTCTTGTAAATAATTATTGATTTCAAAGAATAAATTACTTGCTCATTTCTAAATAAGAAGTAAAACATTCCACAAACATAGATCATTGAAATTATTATTTTGCTTAATATATTTTTAATTATTATATATTTTTATCAAAAACAATTGTTGATATTGAAACAATTAAGACATAAATAGACTCAAAGGAATTTTAGTATTGACCTATTCATTAATAAATTTTACAAGTGAAATATAGTAATTTTAAATAAATATTGGATACGCTTTGGATCTTTCAAACAAATAGATCGAGCACAATAAGCTCATTGTGACAAGTTTTTTGAGCATAAAGATTTCTACAAAAAAAGAATTTTAAATTTATGAATAAGCAATAAGGTCTCGGCATGTAAGGACGACAACAGTACGGAATGCATGAAACAATTGTTTATTAGCCTACTTTTCATTTTTTAATTCTAAACGAATTAAAAACAAAAAGTTCATTAAAAGACTAAATAAGCCTACTTTTCCTGTACTTAAATACTTTCTGAAGTTCTAATCGGAAAAAACTGGGTTCCTAAAGTAAATATCATCAACACCGTTTCTACACTAGATTTGTACACATTCAGAAAAAAAAATGAAACAACACACATCACTATAATTTCAAACTTCTAAAAGCTAAAATCAACTATTTTCCTTAATATTCTTTCGCAATTAATTTAATATTATTTATCGTCTGCCGTATTTATTTGTAGATCAAGAATAATTCAATATTTATTAATAACAAAAGTAATGAAACTACTCAAATCTGCTTAAAAAGAAGAAATGTAAATTTAAACTAAGCATAATTGCATGAAAAGTATGCCTTGCCGTTTTCTTGGTAGATAATTAATGAATAATCAAGGAATCAAATTGTGCTACATTTTAGACGTCATTCCAAACTGATTCATGAAAATATATTTGCTTCAAATATGTTTAAAAAAGTTTCTCATGCATTGTGATTTGGCAACAGTGATTTAAATGACTCAAAATTGAATTTCAATGCTAATTCAATGGGAAATTCACCAAAGTATTTATGTCCTTCCGACGTACAGACAGGCGGACAAAAGTATGAAAGTTGGGTTTCTGGGTCATAGCTTTCTAACAAAAAAGAATTTTAAGATCCGATTGTTAGAACCGATTTGGAAAGGGGGTACGGACGACGAAGACGGACTTCGACGCATGTCAATACTACTTTTCATTTTTTTAATTCTCTCGAACTCAAAAAAGAAAAGTAGGCTAAAAATGAAAAAGTAGGTATTGACATGCAGTCGATGTCCGTCTGTCTGTCCGTCTGTCTGTATGTCTGTCAGTACCCCCCTTCCAAAATCGGTCCTATCATTCGAATCTTAAAAATTCTTTTTTTGTTAAAAAGCTATGATCTCAGAGACCCAACTTTCATACTTTTTGTCCGCCTGTCTGTACGTGCGGACGGACATAAATCTACTATCTGTCGGCGAATTTCCCATTGAATTAGCATTGAAATTCAATTTTGAGTTATTTAAATCACTGTTGCCAAATCAACAATATCATGAGAAACTTTATTTAAAAATATTTGAAGCAAAATAATTTTGTAATGACGTCATAAAATGTAGCACAATGTGATACTTTGATTGTTCATTAACTGTTTACCAAGGTTAGGTTAGGTTTGAATTATCGTCGCACTAGAGCTACACGAGGGCTATTGGCGACGGGCATCGTATTTTAGAACCACAGTCAAGTGACGAGCCGACACCTGAATAGGCACCCAACGCAACCGTTAAGGGCGACATCGTACGCACTGTTTACCAAGAAAGCAGCAAAGCATATTTTTTGCATACCAATTCTGCTTAGTTTTAATTTACATTTATTTTTTTAATGCAGTTTGGAGTAGTTTCATTATTTTTGTTATTAATAAATATTTAATTATTCTTCGAAATACAAATAAATCGAGCAGACGATAAATAATGTTAAGTTAATTTGCGAAAGAATATTAAGGAAAATAGTTGATTTTGGCTTTTAGAAATTTAAATTATATAGCTGGATGTTTTTCTAATGTGATGTTTTTCTAATGTGTGTAAATCTAGTGTAGAAACGGTTGTTGATGATATTTACTGTTATGAACCTAGTTGTTTCCCGATTAGAATTTCGTTAAGTATTTAAGTAACAGGAAAGTAGGCTATTTTAGTTCTTTAAGAACTTCTTGTTTTTACTTTACTTTTCAGCTTTATTAATGTATAACTGTATAAAGACGGCAAACACAAATTATAAATTGATTGTTAAAAAAATTTAAATCCTTGTTCGAATAATATAAAAAACGGTGTTAATGTCACTTCTACTTTTAGAGCATGTAATTTTCTAAATTTTAACCTTAGAACTGTAAATTAATTTTGCAAACGATAAAGAAAATTAATTTAAAATGAGAAAAGGAAAATTAAAATAGGCAGTTATGGTGACTAAAAGTTTAAGGACCAACCAAATGCAGTGCTTTGCTATTGTCCTTCTAAGGTGTATAAATCTTTTGTGGAAGTGGTTCTAGGTTACAGTTGCCTTCACAATTATAGTTGTTTCTTTTTCGCTAAAGAAATTGTAATAGTAAAAGATAAACTTAAAGAAAGTGATGTTGCTCAACTTAATCCTAAAAAGTTATTAATAATCTTTTACTTATTTAAGAGGGATTGTCAGTCCCCTAGAGCTAATGCATTAGTTTTGGAATCACAAATCCAGCAGAAGTATTGATTTGCCATGTTAGCCCTTTTTCCCCAGTTATGGGAATCAACATAACAGCGAAATGAAACAAATTTGAAACGAAAATTATATCTAGTTGTTTAATTACATATTTTTAAAGATTTAAAATGCCCCAAAATATACAGCAGATGGCGACACTGTTTTTAAATTTTATCAACTAATAATAAAATAACCGTATGTTATTTTCTTTTCAATTTTGTTTTAAACTAATGTTATGATGATTCCCATACCTGGTGAAAATGGGATAACATGGCAAAGCAATACTTCTACGGAAATTGTGATTCCAAAACTAATGCATTTGCTCTATTGGACTAACAATCCCTCTTAAAACTTATCTGTTTCAAAAATATGTATCTAGAATGTAACATTTAGACTAAAAGAAAAAAACTCATCGCTGAACGAGAGAAACATGGCAGGAAGTATGAAAACGAATCATTTTTGATTCTCAAATTCTAGAAAGAGCCTTTGTAAGACTTTTGCAAGGGATAAAAAGAATCCTTATCTCTATCTCGGGACTTAAAAAGATAACTGCTACACGGAGACATGGGAAAAGAGGTAACTGTGTCAAGTTACCGAGAAGTAATTCTTAAAAAGTTCAATCAAAGGGTTTTACCTACACTATCGAAAATTGTACCATTAATTAACGAAAATTTGAATGGCAATTTTGTTGCCAGAAGAGGGGGGTAGGTACATATATATTACGGCTTGTGTGCTTGATCAGAGACCCGCTTATGAAGCCTTCGTCAAGTAAGACAGACACAGAAAGAATTTTTTACTGACTGTCACAGAGAAAATAATATATTACAGGGCGAAGGCGGAATCAAACCCGCACCCGTTACAGCGCGCAGACTGCTAGCGTAATGGTCCAAACCACTCGGCCATCCCAGAAAATTTTCGTGAATAGATACTTCATTTATTGACATTTGATCAATATTAGGAACTAAAAAAATAAGTACTGATAGGATTTACAAAACTTGTGCAAAACCCTATTATATATAACAAACAGTTACGTCTTTAATTATTTAACATATATATGTATTGAAAGAATGCAAAATATTAAAATGTCATATCCTACCAATGTATGTATTTTAAAAACAGTAAAATTTATAAAACGTACTCTGTAACAAAAAGTCTGTTGTTTTCACAGAAAAAAACTGTTAATTGGTGGGCCTGAAAAAAAAAACGTTAAACTTGCAGAGATTGTCTGTTTATTTTATGTGAATAATTTGTAATTTTAATGCAAAATATGTTTATTTTAACAAACAAATTTTAAAGAAAAACCAAACATTTATTTCTCCTGAGTCTACACCCAGTGACAAACGCGGATATACAGTGCAAAAGTGTTTTTTTAATTTCTCATATGAAAAAAATACAATTCATCAATAAAATTGCGAAATTAGGCCCTTATCTACTTTAAATTAGCATAATCTCGTATCTATGTCTAAACTTTGGCATCATGCAAATTTTTATTTTATGAAAAAAATTATTGCTATAGCAAATCAAACAATTATGTTTCATTTATAGCATTTCAAAATATATTCTTAATATGTTTAGGTTTTTTTTGTAATTCTACTATAACAACTCTAAATTTTACAGCTAAATGAAGTCATTGTCTAGACTTTGGCATCGCTGTGTAGTAATCACAATACCAACAATGTTTAAATAAAGTTACTGCTCCAGATTCGATCCATGGACCTTTAGATCTCCAGTCCAACGTTCTTCCAACTGAGAACGTTGGATCTTTAGATCTCCAGTCCAACGTTCTTCCAACTGAGCTAGTTCGGCTCGGGAAAGGATCTACAACGATTGAAATGCCTCTTCGGTTTCAGTCGGATACATTTTACGCAGTAGGAAAGAGAAAAAATACTGTTTTTTTACTTAAAACTGTTCATTTTTACAGAAAAAAACATTAAAAAATAACAGAATATTTCTGTAAATACATGGTATATGGATGTAAAATTAACAGATTTTTAACAGTGTAGTTAAACATTTCGTAATTGATTAATTTCAATTAAGTCTGTCCATAAGGGCCAAAGCTGCCCAAATGACTCGTAATTCGATGAAAAACTATTCACAAATAATTCAAGATGCTTATTTTTAAAATTAAAATTAATTTAAAAAAACTGCAAATATATACATCTAAAACTAATGCATTAAAATATGTCGTAAAAAAAAGTTTTGAATTTATTTCTGAAGTATTTTTTATTTTTGATTTAGTTCGTAAAAAAGTGATTTTGGCAAAATCTTGTCTTAATAAACGGTATTTGTTATTTATTCAAATGTTTATATTCTAAAATGTCATGGGATTAGAAATAATAAAACTTACAACAAACATATTTTTTTAATCATAATTCGACGAAAAATTTCATATCCTTAATTAAGAATTTTAAAATATTCATTAAAATGCTGTATCTTTTTAATGTTATATCATGATACTGACATTATAGTACTGGAATGTACGGAAGTTTTATAGACATTAATTTAAATATTTATTTAGGAATTAGCAATCACGTCAAATTGAATCATAATAAAATTATCATGTTTTAAATTAACATTTAACTTTCTAGTTTTTTAAATTTAAAATCAACTTCTGATCCGAATTTTTTTTATGAAATTCGGAATCTAGCCTAGAATGATTATTTGAAATTTGTGTGGCTGTAAAAGTTGGTTACAGTCGGATTGAATGACTTTAGGACTTTCCACTTTTTACGCTATAAACGTAGTGTGGAAGCGTATTTGTTTAAAAATATGAGTAAACAAATTGTAGAGTTTTTAATCTTTTCGGAAGAAATACTATGCATCGATTAATGTGGATACAGTTTTCATCCAGTTGTAAGATATCATTATTAGAATTTACAATTTTATTTTAAAAGATAATATTCTGAATAATCAATTTGTGAAAATTTAAATATTTTGTTCTGTTAATAAAAACATGTAATTCAGTTGATTTTTTACCATTTTATTGGAGAAGATATATTTTTAAAATATAGCAGTTGAAATATTGTTGTAATAATAACTATATTTATAGTTATTGTGTTTCTTAAAACGTATCACATTAAACTTACTTATTCTGTGATTTCAAATATCGTAATTTAATTCATTAAAAAAAAGTGTAACATTGTCTTGATTGTTATTCGTAATTTTTTTTCATCCTTCTGCAACGACATCCTTACAGTCACAGTCGGACCCATGGACATCGTCATGGTAAATCGTTTAACAGAATTATTACACAGTTAACAACACTTAATAATAAGATGCAGGTAAGCCATAAACTATCAAAATAAAAAATTTTATGTTATAGTTAAACTCATAGTTTCCTTGCACAGAAGCCATGGCCACGGGCAGAGCTATAAAACGCGCGGAGCAATCAGATGAAGACAAAATAAAACGGCTGAAATTTCTTCTTCATCTGATTGCTCCGCGCATTTTATAGCTCCGCCCATGGCCATGGCTTCTGTGCAAGGAAACTATGAGTTTAACTATAAGAGTCATTATTTTGAAAATCTGATAACCTGCTTTATTTCTATCTTTTGATTACTTAGTTATTTTTTTACATGCGCATAAGAAGTGAATACTGCTAAAGTTTAACCTCAGAAAAAAATCCCGCTTTTGCAGAAAATTACTATTTTGACAAGAGCTTACGCCCATATCTTATAAAAGCGAAAAGCGAAGCAAATTTAACGGGCTATATCACGAAAAGCAACACTATCTCAAAGACTAACCGATTAAAAAAAGTTTGGTATAAAGAGAAATTATTTGTCCACAAACTGTGATAGAATAAGGAAGGTTTTAGGATATACGATTATTTAAATATAAAAAAATGAAAAATGATGAATTTTTTAACCGATAATTTCTTAAAAAAGCATAAGTGCCCAAACAAACTAGTATCTTTGTTAGTTAAATATGTGTACCAATAGAAAAAGGACCTTATGTTACTTTCGTGAAAATAATTTTTTAAAAGTGCATGCTTAGACTTTGTTTTAACGCTTCTCTATCTACTCCCAATACGAAAGAAAACACCTCGATAAATACTCTAAAAAAAAAGGATTGCATAGTCCGCCCGTCACTTCTTAGCATCTCAAATATTATGATTAACTTGCATCGGGTGCACTATTACTGGATAGCTAATTTTAACTTTTAGCGTTCCACGAGGTGATACCTGAATGTGCTAAGTAATACATACTACAGATGAAATTCTATTGACTTATTTCTTTAAGGTTTAGAAACAGTTTCTCAACTGAAGGACAGTTCAAACTTGCATCGGGTGCACTATTACTGGATAGCTAATTTTAACTTTTAGCGTTCCACGAGGTGATACCTGAATGTGCTAAGTAATACATACTACAGATGAAATTCTATTGACTTATTTCTTTAAGGTTTAGAAACAGTTTCAGTTCACTCAACTGAAGGACAGTTCAAACTTGCATCGGGTGCACTATTACTGGATAGCTAATTTTAACTTTTAGCGTTCCACGAGGTGATACCTGAATGTGCTAAGTAATACATACTACAGATGAAATTCTATTGACTTATTTCTTTAAGGTTTAGAAACAGTTTCAGTTCACTCAACTGAAGGACAGTTCAAACTTGCATCGGGTGCACTATTACTGGATAGCTAATTTTAACTTTTAGCGTTCCACGAGGTGATACCTGAATGTGCTAAGTAATACATACTACAGATGAAATTCTATTGACTTATTTCTTTAAGGTTTAGAAACAGTTTCAGTTCACTCAACTGAAGGACAGTTCAAACTTGCATCGGGTGCACTATTACTGGATAGCTAATTTTAACTTTTAGCGTTCCACGAGGTGATACCTGAATGTGCTAAGTAATACATACTACAGATGAAATTCTATTGACTTATTTCTTTAAGGTTTAGAAACAGTTTCAGTTCACTCAACTGAAGGACAGTTCAAACTTGCATCGGGTGCACTATTACTGGATAGCTAATTTTAACTTTTAGCGTTCCACGAGGTGATACCTGAATGTGCTAAGTAATACATATTACAGATGAAATTCTATTGACTATCAAGAAGAGATAGAAAAGAAATGCTCGTGCAATGGACGCATGAAACGCGAAATTCAGAATATAAATGTTTTTCTGGCAGATTAGAAGCTGCAGATTCCCGAATATAAGCTTTCAGTAAAAAATACATTTGAAATTTGCCAAAATGTATGCCACAGAAAACAGTACTGACTTCAAATGATACACTGTAAAAAATGTTGTGCTTGGTTTCACCATGATATTGGTTCCTAGTACCTGCAACGGCTGTGTGGTGAAATGTTTCACCTTTTTTTCGGCCGTTGCAGCTACTAGGAACCATATGGTGAAACAAAGTGCCTAATTTTTAACAGTGTATGTTGTTGGCGATGGTTCGATCTTTGTCCGTTATGTTTTAATACGCTTTATAAAATAGTAAACTTAACAATTTCTGAGAAACCTCATTAAAAGAAGAACAACACATTTTTTAACCGTTTACTATCAAGGAATTTAAACAGCTTGTTAAAAGTTTGATTGTTAATTAAAATACACACACTACAGCGCGTATGAGCTATTGCAGAACTATTGACTGTTGGATCTGATCGGAATAGTCGAGTGAAATCGTTCAACGTTTGAAGAAATTAACTTGAAGGAACATGACATGTTTCTGTGCAAAATAGCATAACTTTTTTAAGAGTTTAAAAAGTCCAACATGACGTCATTTGTTATACCAAGAGAGGTTTAACGGAAGTGACGTATCACTAACTTTAAAAATGAATTTAAAAATAAATACATCTTAAAACCCAGAAATACTTGAGTTTCAGAGATTTCTTAATGTGTTTAAACGAATAAAAATGTTTGTGGAAAACGCTGTAATTGTCCATTGATGACGACCATCACCAATTAATTATAATCCTCTTGTCACCAACAACCTATGTGTAGTTTTAGTGTGGCACATTATTTCCAACCAAACTAACCCAACAATCTCCTACGCTCGCCAAACAGCATGGGATTGGCAACCCTGCCTCCTTCAGGTTATCTACCTGTTTTTAAAGTAAAATCTTCCACAATCAAAATATTTGGGATGCTAAGAAGTGACAGGCTGTCTATAGAAGGAATAGACAAGCTACACTATAAAATAATTGTAAAAACTTACAGCAGATTTTGCTATTACGTGTTACATCACAGTGTTGTAAAGTTTGTTTTACAGCAAATTGATGTTCCCACGACTCACAAAAGTCACACGAACAACTTACTCTACACTCTTAAAACAAACGAGCGGTTTGAACTCAGTCTGAGTTCATTTCCACTCCTTTCCGGTGCCGAAAATGCACTTCCCCTATAGGAGTGGATTTCACTCTTTTGTTTTAAGAGTGTATAGTTAAACTCATAGTTTCCTTGCACAGAAGCCTCGACCATGGGCGGAGCTATAAAACGCCCGGAGCAATCAGATGAAGACAAAATAAAACGGATGAAATTTTCTCTTCATCTGATTGCTCCGCGCGCTGTATAGCTCCGCCCATGGTCGTGGCTTCTGTGCAAGGAAACTATGAGTTTAACTATAATAGCGTTTTAACATAGATGGGTGAATCCAAACATTGCCATCAGCGAATCAAACGTGCTCGCCAAAATAAAAAAAAATGACTTTTACATCATCAGCACTTTTAATTTGCACTGTGATAGTATATATATAAATTACAGGTGTTTTTTACAGTGTATGCAGTGCTATTTAAATCAAAGCCAACCCCCCCCCCCCCCCCAGCACCTCTCTGAGCATAAACTATCCATGCTCCACCATTAATGACTCAATAGATTCTTGGTTGGCTTTGATTGAAGTCTCACTACAGCGTTTCCGTTTCATGACACTTTCATTTTGTGATGGAACATGGCCTACTCAAGTTATAAGGCCAGAGAAGCTCTCCCACATTTCTCATCAAAATTTAAATGTAAGCAAATATGCTTACATTTAACTTTTGATGAGAAATGTGTCACAAAACCAGAATGTTTTTTTAAACCAAAGACATTTTCAACCAGAAATCCAATTTTTTATAGGCTTAATTGTATAGAATACATTTCTCATAACATGCATAACACACATAAAATTAAATCCAAGCAATCAAAAAATACAACTATAAATTTTGTGGGTTTTTTTTGTTCGATTTTAAACTAATGACTCTTAAATCAATTATGTAAATTTCGTAGAAATTTCATAAATGCTAAGGCATTCTTTCTTGGGTTTTTATCGAAAGTTTCTAGCGATTACAGCTGTCTTACTTAGGAGATTTGAAAATTTTTAAAAATCAAGTAAGTTTCATGAAATCCTCTTTGACAAATTCAAATTTTCTCCACTCCAAACTGAAAAATGTCTAATTTAAAAATAGAAATAATTTTACAAAATTTGACATTTGAAGGAAGTATGAATATTAAAGTTAAATAATAAAAATTTTGAGATTTGGAACCCCAATATTACAAAAAAAAAATTATAACTGAATTTTAAGAAAATTGTTCTAACTTCTAAAAAGTTTCGGGTTTGTAACTATTAGTCTAACTAAACTATTACTTTTTTTTTGCATGATTTCTGTAGTAAATTTTCAAACTTAATCTTGCCCAAATAGTTAAGTAGATTCATTGCTTAAGAAAAAAAGAGACAGATATGCGGGTTTTTGTCTTGAATGGCAAATTAAGAAATCTGGAATTTGAAGTATTTTCAATATTTAATTTGACAGCTCTTACTCTATTATCATTATAAGAATTTTAATAATTTATGCTCTATGAATCTATAAATACTGATATCTCTCAGCAAGTTATTTATTTATTTTTTTACTTAAAGCTAAACGTTTGAAGTTCATGTCAATTTAGCTAAGAGTTTTTTAATACCTCTATTTCTTTTTGGTAAATGAATCATGGTCTTCAAGTCTAACTTACCAGTTGTGTTGTTTACTTAACCTAATTTGGTTCAAATACTTAAATTTACCCTAGAGTCCTGGAGATATTAAACGTGTTTATTTTTTACGTTGTATAAACAATTTAAAATTTACAGTGGTATTTGTACTTTATACTTGCGTGCTTGTAAAATTTAAAAGGGGAATTATAAGGTTCATAATACAAATCTAATTTTTTTTTTTAAATTTCCTTACCTCGGATATAAGATAGGTATTTGATATCAACCTTTCAGACAAAAAAAACTTAAATAGGATGGAAAGGACAAAAGTTGAGATAGACAGATGGACAGATGTCCTTCTGGACGTACAGACGGACAGGCACAAAGTAAAAAAATATATTAGCTGATTTCATTCCTTTCAATGAAAAATTAATTTTTGAAATAGGTCCATTATAACGGAAGTAGAGAAAAAACTACCAATTTTATTCAGGAATTTTACAAATGAAAAATTTCAATTTAATGTTTTTCTACCAGAAGTTCTATTAAAGGAGATATAGAGAGATCGACAGAAATCTCCAAGATGCCAATACTTTTTGAAACTTTATTTGCAACTTCTTTTATTAGAAAAAGGAAAGTCAACTAAACATGTCTAATAATAGTAAAATATGAAGCGATATACTAACTATGAATCGAAAATGACTAACGATTGTTGTATCTTATTAAAAATAAATCGTATAATTTAGCAATTAGCAATTTAACCTTTTAACTAAAAAGCAAAATAAAGATAGTGTCCGTTTTTGCTTTGGTTTTACGAATCACGATATTCTAGGTATCCTAGAGCACGTTTTTAACTTGAGTGATTTTTATTGTCTTTAAGAGGGACTGTCAGTCTCATAGAGCTAATGCATTAGTTTTTAAATCATAATTTTTGCAAAAGAATTGCTTTGCCATGTTATTCCATTTTCACCAGGTAATGGGAATCATCATAACATCAATTTAAAACAAAATTGAAAAGAAAATAACATCCGGTTATTTAATTATTAATTGATAAAGTTTTAAAATAGTGTCGCCATCTGCTGTAATTTGTGGCATTTTAAAACTAAAAAAAACATAATTTAATAACTAGATAACAGTTTCGTTTCAAAATTTATTTCATTTCGATGTTATGTTCATTCTCAAACCTGGGACAAAAGGGCTAACATGGCAAAGCAATACTTGTGAGGAAGTTATGATTCCAAAACTAATGCATTAGCTCTATGGGACTGACAATCCCTCTTAAGTCGATTGACTGAAAATGCAGCAAACTCTTTTAGTCATCCATCACCCTTGCATAATCCGCAACTTCACTGCCCCAATTTTTACTTATTAAATTAAAAAATAAAATTAATTTAAACGAAGTTCAATTTAAGTTTACATAAATGTTTAGTTCTCTATTTGCATATACTATCCAAAAATTATCTTATTAGAATCCGGCTGGGGAGCCCAGTCGGTTAGGCATTCGCCTAGCATGCGGAAGGTCCCAGGTTCGGGTCCGGGCATCGCCAAAATAACTGCCGACCTATAAACGGCCCGTGCAGCCAAAAATGTCCGACGAATAATACCCCGCGTGGAGGGAGTGCACGTTAAATATCCTTCAAAGTCCTAACGCTGCGTACGATGTCGCCCTTTTCGGTTGCGTTGGGTACCTACTCAGGTGTCGGCTCGTCACTTGACTGTGGTTCGAAAATACGACGCCCGTCGCCAATAGCCCTCGTGTAGCTCTAGTGCGGCGATAATTAAAACTAAAACTTAATTAGAATCCGGTGAGGTAAAATGGTTGGTAAATTAGCTACTTTTATGTTTGTTAAATTATAGTTTAAATGAATATTATAAAATTTTTATCTTCAACTTTGGATGGTTATTTTACATACCACGTTCTGTGAGTCGCTACAAATTTGTATCGAGAGATAGTAAAACAATAACATTGTTTTAAAAAAATAATGTTTAATGCTTGTTTTAGTAACCTTTTATCCCTCAAAGAGGTGTAAAAGTGATGATGCAGAAAAAATATTGAATAATTCTAAAACAAGTAAGTTTGTATATCAAACTGTCAATGATGACGGCTTCCACACACAATTCTCCCCATTCGTCTAAAAAAGCGCCAAACAAACAGCATTTAGCACAATAATAAACTTTTAAACGTCAAAAATAAACAAACTATTTTTCATTGAAAATTCAAAAATTATTATTTATCTTTTTCTAAAATTCTTTTTATTTCGAAGAAAAATATATTGCTTACTTTTTAAAAAGAATTTAAACTTTTCATGTCAACAGTATTCTCAATTGATTATTATAAGTTAATCTAGCAGTTTGATGAACTGTGATTTGTGTAAATTTAGGAATCAAGTCTCTATCATTATATTTAATTTAGTTTTATTTCTTTTCTTAATTTTAAATAAAGGAATTAAATTTATTGGCCACAATTTAGATACAATGGAATGTATGAGCCCGTCATTTAATGTAATGCTTGGGAGTTTAACTAAAACTACCTGTAACTAAGCTACCTAACTAAGCTTTCTTTTACAAAACAAAAATATTTTTTTTATCTCGACAGATTAAAAAATAGCCTTGTACATCATTAAAAAAGTAAATACTACACTGTAAAAAAAATCTGAAATTTCAGGAGAAAAAATTATTGATTTTAACGTAACTTTCCCGTAACGACTGAAAACGGGTTTTTTCCTTCTGAAAACGGGTTTTACCTTCTATAAACGGAAAATGTCCGTAAACCACGAGCGAAGAGATGAAAACGGAATTTTCCCGTTTTTAGAGCTGCCATACTTTTATTACCCTATCGTATAATTGGCGATAATGCACTAAGAATACAAACATCGAAACTCGAACGTCAAACCCGTCGGTGGCAGAGTGGTTAGGGCATCAGCCTAGAGATTCAACCTTCTCAGGAGTGCGGTTGTTCGAATCCCACCTACTGCCAGTCATCCTATAAATCGGATATGTGCTGGAAATAGTAGAAAAATCCTCAATTCACGGATGGGCAAAGTTCACTGGAACAGGCGTGCTCGTTAAATCTGTGGAGTCCAAAGTCCCGACGGCGTTAGCGTACGATTTCGCTCGAAGTTCCGTTGGGTGCCCGCTCAGGTGTCGACCTCATGACTTGACCAGGGTTCTAAATTACGAGGCGTTATTGACTGTGTTAAAGCTCCTAAAGGAGGTTAGAAATAGGCAGCCGGAAACGATTACCTTACCTTACCTGTATTACTTGAACGGGGAAATGCAAAATGGAAAATTTTAATAACGGAGAAATAAGAAACGGAACTTAAGTAGAAACACGGGAAAATGCAAAGTGGAAAATTTTAACAACGGAGAAATAAGAAACGGAACTTTTGTAAATACACGGGAAAATACTTAACGAAACGGGAAAGTCCCGGCAACTCTGCTGCCGGTACTTTTCCTGTTAATTTCAGTAATTTTTTTTACAGTGTAGAAAGCGTTCGTTAATTTAAGATTTTATAGAGTAAACTCGTTATTTGTGTAAACTAACCCCATAATCTGGAGTAACTATATACACTAGTGTTTGAAAGTGAATTGAGAAACCCCTTTCGGAACAGTTTCAAACCATATTTTCTTTATAACGAAGCATATTTCCAACATATTTCAGAACATATTTTCAGGTAAGTTCAAAGAAACCTTCTAAAAAACTTTTTATAACTAAGGAATTTATTATACGCACATACAGAATCATTTCCTCCGTCTAATAACAATAGAAATTCCTTATATACTTTTTTTAAAAAACGATGGATTACGTTTTTTTATCAGCGTAATATAGTTTCAGAAATAGGAAGATACTTTCTATATAGTACCTGTATCCAATATGGACATTGGACATCCTAAAGAAAATAAATTTTTGTCACCCCCTTGTACACTTTAAAGTGACCACTATTCCTGGACAGTTGACTGTCATCATTAAAATTAGTAAACTTATTCTGCACTGTTAAAACTTATGCACTTCGTTTCACCATGATATTGGTTCCTAGCTGCAACGGCTGTGTGGTGAAACGTTAAACCCTATTTTTGGTATTCGGTTGAACCATTTCTCAGGTTTTTGTTTCCAAATCCAGAAAAATGGTTCAACCAAACACCGAAGAAAAGGTTAAACATTTCAAAACACAGCCGTTGCAGCTACTAGGAACCAATATCATGGTGAAACCAAGCACAAAATTTTTAACAGTGCACTTTAAAGTGACCACTATCCCATGGACAGTTGACTGTCATCATTAAAATTAATAAACGTATTCTGGTTTAATATAAATAACAAAAAACATTATTACAAATGTACATATAGGGAACCAACTGTCCCTGTAATGGAATGCATGTACATGTTAAGGATAGGCGTCTAATTATGGGGCTACTACTAGATGGAAGAACCCCTCTTTCAATGGATTTTAGAAGAGAGAGATGATAAAAAATATATATTAAAGTATTACGGGGGAGGGGGACAGAGTCAATATCTTCAAAACGTGTACTTTAGAAAGGAGGGGGGTCATTTTCGGTTGTGGCTCTTCGAAGACCTTCAAATAGCAGTAATAAATATGAACATTAATGTATTAGTTAAATAAAATCCCATTAAACATATATGTTACAAATGTGAGAACCTGAAGGTTCATTTGCTATACTTCCTATGGAGACATAAGGTGCCCATATTGGGAATCCGGCGTGGTTTTACTAAATATTATAATAAATATGTGACATATCGTATAAATCTCTATAAAGTTCATATCGTATAAATCTCTATGAAGTTATAATATTAACCACACAAATCTCTATAATATTCTAATATTCAGTTCTTTCTCAATAACTCTTAGTTAATGTCTTGCCGATCCATCGAACGGTTCCCACGTTTTAATAGGCGTCAATATATTCTTTCCCAGAGAAATTGCAGACGCAGCAGACTTTGTTTTGACTTCTGATCCACTCTTCTCACAACCATTAAAAATAGAGTCACTTTTTAATTAGACTTAAAGATGTAAGGTTGTGTGTCTTTTTGGCGGGCCGAGCTTCGGCTCCGGACTCTGTCCCGTTAAATACTTTAAATGTTTTCTTTATAATAAAAGATCTTGGACGTCCAAACTACCTTCATTTCTGTAGTTAACTAAATAATAATTATGCTCTACTGTGAAGTAGATGTTATTCTACTTAAAATATATGCAAATAAAACATTATCAAACAATGTATGCAATATCATTCAGAACTATGTTTTATCAGCTTTCTAAAACACTTTTTTTTTATTATTTAAAGAAATTATACAATATATCATAGGAATATAAACTTTCCTATAATTAAGATCCACACACTACGAAAATACAAATCACCTTTGAAAGGGCAAACAGCGTGCTTTTTTGCACTTTCTAGGCTAAAATATTTTTAACAACTTTTCTTCACAGACACTATTTCTCGATTAAAAATTTAACTTTGAAAGATGTAAGGGGTGTCCATATTGAGAGCACTGTCTATATTGAGCACAAGTTATATATATAAAACCAAAACTTTTCACTGTGTTAGTAATATGATATCAAGGCGTATTTTATTATTTTGGAAAAAATTCAACTATATTTGAATAAAAAAAATATAGCGGGACAAAACAATTAAAAAAAATCAGTTTTTATGTACACTGTAAAAAAAAATTACTGAAATTAACGGGAAAAGTACCGGCAGCAGAGTTGCCGGGACTTTCCCGTTTCGTTAAGTATTTTCCCGTGTATTTACAGAAGTTCCGTTTCTTATTTCTCCGTTGATAAAATTTTCCATTTTGCATTTTCCCGTATTTCAACTTAAGTTCCGTTTCTTATTTCTCCGTTATTAAAAAAAAAATCCATTTTGCATTTCCCCGTACAGGTAATACAGGTAAGGAAAGGTAATCGTTTCCGGCTGTCTATTTGAAGCCTCCCTTAGGATCTTTAACACAGCCAATAACGCCTCGTAATTTAGAACCCTGGTCAAGTCACGAGGTCGACACTTGAGCGGGTACCCAACGGAACTACGAGCGACATCGTAACTAACATTCTAACGCCGTCGGGACTTTGGACTCCACAGATTTAACGAGCACGTCTGTCCCAGTGCACTCGGGGCCCATCCGTGAATTGAGGATTTTTATACTATTTCCAGCACAGATCCGATTTATAGGATGACTGGCAGTGGATGGGATTCGAACCCCCGCACTCCTGAGAAGGTTGAATCTCTAGGCTGATGCCCTAACCACTCGGCCACAGACGGGCCTGGTAATACAGGTATTTGATGTTCGAGTTTCGATGTGTGTATCTTAGTGCATTATCGCCAATTCTACGATAGGGTAATAAAAGTATGGCAGCTCTAAAAACGGGAAAATTCCGTTTTCATATCTTCGCTCGTGGTTTACGGACATTTTCCGTTTTTAGAAGGAAAAACCCGTTTTCAGAAGGAAAAAACCCGTTTTCAGTCGTTACGGGAAGGTTCCGTTAAAATCAGTAATTTTTCTCCTGAAATTTCAGGGTTTTTTTAACAGTGTAGTTAATGTGTACGATATACAGGTGGTGCCCTCTGCGTTATTTAACACCATTTAAAATAAATATTTAAATTTCCTATACTATATAAAATTCAAAAATAAAATTTTTAATAATGCAATCGTAAAAAGCTTACCAATAATTAATTCCAATGATAGCCCACTTTTCGGCATTAAACATAACTCATTTGCCCTGTGGAATCGCCCCACAGCTTTTCGGCGTTTAAACTCAGCTCAAGGAAAAGCAACTTGTACAAGGGTAAAATATATATTTGTAACATTGTTCGTTTAACACAAGCTTTTCAATTTAAAGTCAATTTTGTATATTTTTTATTTTACCTAAATAGGACTTCTTTCTGCAATGAGTATATCATTGTATGTTATCTTGAATTACAGTAAAATGGTTTCGAAGTATTTCTTTAAATAGGACATTGTTACAGGACTGAGTGTTTAGTAGCTGAGAGCTAAATATAATGAAACTCATAGTTTCCTTGCACAGAAACCACGACCACGGGCGGAGCTATAAAACGCGCGGAGCCATCAGATGAAGACAAAATAAAACGGCTGAAATTTCCTCTTCATCTGATTGCTCCACGCGTTTTATAGCTCCGCCCGTGGTCGTGGCTTCTGTGCAAGGAAACTATGAGTTTAACTATAGAGAGTTTACAGGACTATAAAAATCCATATTAATTGGCGCTTAAATGAATCCCATCGGTTCCCAGTACGTTTAATAAAAAGACATGAAGTAGAAGCTCATGAAGTAGGGTGAGTAACACTACACGACTTTCAATTACCGCTCAATAAATTAAAGATAATTATATACTTATGGTAATTTCAATAACTTAAAATCCTAAAAAGTTCTATAGAGGTACCCCATGAGCAATTTTCTCGAAAATCCCAAATGACGTCAACGGATACAGTGAACACGTGTACCAAATTTGAAGTCCGTAGCTTTTTTAGGCTCTTTTTTAGGTAGCTTTTTTAGTTTCAGACAGACTGACAGATGGACCAATGCTCGAAAACCACTTTTTTAGAATCCTCCAAAATGTGTTAAAAACAGAAAATCTCCTTTTCATGTTTTCAACCCCTTTTCGATACTTTCATTACCTTATTTCATATTGGGCAATTGAAAGTATAAAAAGATGATAGTAGTCATAGAGAAACGATGTATCGAATTTTTTTTTACTCATTTTGTATTTTAGGTAATAATTACTTTTACCGATAAAGAGTAATTTTATTTGATTTATAAAATTTACACAATTTCATATGTTAACTAATGTACTTAATTGTAGTAAAAGATTCAAAATTTTAATAAACAAGATAAACTAAAAACTCATCGGCGCAACAGCCCATTTATGGGCCAAGGCCTGCCGTGCCCATTTCAGCTTTCGTGACCTAGGGCTCTGGGGTGCTACGCATATGTCCCGGTCAGGTGGTCAGCCTCACGTGGAACCCCCAGTGTTTAGTTCCCAAGCATGCTTGGTACCCATTTTATCGACCCACTCAAGGGATTAAAGGATGGGTCAACCTCGTCCAATACGGGATTCGATCCCCGGACCTGTGGCGTGGCAATGCGAAGCACTACCACTAAGCCACTGGGCCCAAGATAATTTAAATCAAATTTAAATTTCATCTCTGAAAATTTTAAATCACCTTGAATAAAATCGACAATTTTTTAAGGTGCTTCCTCCCATTCTAGCCAATATTGTACTACCGTCACTATACTTTTAAACCCTTCGCATCACAGAATGATTGACAAGCCACGTCACTTATAAAGCACGCCCACCGAAATCGGCCCCTTAATCGGAATGACACATCACGATTCAACAGACAATGACAAGGGAGCGAGCCGTGACAGCGGAGGTGGATGCGCAGATAATAAATAGTTCGTGACAGATGCTAAGCGTGCGGGATGACCTCGTAGGTTTTTTGGTTATTGTGTTTTTGTAGGATTTGCTGACTTTTTTTTTTCCTTTTTGGATTTATTGATTGATTTGTCGTGAAATGGCTTTGTGTTGGATCGGGTTTGTTTGTTTTAAGTTTGAAAGAAGATATGTTTTATTTATTAATTGCAGTTAGATGATGGCAAAACTAAAATAATTATAAAAAAATATATAGATTTTTCAATGTGAATCGAATAAGTTTGTGGAAGATTGTTTAGGTCACTGTTTGTTAACTTTTTAATTTTTTTTGTGTGTGTCTTCCCAGACAGCAATCGTGATCGGCGAATGATTGGCCAATCTTTAGATTATTCGGAAAATGATCGTTCTTTCCCGATCGGCAAAACCGCGATATCATTCGCCCATCTATCCGAAATCGGATTTTATTACGTTTCAAATTGACATGGAACGATCTCTTCTGTCAATCTTTTTTTTTAAGTGGAATTAGAGAAGTCGATTGACGAGGTTGGGTGAAACATAAGTGCTGTAACCATATTTTTGATTGATATTGCATATATTTTTTAGTATTGTTTTATTTGTATACATTTATTATAAGATTTAGTAAAACTACACTTAATTCCCAATATGGACACCTTTATGTCCCCATTGGAAGTGCAGCAAATGAATCTTTAGATTCACAAATTTGTAACATATCCGTTTCATGAGATACAATTTGGCTAATTCGTAATAAATCATTGTTCATATTAGTGACATTTCTGCAGTTTCAAGCTCTACGAAGAGCCACAACCGAAAATGACCTCCCTCCCTTCTAAAGAGCACGTTTTGAAGAGATTTACACTGCCCCCCCCCCCTCCCCCCTCCCCCGTAATAATTTAAGATATTTTTTTTTTATCTATATACCTTGACTCTTCTAAAATACCTTGAAAGAGTGTCTCTTCCATCAAGTAGTAGTTCGATAAGGAGCCACCTATCCCTAATATGGACACGCATGTCTACACTCTTAAAACGAAACAGTGAAATTCACTCCTATAGGAGAAGTGCATTTTCGGCACGGAAAGGAGTGGAAATGAACTCAGAGTGAGTTAAAACCGCTCGTTTTAAGAGTGTAGGACGCAGATTGTTTTCTCTTATTTCTTTTACCCACTCCGAAAAAGAGTGAAATTCATTCCTATGGGAGAAGTGCATTTTCGGCACGGAAAGGAGTGGAAATGAACTCAGACTGAGTTCAAACCGCTCGTTTGTTTTAAGAGTGTACAAGGGGTTCCTTATATGTACACTTGTTTCAATCTTTAATAATAGAATGAGTGCTGTGTCTCGAAAGTTGAGGCAGCAAGTATTTGGAGGCATTTCACTGAAAAGGTTCAGTTGACAGTGGTAATAAGGATCAGGCAAGTAATAAAAAATACCATAAATTGCAAAGAAAATAACAAATAATAAATTTTATTTGAATTAGTAGTGAAAATTGCCAAAAAAATCTGTCTCGAAAACATAGAGAAATTCGATTGAATGCACGTTTAATTACCCCGCATTTTTACTACTTGCACCGAATTTATTTTTGATATGATAAATTTAAAAAAAACACGATTTCCGAAAATTTAAAAGTGCAAACGTAAATATAAAACAAAGAAAATATATTTTTGAATTTTAATACCATACAGAGAATGTCTCCTCATCAAAAATGCCAACTAAGTCTGTCCTTCACAATCACTCACAGCATACTAGGTAGTAGGTAAGTAGTAATCGTTCGCTCCTATTTCTAGCCTCTTCAGAGCTTACACGCATAACGCCTGATTAGACCTGGTCAGTGACGAGATTACGTAAGTTCGTATTGATGCTGCAGTTTGCAATTTCCGGTTGCCTTTAACCGGTTAAAACTTAACAGGTGACTTTAGGGTTATTTAAATAAGTTCGGTTTAATCGAATATTGAAAAATAAGGTTTAAAAACAATGTTTTTTTCCCCTAAAAAAAATCTAACATATTGAATATCGTGCTTTTAATTTATCACATCACAATAAATGCAATTCAAGCAATAAAAATACGAGAAATTAGACCATTAAACTTGTATTAGTTTGAATTTCTCTATATTTTTAGACATATTACTCAGACTCTCAGACAGAAATAGGAACTCGGAAATGCTCGAAACCAAACGCAATATCTTTATTACACATAATTTTGGGACTGTGGGGAGCCTAGTTGTCAGCATTTCGGTCTCCAGATCGGAAGAAGTCCCGGTACCACTGAAGACCCACCGAGTATATGCGGAGTACGTGCTCGTTAAAAGACTCGTCCGAAAGTCCTATGGTCGGTCATTGCGCAGTTTACCACGGGTACATGTCCCTGGAGATTATTTCCCTCCCCTTCAGGGACATGTCTAAATTGTGGAGGTGGCGATAGATGGCAGCATCTGTCTTGTATGTGTGTGTACGTCCTGTCCGTCCTTTTTGACGATGGCTTATAAGCGGGTCTTTGTGACCAAGCACACAAGCCTGAAAATATATGTCTACCAACCACATAATCTTGCAGTTTATTTCTAGCCTTTTAATAAGAGCTACAACGTAGTAACGTATAAGCTTCGTAATTTTAAACTGCAGTTAAGTGACGGAGTCGACACCCGAACGAGTATCCAAATCAACCTTGTATTAGCAAAGCTGTGTCTCCGTCAGGGCATTGGATTAGGAATATATTATAACTTGCTCAAGTCCCATATTCATAGTTCCAGGTGGTCACCCACCCAGATTCAAACAGTGTGTTGCTTGACTTCGCTGATATGACGGAAACTGTTGTTTTGCTATAATTCTTCGCTCAAGAGACACATATGACAACCTTTTTACAATTCATTTCACTATTTTTCTTACTAACGTTACTAATATAAAATTTCAAGATTTTCAAAAATATCGATACTGAAGCAGCTGATTTTTAATTGTATTAAATTAATGTAGAAAGCTGGTCAGGCACGATTTCGGATGTCTTGCAAAAATAAACTTTTTTCAGAAACAAATGCATACACTCTTAAATCAAAAGAGTGAAATCCACTATTATAGGGGAAGTGCATTTTCGGCACGGAAAGGAGTGGAAAATAACTCAGACTGAGTTAAAACCGGTCGTTTGTTTTAAGAGTGTAAGACATTTTGCATTGAAGCAAATATTAAAATAGACTATTAATTACAAAAAAGTAACAGACCTTGCTTTTTTTTCATTCATAGCCCAACAAAAAAATGTGTTCAGGTGTTAAGTTGTCAAATTACACTAAATAGGACCGCCTGCTCTATGCACGCAAATGTTCAAAAAACGTTTATTGTTCAAAATATTTGCAAACCTATTATTTTTTTAGTATACATAAGTGGTTTAAATTGACAAAACCTCCGCAATAGCTTGTGCGACGATAATTCAGAACTGAACTATAAACTAAACTTTAAATATCATATAGGTATTACACTTAAAAAAATTATTGCTAAATATTTTATGCCAAATATATTGGACCGTAGTTTTTTACTATTTTCAAGTACCACCATAAAATGGTGAAAACCAGGATTTTTTCAAATGAGAAAAATTTACGCTCGAAAAAAGTTTGTGGCTGTCACGTGCATTCACCGTCGTACTAGGAACCATATTGTGAAACAAAAACTGTGAACAAAATTTAACAATAGAATTACTTTAGGCAAATTTGAACTATCTGTTTCTGTAAAACCTCTCCTTCCATTATCTATATAATTCTTATTTTAATAGTAAATTGGATTGAATCCAGTTTAATTGCAAGCACAAAAACATCACACTGGTTTGTTTATATATACTAGTGACGTCGGCCAAATCGACGTGTTTGTGATCACGTGACGTAGAGATTAAAAAAAAGCCATTTTAAAATGATTTTTTATTATTTAAAGATTTATTTTGCCAAAAAAATACATACGTTTTTTTATTTTTGGGTTCAAACTATAATTTAAGTAATATTGGAAGGTATTTTAGCGATACTGTCAAGTACCCTATTGCTTGAAAAACATTTAGATAAAGAATATATGAGAGGATTTTGCTTCGGAGTAAAGAGGATATACACTAAGCTATACACTCTTAAAACAAACGAGCGGTTTTAAATCAGTTAATTTCCACTCCTTTCCGTGCCGAAATTGCACTTCTCCTATAGGAGTGGATTTCACTCGTTTTCGGAGTGGATAAAAGAAATAAAAGATAACAATCTACGTCCTACACTCTTAAAACGAGCGGTTTTAACTCAGTCTGAGTTAATTTTCACTCCTTTCCGATGCCGAAAATGCACTTCTTCTATAGGAGTGGATTTCACTCTTTTGTTTTAAGAGTGTACTGCCGTGGGCAGGTAAACTGCAGTAATCGCAACAATGAGTTATACTATTTTTGCTCTGAAATAATTTTTTCCAGTTTGTTTTCTTGAAGGTTATGGTAATTGAGTGCTTGCAACAATGGTCCAGGTCATTATGGAAGTTACTGCAGTTTACCTGCCCACGGCAGTATAGCTCGATTTAGAAAAAGTATAGCCATGCATACTGGGCTATTGCATAGTATAACCTGTATGATCTTTGGATTTTTTTTAACAATGCTGAGATGCTCTAATTATAACGTTATCTCTCGGGACAAACCAGCTAGGAGAATGAAAACCCAAACAATAATAAATCGGAACTATTTTTAAGCATCGCTATAAGAAGGTCACCAAACAATGTTTTCGCTGTGAACAAATAAACAAAGATCCCTACGCGATAACTCCATAGAGGAAAAAAAATCAACACTCTCCAAAATTGATATTCAGGAAGTTGACGAGATGGACGGACAGACATCATTGTCGAAACAATCGATCGAACTGAAGCTGGTGGGTTCCCAAGGAAACGACAGGAGGAACATTCAATTCTTCTCTGGTGCACTGTGTGGACAGACATGGAAACAAACAGCAAATACTACCAAGAAACGTGAAGGGACTGGAAAATACCATTATTATATTCAAATGATGGGTATTTTTGTTAACAGATCCATGCATTCAGAGAGATAACTCCAGGTATTCAATAAAAGTAAGATATCAATCCACCAAATAGTTTTGGGTTAATTGTTTTTAGGGTTCTTGATATGCATACAGAGTGGGTCTGATAAGACGACAAGTGAGGCTTTTTTCATAGTTTATTTTTGTATTGTACCCTTATTCCTCCTTTGTATCCTTTCAAGAGAAAAATATCCATGAACATATATGTTTATGTTGTGCCAACAGGCAACACCGGATATAAACCGAAACGGTTCCACCAGCCCCATGTACGCACGCAGTCGTATTATATATTTTGTATCTCAAGAACTACTGTTCCGAATTGTAACAACCAACAATGTTCGTTTAACAATGAAAAGGCCTACAACTTTGTAATTACATGTTATTAGCGAAGTTTTATGTGTGTTCAGATAAATAATTAAACGCGTTAAATATGACATGATTTTCTGAAATAAAGCCACGTAGCGGATTAACGGCTTAATAAAAACTCTTAAAGTATATTACATAAAAGATTTAAAAAACATTTGCGATCATTTCAAACCAAATTTCATTATATTTGGACAAGCTATTCAGGAGTTATTTTCCAAACTAGATTTTCCGCTATTTTTCAAGATGGCGGCCAAACGGGTCCGAACCCAGCCGACGTCCATATCAAAAAATGATCGCCATGTTCTAGTGTACAAATCCTGAAAGTTTCATAAATGTCATAAAATATGTTCATGAAATATGTCGCCCGGCGGCTTGACTAGTAGTGAAAAAAGTTTTTTAAAAATTAGATACCAGAAAAACACAGATGAATATTTCATCAACCTTCTACAATAACCTCTTCACTCTGGAAGTACACTTGCGTGGACCTTTTTAGATGTCACTTTACGATTTGACTTTACATTTTTTCTTTTTAAATTGCCTAAAATATTATTTACCACAAAGGTTTAAGATGAATGTTCAGTCGTCGGTCAGTCATAGAGATAGTGCATTCGATTTGAAATAGCAAAATCGGCAAAAAATATTGTTCTGCCCTTTACACATTTTTTTCTCCCTCAGATACAGCAAAATATTACAAACTTGAAAAGAAAATAGCATCCGGTTTTTGTATAAATAAAGTTTAAAAATAGTGTCGCCCTTCTCATAAGGATTCGGGGATTTTTTTTCAATAATAATATTTTTTTATTGCTCACAAACATACAGACAAGAATTCGAAGGGAAAAAAACAAATAAAAAAAATTGTAGTCAGAACACCAAGAGTCATAAGCAGGGCACGATTTAGAAAATTTGGTACAGTAGGCACAACACAAAAGAACCCCCTCTCAATAAACCGTTGTATGCTATAAATATTAACGAATTTTAAAGTCTATAAAAAGTACTAATTATTCTGTAATTTACTGGACGTCAGTTGATTGTTTGAAAATGCCTATTTTATTTGCAATTTTTAAATTATAATTCATACAATTTTGATTTCTGACATGTTAAAATTTGTTGAATGCATCAGTGAAATTCTTATGAAAGCAGTAGTTTCAACAAAAATATGTATATAAAAATGGATTTTAAGTTATTATATTGGATAATCAATATATTTTAGTTACAATGCCTAAGTAATAATCTTAATTAAAATAATTGAAAATAGGTCTTAACAAAATCAATTTCTAGATTTGCTGCTGTTTAAGAACATAAAAAATAGTTAAATACAAACCAATCATAAAGTTTACAAAGATGTTTGAAGTGAATTTACATTATCTTCTTCCTAGATTAACTTGAAAATTCATGTAGGACTCTATCCAATGGAAGTTTATCTGTTATTATCATTCTCAATTGTGAGGAGAGCTAGTTCTGCGAGTCTTTCATTTGGCATTGTTGATCGTAGTCTAGTTTTTATTCTCTTCATTGCATAGAGAAGGACTCTTCTCCAGAACAATCTGATATTGGTATAGAGAAGAACATCCTCAGAGCAACTTCTACATTTGGATAAGTATCCTCAATCTGGAGAGATTTTATACTTCTGAATTTTTCAATAGCACTTTTGGCATTCAGGGACAAATTCATGAAACTGATCTTATTCCTCTGTAAACGCCTCACCAATATCCTCATTGTATGTTTCTTGAAATTTTTGGGTGCATTCACTTAAAGATGTCTGTTGACAGTCAAAAGGAAACTTAAACCTATCATGTAGAAAGCTGTAGGCATCTTTCCTTTTTTCCAGATTTGCAATCAAATCATGACAAATAACATTATGTGTTTAAATTTTGAATTTATTCCTCTCACTCATTTCTTCCGTTTCATCTACACTCAAACTGTCGTCATGGAATTCACGAATTTTCTTCTTCCTGGATCTAGGGCATAACTTTTACTGCCAGAAACTTGCACAGCTTTTTCCTGCAGTATTTTGAAGGAATTCCTAGTCTTTTGCACAAAACTCTCTTGAGAGAGCTATATAGTGGGACAATAGCCTCTACTACATTACAACTAGCAGATTGTAAAGATTTACTAGTAGAGTTGAGTCTCTGCAGTAAAGTGTCCCACATTACAGTTAATAGGGCACTTTCAAAAGTATTAATTTTCTTTAACAAAGACTTGGATTCGTACTTTGTAGTGGCACTCTCATTTTCATCTTCACTCATTTCTTTCAATGTCTCCGAAACAATTTCATAGCAAATTTATGAAGCAGGGTGCAGTATTTTCATTTTAATAATAGCTGTATGCAATAATTGAAAATAGACCTCTTTATCAGAAACATCAAACCAAATATTAGTAATTGGTCTTTTGAAAGAAGTCAAATTAATTAAAGATTGTATTTCAATAAAAACTTAAAATTTAAATAACCAGATAATATTTCTCCTTTCAATTTGTTTTATTTTGCTTCTATGACGATTCTCATACCTGGTGACAAAACGCTTACAAGGCAAAGCAATACTTTTACAGAGGTTATGCGATTTCCAAACTAATGCATTAGCTCTACACTCTTAAAACAAACGAGCGGTTTTAACTCAGTCTGAGTTAATTTCCACTCCTTTCCGTGCCGAAAATGCACTTCTCCTATAGGAGTGAATTTCACTCTTTTTCGGAGTGGGTAAAAGACATAAAAGAAAACAATCTGCGTTCTACACTCTTAAAACGAGCGGTTTTAACTCAGTCTGAGTTAATTTCCACTCCTTTCCGTTGCCGAAAATGCACTTCTCCTATAGGAGTGAATTTCACTCTTTTGTTTTAAGAGTGTATGGGACTGACAACCCCTTTCAAACAAGTGAGTTAATAGCTGCAATAAATTCGTTATTACAATAACTAAACCAGCCATAAAGGTCGTTGAGAACGAGACTCAAGGCACCTACTAAAAAGATGCCGCAAACGATGAAGCGTCACACTCCTCAACACCTTGCTTGGTTTGACACAGCTGCATCTACAAACAGGGCCTGATCTACCATAAAGCCCGTTAGGCCCGCGCCTAGGGCCCCTATTTTTTTTTTATTATGCTAAATGCTGTAGACTCCCACAATTTCAGTAAATTTTCTAGCCTCACTTTGTTTTTAGCTTGACTTTGGCTCAGACATTTAACCTGTGATTGGTTTGATCGTTGTTATAAGAATAAAGCTTATAAAATGGTAGCAAAAACTAGTCGCAGCAAGAAACAAGTTGGTTTGTTACAGAATCTGTCACTTAAACCGCTTCCACACAATATTTGTGCTCAACAAAAACTCACTATTTATACATCTCAAAAAGAAATTCGCCAAACAGGGCCTTTAGGTAATAATTTATTTCTAATTCAAACTTTTAAACACCAAAATTAACTATTTTCATTAACCTTCATTCGCAAATTAATAATTACTCATTATCGTTTGCTAAATTTGTTTGAAATTCGAAGAATAATGCTGCAATTTTTTTAATAAATATCTTTTTGTCGCCACAATTTCCCATGTTCATTAACTTTCTTTCGAAAAAGAGAAGAATAAATAATTAGTAAAATTGATGCTTTAAAAATAAAAGCGAACTTTTGCATATTTTTTATTCAAAGTTAGAATTCTCTATGCATCTTTCCTCATACATATATAATGAACCATAAAAAGAACTCTATTGTGATATTACAACAATCCAAACTGAGTTATATCATATAAATAGATATTTTTCAAGAGTTTTATTTTTATTTTAAATAAAGTTTCTCGTACGCTTGACGAAATGGCAACAGTAAAAATATTGAATGAAAATGGAATTTGCATGTTATTTCAATGTAGATTAAATTTTTAGTTATTTAAATTTTAAATATACTTCTAATTTAAATTTTTTAATGAAATTTGGGATGTAACCTAGTCTGATTTTTTTCTTCAAAATGACTTATCCCACTTGTTTGTGCGATGGTTCATTCTGTGAAAGTGGGTGACATACAGACAGACGGACGGACTGAACGATTATAATACCTTCCACTTTTTACGTTATAAATGTAGTGTGTAAGCTAAAAAATGAAACCTAACCGTGTATAGTTTGATTATATTAGTTAGACTAGCTAGACACTAGGGCTCCAAATACCTCTAATTTTCATACATAGCTTATTTTGGACCAGTTGCAACATTGTCAAAGCAGCTGATGAGTGAACCAAGAGGCTCATCAGTTCCGCCAAGAAAAAAAGCACCCCTTCATTTGCATCTAAATAGTCCTCAATCATCGATGTAGAAGTGAAACCCGGCAATTGAAGTGTCACGCTTTTTATTCCAACAACTTAGCCGTTTTTAGTCTGGGATTGATTACGTTTTTACTCAGTAGCGTGCCCGCGGGCCATTTGTTCGATTTAGCAACCGATGATCCTACTGTGTATACCCCCGGTTGTAGATTTTTCATTCCAACATTATGTTTGAACTTCCTTGTTCGATTACAGCTGGCGTTGGAATCGCCTTGTTTGTAGCATTGTAATGGAAGTGGCGGGACTGAAGTTTAGGTGGTTGTCAACACTGTTGAGTTAACGCCTTCCTAGGTAGGTTGGTGGGTAGATGTATTTTCCTGTTTGTGTGCTTGATCAGAAACCCGCTTATAACGCCTTTCCAACTTAAGTTTATTTGGGTTTTGTAGATGGTTTACTGCTTCGCCAGAAGCGAACTTATACTAGTCAGACTCTTTAAATAATATTTTTAAGGCCGGGATAGCATGGTCGGTAAGGTCTTGGACTGGCATCCCTGAGGTTGCGAGTTTAAGTCCCGCTGCCTTCCGAAGACCCCCGTGTACTCTAATGGTTACTGGTGCACGTTAAATCCGTCGTGGCCACAAAGTCCTCCAAGTTCCCATACCAAATCAATACCTCTAGGGGTGACAAGCCAATTCTGGGGATCCTCTAGTTGGCCTCTGTCTCTAAAAATTAGATGGATCCACTTATATGTGTGTGTGTTGTGTCTGTCTTACTTGACGAAGGTTTAGAAGCGGGTCTCTGACCAAGCACACAAACCTGAATATATATGTCTACCAACCAAATATTTTCAAGTGGGCTTCGTACTTGCATTGACTCAACGAAGCCAATGCCCGCTCAGTAATTTAGAACCGATGTCAACATCTGATCTGGTATCCAACGGAACTTCGAGTGACATTTTAGGCTAACGCTGTCGGGAATTCAGGTTATACAAATTTAACGAGCACGTCTCTCCCAGTGAGATCTCTCCATGATGATTAATTTTAGCATTTCACTATTTCTACGATTTTCCAGTACATATTAGATTTATAGTGGTATACGACCTTCCACAGAAGATTCTATCTCGAGTTCAGTACTAGCTAGTAGGCTTCTGTTCTAACGTATATGAGTCTTGAGTGGCAACTTCGTTGAAATGTTTAAATGGAGATGGTATTTTTATAATTTTTACACACTTTATAAGAATTTAGATTTTGATCAGGTGGTGTAAAGAATTAAGCCAAAGAAAATATAACAACGTAAATACTAAAAGTTCGAATCCTTTAAGCAATCACAATAATTTATTCAAGTTCAAGAACAACTAAGGTTATACAAAACACTCATCATTGCAGAAAACCAATTAAGCACGTTCTTATACTATACCCAGCTTCAAGTACTTTTCGCGGTTTCGAGCCCTCTCTGATTTCTGCAGATTTTCAGGATGGGAAAATCGTAGTCATTCATGTCATATAATTAATTGGCATATACAAGATCACTCGAGTACCCATTTGGCTTAGGTTCTCGCAGGGAAATTAAACATTGACATGATGAGATAGCTCAGATTCATTATAATCAAAATCGGTACCAAAAGTAACCTAGATGGTGACACAAAAATTGTCTCTTAGTTCTAGGTGCCGATTCGGCAAAAGCCTTATCCGCCAAAATTTCAGCAACCTTTAATGAAAAGCATTTTGAGCAGATCCTGGATCAATGACAGGCTTGCACTGAAGTCTACATTGCGCTCTAGACAGTCCCGATACCACTGAAGACCCACCGAGTATATGCGGAGTACGTGCTCGTTAAATCTGTGGGTCCGAAATTCCTGTGGACAGTCATGGCGCAGTTTCCCACGGGTACAGGTCCCTGGAGACTATTTCCCTCCCCTTCAGGGACATGTCTAAGTTGTGGAGGTGGCGATAGATGGCAGCATCTGTCACTTATGTGTTGTGTGTGTGTTTGTCTTACTTGACGAAGGTTTATAAGCGGGTCTCTGACCAAGCACACAAACTTGAACATATGCCTACCAACCGACAGGCTTGCACCGAAGTCTACGTTGAGCACTAGAAACACTTCTCCAAAGCAAATGAACACATCTGTCAAAATTAAAAAAAAAAACACACACACAGCCCCGAACAAGCGAGGAAGATTCTCAGCAAGGTTACTCGTCCATGCCAGGCACGAACATTCCATCCTGTCGGAGAGAAAGAGCAAGATAGCATCGCAACGCTTTTCAACTGGGCCCGCTGCATTTCGACCCCTCGGGCCCGATAAAAAAACCCGGCAAAAAATAAACTGTCAAAAAAGTGGATTTCGGTCCTTGGTGTTTCTGTCAACTCGAGTCGCCTTATCATTTGCAACCGAGTCTCTTTGGCTTCGGTGCTCCGATAAAGGTGAGACATCTATCTTTATATCCAGGGGAGTCGTATTTTGTGGGAGAGGGGCCGTAAATTAACCGCAGCTTGATAAAGTTAATTGCCCGGGATGGGAAAACTTCAGATTTCAGAACCCGACGAATTCGACTATCTGTCAATCAAAGCCTTAGAAGAATCTTAGCCCAGAATCTCAAATTGTATATTCCTATTCCGCAGTTCTAAAAATCATGCATTTACTACTTATCTTAAGATTTTCGTTATATGTAAAATATGTAGTAACATAGCATCAAAAGTGAAAGATATATTTTAGAGCGACATGCTAATGCCACGCCACGAACATGCGAAATCAGCCTTTTCTGAGCTAAACTCGTGACATCTATGCTCGGTATTCTATTCTGTTGAACTATTTTTTCAGGTTTGGGGATAAAACACTGAGAAATAATTTAAGCGAATATAGAAAATATGGTGAAAAACGTTTTATCACACAGGCGTTGCAGCTACTAAGAACCATATTTTGGTGAAACTAAGAACCAAATGTTTTACAGTGCAGTTCCAGAAAAAAAAATTACAAAACACTTGAGTTTAATTTGGAATATTTATGATTTGTTTAATAACTTATGAAACAGACTTTCTCTTGATAAATGATAAAATTATCAATAAACTATCACAAATGTTTGATTAACAACTAGTACTTGATCTTTTAGAGCATGCGATGTTTCTGTACATTGTACATGTACAGGAAGCATTCTGTACATTACAAAGACTGGTTATTTTATTAATAAACACTTCTAACCACATACAGTACCTGGACAAATTATTAGACGCACTGCAAGATTTCATGTATCAATCAATAATGAACAAAATACCTTTAGAAGGACATTTGTGTTCCTAAACTTAAGCCATTGAATAGAAAATACTATCTGCTATACTTAATACATATATCGACATCTTTTTTAATGATATGGCATTCTTTTGTATGTTTTCATCATTACTAAAAAAATACAGTGCGTCTAATAATTTGTCCAGGGACTGTACACATATACTTATTTAAAAGCTGATGGAGATCTCTGTTGAAACTAAAGAACTCAATGCGTGAGTTCATTAAGAGATACAACAAGAAACACGACACTCGTATCCATTAATGAGATTAATAACAAAATATTCAAATAAGGAGCGGTGACAAGTTATTCGCTTAGGGCGACTGTCAAACGTTTCTTGGAGCTTGATGAAAACAAAAGAAAATCGAAGGGTTCCTATGGTAACGTAATAGTAATTGATTGCAACCCCTCTCGCTCCGCAGCTTGAGATTATTATTATGTTTCTCATTTTGCATTTTTTTTTGTATTTGCAGCAATTGAACTTAAAAACTGGTACTCATTTGCATTTTTGGTATTGCAGCAATGACTAAACTATCATTGATTTTTTTGTATTGCAGCAATTGAACTTAAAAACTGGTACTCATTTTGCATTTTTTTGGTATTTGCAGCAATTGAACTTAAAAACTGGTACTCATTTTGCATTTTTTTGGTATTTGCAGCAATTGAACTTAAAAACTGGTACTCATTTTGCATTTTTTTGGTATTTGCAGCAATTGAACTTAAAAACTGGTACTCATTTTGCATTTTTTTGGTATTTGCAGCAATTGAACTTAAAACTGTACTCTTGCATTTTTGTATGCAGCATGACTTAAACTGTATCATTTGCATTTTTTTTGGTATTTGCAGCAATTGAGCTTAAAAACTGGTACCCATTTTGCATTTTTTTGGTATTTGCAGCAATTGAACTTAAAAACTGGTAAAAGTATATTTGTAATATTTGAAAACCATTTTAAGCCAAAGGTGCATACACGCACCATTTCTATGAACTTTTTTTCATAAGTTTATCTAAATAAACGGGTTGTAAGACGAATGAAGACTCTAATGAAGGATAATTTGTGTAGGTCAAATTCAGTAACATGAAAAACGAATTTATGGTATAGAGATGTTAATGGGTTAATTGAATATACAAAGGAGCTTCATCGACTTTAAAGTACATGGTGTATTGATACTCAATGCAATTAAGGGGGAATGGGCGCGCTGGTCGCTGGACCGCGGGTCTCCAAACTCAAGTGCCTCAGTCTTAATCCAATGGCGAAAAAACTATTTTCTCTGCCACATTTCTCCGGCTGTATTGAATATTTTTACAAACTGTTTTTTTAAATAATAAATGTAGATAACTTATAGGTCTCTATCTTCCCACTTTTGAAATGGCTTCGAATATTTTATGTAAAATTATTTATTGAAAATTAAAACAAAAATATTCGAACCCATTTCAAAAAGTGGGAAGGTCAGGACCTGTAAGTCAGCTACATTTATCACATAAAAAAAATCCGATAGTAAAAATAAATGTGGCAGAGAAAAAAAAAATTTCGCCATAGGATGCACTTTGCTTTGGAGACCCCAGGTGCAGCTCGCCCATTCCCCCTTAAGATATTTTTCTGCCAACAATTACTTTTTATTTGTATGCACATTATGGAACACTTTGAAAATATATGTTTCTAAGTATATGATGCTTGGCATTTTTACGCAATTTACATATTCGAATTTTTCCTTAACTTGTAAAAATCTCCCTTTTTTCGTTTAATTTGATATTCAAAGGCTCTTCATTGAAGAACATTTGTTGCAGTAATTTATTGATATTTATCTATGGATTTATATAATACATTGAGAGTATATTTCTAAGATATTTTTTTTGTTTTGCAAAATTCATTCTGTTTATTTAATCAAATGTACGTTATATTCCGTTTTGTTAGTAGCATGTAAAATTCAAATTAGGTTTGGTCAAATTATTAAAAGCCTCACTATGTATATATTTTTAGATAATTTTACTACAGATATATCTCTTTTGCAAATCCTACCAAACTTCGGTGGGCGCGTAAGTGTATAAGATTTAGGTGTTATTGCCAATTAGCTTTTAAATTATTATCCATAGAATATGTAAATGTTAGCTTTCACAAAACGTTTATAACTTAAAAAGTTGAATCGTTTATAGAGGTAATGGCCGTCCTTCACCCACTATCATAGCCCGAACTACAAATTCTACAGGCAACTGTTATAAGTAAAAAAATTCAGCACATCGAAACTAGGAGGCATTGAAAATCTGAAAAAAATTCGAATTCGAAGTACGTCAATTTGAAATCCAAAAACTTCCACATTTAATAGCCATTTTAAAATCCACTCAATCGATAAACTTTATTTCTTTAAAATATGTATAAAAATAGAATATTTATTTTTGAGAAAAAAGTTAATTTGAAAGAGGCGAAAGGTGTACTCTTTTTTTAAAAAAGAAAAAAAAATGTGATTTTTTATTTAGTTTTAAGCTTTCGATTTTGTTATTTTTTTTAAGGTGATATCTTGTTTTAATATTGTAAAATGTCGATGTGAAATGGTTTTCTTTTATTTAAAAGTAATTAATATGACAGATTTATTCTTTAAAATATAAATAAATTTAGCACACAACAAGGAATAACAATTGGATTTTTGAAAAAAATAATGAAACTAGGCAAATTTAAATCTATAATAATAAAAGAAAGAGTCTGTCTGTATGTCTGTGGATCGTAAAATACCTACTTATACTGCCCTGAGAAATTCGAAATTTTTAAGATAGATTCCCTTTATTACCAAAGTGTGCACCTGAGGCTTAGTTTTTTCATATTTGTTCATTTTTGGAGAAAATTCTAATTTTCGGAAAAAAAATACACCACTTTCGCTCAAATCCGATCATTTTTTCCCTTTCGTGTTGCCATTCGAGAGATGAAATTAAAATGAACACAAAAAATAATTAAAATTGAAATTGCTTTTATTTTCTTGTCATTACCTTCGAAAACTAAATTAATGATTTGAAAAATAACTGAACGTGTCAATGAGCTAATTTATTATTTTTTTAAACCCCAGAATGGAGGTTTTGAAGTGAAATAACAATGTTATACAATTATGGTTAATTTTGAATTTATCAGGAAAATCGCGATGACAGTAAGTTCATATTGAGGAAGATTTTTGTGATATGAGGATGTGCATTTTCTGGTGATGTATTTATATTTTGAAATTTTAAAGCAATATAAGTAACGGGATTTTATTCTTTATAATGAACGGGAACAAAGGCAAAGTTTATTATCCTATAGCAAATCAAATGATACATATACTTGGATCGATTTGATATTCTTTTAGTCCGTGCGAAGAACGGGTATTTATTTGCTAGTGCTTAATATAGAATTATTTGCTTTGTTTGGCGCTTTTTCCCTTTTGACTACAAATGTTGTGTGGAAGCGGGCTTAGTGACAGATTCTCCTGCAAACCTACTTGCTTCTGTATATCATTGCAATGAATGTCATCTTAGCACCTGTCACTGCCTATAGGCACGTGATTCCGACTATTACGAAAATGAAAATAGTTCGAGATGAAACAAATGGCAGAGTGTATTTATCGCAGTGCAATAATGTATGTTTCCCATCTGCTCTTTAAAACACCTTTTAATTAATGCTGCAATGAATTTTCTATAGCCTATAATTATTCCTCTCGAATTTGCCACACGCTAAGATATCCAGTGCTTAGCATTCTACTTTTGTAGACAGAACAAATTAAGTCCGATTATGATTTCCGAGTAGATAAGACAAAGACTGGGATGGTTTAGTGGTACTTGCTATCAAGCTTTAGTACAGATAGAACCGAGAAGCGTGGTACTTCCATGAAGTATAAAGAAAAATGGATAAAAAGTAGAAAAGAAAGGTCTTTTGGTTAGAATTGAGAAAAGAGTACGGACGGACGAACAGGCTGACAGATCTTTACGATGTCAATCTCGATGAAATCTTTACGATGTCAATACACACTTTCCAATTTTCGTTTAAAGTCTTTTGAATTTAAAAAAAAAATGAAAAGTAGGCTACAAACACTTTAGAGTTCATGTGCACAGCTTTTTACTATAAAAAAGAAATTCTCAATCACATAATACAAAGAAAATACAATGGTTTTTTTTTTTACATTTTTCCAACAAGAATGATTATGTTTCAATTTAAATTATTATTTAAACCCTTTAGGCCTCGTTGAAAGTTTAACTTTTGGCCGTTGTTTTCATTTTTGTCGTTGAATCGGGAGAAAATGGATGGAATGGTTTTAAATGAACAAAATATGGTTTGATATTAGTAAGTAATGCACATATTTCAAAGCAATTTCACTGTTAAAAATTATGCACTTTGTTTCACCAAAAATATGGTTCCTAGTAGCTGCAACGGCTGTGTGGTGAAACGTTAAACCATATTTTTGGTATTCGGTTGAAAAATTTCTCAGGTTTTTGTTTCCAAATCCAGAAAAATGGTTCAACCAAACACCGAAAAAAAGGTGAAACATTTCACCACACAGCCGTTGCAGCTACTAGGAACCAATATCATGGTGAAACCAAGCACAAAATTTTTAACAGTGTTGGATAGTTCCCTCGTGTCAACCCATTTTGTTCCGACTGTACTGATTAGATTTCTTACAAGGCAATTGTCTTACTTTTATAGTTGATTTTGGAATGATAAAGATTTGTTGGACTCTTTTAATATTTGGTTTCAAAAGATTAAAGACTACAAAGGTAAGTTAAATGCATTCATTTTTTTATGGTTGGTTTGTGTAACAAGTAGTAAACTAGAATAGACAGAAAAGGGAAAAGTTGGGTCTGTCCCAACTTTATTGCAAGTCCTGCAACATTGACACAAGCTAGCATCGAAAAAGGCAAAAAGATAATAAACCTTAAGTTAAGGCATACAAAACACTTAAAAACTGTCATATTTAACAATTACCGAAGAAACGTTACACAAAAGAAGTTTTCTCCTATTTTGCGGTTTAAAATAGGAGTGTACTCCTTAAATTTGGTGTAACGTTACTCCTCAAAACTTTAGGTAACGATTGCTACCAACAACTTCACGATTGGTGTAACATTACTCTGTAAATTAGTTGTAATGGTGATTCGTAAAACTGGAGGGCCACCAATATTACATCGTAAACTTCTTATTTGTGTACACTCTTAAAACAAACGAATGGTTTTAACTCAGTCTGAGTTAATTTCCACTCCTTTCCGGTGCCGAAAATGCACTTCCCCTATAGGAGTGGTTTTCACTCTTTGTTTTAAGAGTGTAACGTTATTCGGTTATTCCAAAAATTAAGCATAACGTTACTTCGTAAAACTGGTGGCCACAATTGATGCCACCAATTTTGCGGAGTAAACTCAGTATTTTTGCTACGTTACACTAAAGTTTTACCTAAACACCAAAAGTGTCAAAATAATATATTTACAACAAACGAGATAGAAACCTCTAACTAAGAGTTTTGGTATCTGCTTCACTGTTAAAACTTATGCACTTTGTTTCACCATGATATTGGTTCCTAGTAGCTGCAACGGCTGTGTGGTGAAACGTTAAACCCTATTTTTGGTATTCGGTTGAACCATTTCTGAGGTTTTTGTTTCTAAATCCAGGAAAATGGTTCAACAAAACACCGAAAAAAAGGTGAAACATTTCACCACACTGCCGTAGCAGCTACTAGGAACCAATATCATGGTGAAACCAAGCACAAAATTTTTAACAGTGTTGGCTTTACAAGCTGCTTCCCATAGCAGATGCAGCAGAAGTCATTGTCAACAAGCCCACACGTCTCAATGTCCCTTATCGGAGCATTCATCGCCACCAGCTTCAGACAAACCGTCAAAGATATCCGTTTCTTTGCACAGCGCATCGAACCACAGCATAAAGTAGCTGGATCCTTTAGTTCTACTTTAGTTATTTGTTGGACACATTAGTAACTCATTACTGTTATTTATTAAATCAACTTAGGATTCACCCACTTTGGTATCTACACCAACATAAACATAACACCAAAATAAAATGCCATGTTTCGTAAAATGCAACTTTTTAAGAGGAATTTTAAATGCCTTCGTTAAATAACATAATTTTAGTAAAAGTTATAAATAAATTTATATAATAAAATATCGACAAGAAGACATTAGCTTAGCATACAAAAATAGAGTTGCGAGTGTTGGGAAATAACTTGGATCTTTAGATACAAATATGAATTTTTCATTGAAATAATTTTTAATTGGTACTTTAAAGATTGTAAAATATTATGTATATACACACTAAACTAGACACTCCCATCACCAAAAATATGCTTAAGAAAGACACCACACGGACTTATTAATTTTTAACCACGTTTCTCTTTAACTGAGTTTTTGTAACTTGCGTACTACACTGTTAAAAATTTTGTGCTTGGTTTCACCATGATATTGGTTCCTTGTAGCTGCAACGGCTGAATGGTGAAACGTTTCACCATATTTTTGGTATTCGGTTGAACCATTTCTCAGGTTTTTGTTTCCAAATCCAAAAAAATGGTTCAACCAAAAACCGAAAAAAAGGTGAAACATTTCACCATTGCCGTTGCAGCTACTAGGAACCAATATCATGGTGAAACCAACCAATATCATGGTGAAACCTAGCACCAAATTTTTAACAGTGTAGTTAAACATCAATTTGCTGTAAAATAAACTTGACGATACTGTTATTTAAAAGTTAAGCTTGTGGTTTACATTGTTGCAAATTGCAATCAGCCGCTGAGCAATTTCAGATACATGAAACTAAATTACAGTACAGGTTAATATAATTGGAAATTTAGCGTATTTTGTGAATAATAAAGCCAGATAAGAATTTATCTTACAATATTCAATTTAGAATTTATGTAATGCGATCACGTGACCCCTGACACTCGCTTAAGACATTTTTAAAACATTTTTTTTCTTAAAAATGTCTTAAACGTGTTCAGTCTCTGAAAATGGTAAAAAAAATACATTTATAGTTTTTAGCCACAACGACTTGTTAAATTTAAACAAAGCATCAATTTAGATTTTGTAAGAAATCTCTGCCATAAGCACATTTAAATCAGCCTTTGAGAAATTTCGAATACGTAAAATTAAATTGTGTTACACGTTATTATAATGGAGTGTATTATAATGAATAATGAAGTGAGATAATAATTTATCTTACAATATTTAATTTAGATTCAATTCGATCTAATTTAGATTTGATTGCCTGACACCGTGATAAAACAGAAATAAACAATCAAATCATCCAATTTTTCTTAAAAATCAGGATATGTGTTCCAAAACTGGTCAAGAAGCAGCATTTATTATTTTTCAAAAACAACTTTGGCTCTTCAGTATGCCGGTCGTGTGCGAGCAGACGGTAGCTTTTCCACTTTCTTACGCTCCGCCAAATGCGACTTCATTTCAATTACATAACTATCTTCCCGATGAAAGGTAAATAGTGCTTCTTACTTTGTTAATCGCTAGAGCTTCGTGTAAGTAATCACATCGAAGTGCTATGCAAATGTATTGTAAACAGCCTGTTTTTGTTTCGGTCTATTTCTATTGTGATATTCTTCTTTTGAGAAATTTAAATTTATACATTTTGTATATTTTATTAAATGTAAAAGAATGTGGTTTGTGAACCTATTAATACATCTATTAATTGTAGAGGGAAGTGCTGAGGTTTGGGACAAATTTAGATTTTTAATTTTAATATTTTTTTATAAACCGATTATTTAAATGTTTTTAGGTATTCTCCTTTAACAAAATCTTGGCTATACTAAGAAATTTTTTAAAGATTTTTTTCTTTGCTATTTAACCCCGCAGGTACGATGTCTTCAGGTACGTACATCGAGCGCTATGCAAATGTATAGTAAACAGAATGTAGTTGTTTCGGCTTGTTTCTCTTGCAAGATTTTTCTTGTTCGGAATTGAAATTTATAAATTTTGTATAATTTATGAAAACTAAAAAAATTAAGGGACAAATTTAAATTTGTATTTTTTTTAATTAAGTGATGAGCACTGAAACTTTTAATGATAATTGTTGATTTAGGATTAGCAACATAATAATAATAATAATTGTCTCCAAAATGCGCACATTGTTAAATAAGCAACTCCATTTTGCTTTTAAAAATAGAAATTTGTATATTTTGTATAATTTGTGAAAGATAAAAAAAATTACTATTTTTAGGGAAAAAATGAAATGTGTCAGCATTTTTTTTAATTGATAAACACTGGAAAGTTTAACGATAATTGTTGGTTTAGGAGTAGTATTTTAAATGAACTAATTTGTTTTACACAGAGTGGACATAATTAAATATACGACTAAATTGGAGCTGCTTTCACGAAAATATAACATTCAGTTTCTTGTTTACAAGTGCAATGACCAGCCTATGAACAAAGAAAAATTGGAATGGGGTGGAAAAATTATGCTGATTTAAATATTATTTAAAAATAATCTATAAAAGAAAGCATATAAATAATATAAATAAATATCTCATCTTAAAAAAAAAATCTTGAAAACTAAAACTGCGTAGTACTTTGAACTTGCACTAAAACTATATTTTTGTAATTACTATACACTGCAGATAATTTTGAGTAATGGAGAAAGATGGCCCGTGTATTTTTTTCCTACAAATATATTTTGCACAGTTTTAATAAAAACAGACGTTTTATTTCATGGATATTAACAATAACAACGTTTCGAGAACAAAGGTTTACATACACCTCTACATTATTATTTATTGAAAAGGGAAAAAAAACTAATGCTTTTGTTTACCAACTGCATGCTTTAGTGATGATGAATTTGCATAATCTTCTTTTTCATGCGCTGAAAATTCATCTCTAAATAGTTTTATTTATATCCTTAAGCAGATTACGTAGCGATTTGATCGTTCCTTTTTATTATAGAGAGTATTATCAGAAAGGATCTAACGAGAAAGTCCAAATTGGTTTTTTATTCTTTCTACTTTTCAGTAAAATATATTCTAAGAAGAAATTTCAGTTATAATAGACAGAAACGAAATTCCTACAAATCAATAAATAAATGCCGTTATGCTTAATTAAGGGAAATTTAATTACTAATTTTTGCAGTTATATTTTTTCATTTGGGACGAGAGACTTTTATTTTATTTCTATGTAAATATAAAATGCTTTTGGTTCGAAAATAGTGTATTAAATTTAAAATCCATTTTCATAAATTTTGTGTGGAAACAGATTTAGGTAACAATTTTGTTACAAAATTATTTGTGTTTTAATTACCAGAATCTGGTAATTGCCAGAGATTAAATAGAGTAGGTTTCACCAGCAAATGAAAATACCCTGAAAGTTTCTTTTCACAGTTTCCAGAGAAGAGCTGAGAGCTTCGAGAGAGCTTTCCAGAGAGTTCTTGTCTAAGAACCGAAACGAACCGGATTTTTTACAGTGAAAGTTTCTTCATTTTTTTCCCCATTAGCGATGTTTGAACAAGCACGGCTTTTTTCTTTGATGTTTTATTTTTAGGAGTGAAAAAATGAAGATAAATATCACTAAGTCTAGATAAATCGATATTTTAATAACCTGTATGTTGGGCTAAATAAGCTTACTGAGAGAGAGAGAGAGAGAGAGAGAGAGAGAGAGAGAGAGAGAGAGAAGAGATTATTTATTGAAACATGTTCCTTAATTAAAAATCATAGCAAATAAAAAAAATTAAAAAAATATTTACAACATTATTATGCATAGTAAGTGCTTGTGATCACTACCAATAGCATTGCACCATGGATTGTGTACACTGTTAAAAATTTTTGCTTGGTTTCACATGATATTGGTTCCTAGTAGCTGCAACGCTGTATGGTTAAACGTTAAACCATATTTTGGTATTCGGTTGAACCATTTCTCAGGTTTTTGTTCCAAATCCGAAAATGGTTCAACCAAACACCGAAAAAAGGTGAAACATTTCACCATTCTGCCGTTGCAGCTACTAGGAACCAATATCATGGTGAAACCAACCAATATCATGGTGAAACCTAGCACCAAATTTTTAACAGTGTAAATTGAAGCGTAACCCCCTAAATTTTCATTTTCTTTCAATGATCTGAGAATTTGCTCAATTAAAACATCAACCATATTACTTTAATATTTAAGATACGAAACGGGAAGTTTTGGTAAAAAGTTGAACTGATTTGGATGTCACATGTGCTGTAAAAAAAGGTACTTCCTTTGTTTTCCTTTTAACGAGTTTGAAAATTCATAATTTTTTTAAAATTTGCACAATGCACACCATCTATATCTATATAGTTATTAACATTTCTAAAAGTTCCTTTAATTGCCATTGATACGTGTAAATTCTTATGAGCGAAAAAAACAATTTTTTAATAGAAATACTTTACGAATAGGCCTATATCTTTGTGAATAAAATACCGCTCCTTGCTTCAGGCGATCATAGGGATCCTGACCCCCCAGCCCCCTTTCCCACCAAATTCCTAAATTATCTATTTTGTCATTGTTCTTGATTAATTAAGAAGCAAAATTGTTGATAATTATTGTCTTGAAATTATGGGAAATTATTAATTACTAATCATAAATTTGGATAACGCCGCCTACTCAGAATAGTGGATAGCGCTTCTGAATCCCAGCCAGTAGGTCCCGGGTTCGAATCCCGGTTGGTAAGAGCATGAGTGTTTGTCTTTGTCAATAAAATGTTTTTTGTCTATGTGTTTGTCTTTGTCTTTATTAGTGTAAAAAGAAGTCCAACCTCTTCGGAGGCTCTGGCAACCATCTTCCATGAGAAAACAACAATTATGGAAAATTAATAGTTAAGTATTGATTATTATTAATTAAATCTTGATATATGAATAATTATCAATAAATAGTCAACATTATGGATAATTAATGGTTAATAGTATTGATAAGTAACAGTATTGATAATTGTTAGTTAATATTTAAAAGTATTTAATAAAGACATTAATGAATGCCACCTAGACAATGCCCCACCCCAAATGAAGATCCTGGAATCCTGGATCACCTGATGGGCTATATCACTGGTTTAATGTTTTGATAAAAAATATTAAGATAAAATTGAAAAAAAATCAAATTTAACAAATCTGAATGGGCATAAAATTGATTGAATTCCTTAAAATTTGCGATTGACCCCCTAATATACACAGAGATTGCGAATACTTAAGACTGCTACTGTATAAAGAATGGCAAATCCTTCGTATAATGCAACTTTATTACAGCTTCCCCACAAAATGAAGTCTGCAACTCATCTGTTTAATTTTCTTCACAAGTTTATTCAGCCTCAAATATAAATAAACCACTTATGAAAATATGTGTCCTAACAAACTTGTCACAATAATAATTATTAAGATAGATGACTTCATTACAAAGTAATAAGTTTTAAATTAAAAACTTCCTTTGTGTATCCTATTATCGAAGATGAGAGCGTTTTGAATATTCATATTTCTATCGGACAGTCATCCTCAATTAAAAAATAGTATCTCCTTTTTTTGGCAACTGGTAATGAATACAAAATGCAGAAATGCGTCGTTAAAAGTACATTTGTCGTAGTTGACATTTCTTCTCACGTCTCAGTGGCTGATGATGTCTCAAAAGCAACACTATATCGGACTGAACGTAAGAAGGACGTTTATGACAAGTGCAACATTTCGAGATAAAAATATACCAAGAAAAAGATTTTAGATTCGATTTATTAATAAAAGTGTTAAATCAATCGATACAAAAGTAGGATTTTAAGTAGGCTCTCGATTTTTTTTTACACCAAAATATAATGTAGCTACACAAAAAAAAAACTTCAGGCGATTCTTATGAAATCTCGACCTTGCAAATAAGTCACTTTGCCGCGTACCAACTGTTAAAAATTTTGTGCTTGGTTTTCACCATGATATTGGTTCCTTGTAGCTGCAACGGCTGAATGGTGAAACGTTTCACCATTTTTTTGGTATTCGGTTGAACCATTTCTCAGGTTTGTTTCAAAATCCAGAAAAATGGTTCAACCAAACCGAAAAAAGGTGAACATTTCACCATTCAGCCGTGCAGCTAAGAACCAATATCTGGTAAACCAACCATATCATGGTGAAACCTAGCACCAAATTTTTAACAGTGTACGACACTTTGCTTTCATTGAGAACGTTTCAATTCAAATAGCCCCCAATATCTTAAAACTCGATACTTCTTAATTGATCATAGACCGGTTAGGAAAAAAAACTAGAAAGAGAGAACTCCGAGAAATTTTTTGTATTGTAATTTATCTGTGACTGATAACCTTGCTGTTTTTATTTATATCTACACTGTTAAAAATTTTGTGCTTGGTTTCACCATGATATTGGTTCCTAGGAACAGCAACGGCTGTGTGGTGAAATGTTTAACCTTTTTTTTGGGTGTTTGGTTGAATCATTTTTCTGGATTTGGAAACAAAAACCTGAGAAATGGTTCAACCGAATACCGAAAATATGGTTTAACGTTTCACCACACAGCCGTTGCAGCTACTAGGAACCATATTTTTGGTGAAACAAAGTGCCTAATTTTTAACAGTGTACTAGAGGCTTTGCATGTACTGGCTAATGTTTGCCAATCTCGAACTCCTCGCCGTGATTCATATATTTTAAAAAAAAAAGTTAAATGGAGAAAAGAGTTGCTATTGCATAGTTACGTAAAGAATACAAAAATGTGTGACCTGCACATAACATAACCCTAACATTTAAAGCAAATTCAATTTGAAAATTGAAGAGAACATTCCTCACATATTTTGAGTCTACTACGCTAACTTCAAAATTCTTGTAACGTTACACCCAAAAATCATATTAGCGTTACACGGTTTTTTTTTTACATTGAACAAGTGAAGAATGATGCCTTATAGAATTAAGCCGAAGATTTGAAAAATAATTTCGTTATTCATTGGGGACTGATAGTAAATGGCAATTGAAATGACCTACCCTAGAATTGGTCATTAACATAGGGTTCAATTCAAAGTAAAATAATAATAAAAAAATACAAATAAAACCCTATATATTGTTTGGTCTGCAAACTAACAATATATAGGGTTTGGTGCCATTGGTTAATTCCATGTAAATACATACCACAAGTGAATTTTAAAAATATTTTTTATTCTAGTTGAAACTTTTTTATGTGATGTAGAAAGTTTGAACTTTAAAATTTTTACATCAGAACTATTATTGTTTTTATCTGTGGCAACAGTTAGTTTCAAAGTGGCTGCTTTGTTTGAAAGTATGGGTTACGGTGGGCCCGGTGGACGAGTGGTTAAGATAGCTGCCTCCGCTAACAGTCTGCGCACTGTACCGGTGCGGGTTCGATTCCCGCCTTGCCCTGGGTGTAATTTCTCTCTCTGTGACAGTAAAAATTCTTTCTGTGTCTGTCTTACTTGACGAAGGTTTATAAGCGGGTCTCTGATCAAGCACACAAGCCGGATATATATGTATCAACCCTACCCTACCCTACCCTATGGTTACGGTTTTCATCATTTTGAATTCTTTAATTTTAAGTTAAGTATTATTTTTTATCAGATTTTTTGGTAAAATTATTAAAATACAATATAATAACTATCTTAAAAACACATTTTTAATCGGCATTTATAAATGAAAGTTACTTAATTAGAAAGATAAAAAAAATCCCCTGTTTTGGCTGTAGTGTAAGTCACGAAAAGATATAAAAGTTTCTATAACTTTTTAAAATAAGGCTTTGCTTAAAATGTTTTAAGATATTTTCTTTCTATATTAACTTCTGTGTAATTCTACATCTTTTAAATTTAAAATAAAAAGCATTTTCTCGATTTATAAAACATTTTAACGTTGTAGTGTAAGTCACAACATAATGTCAGTCACAGTTTCTGTTTGATTTATCTGTTGTAGATAAGCTATAATATTTGTAGATTTCTTATATTTTGATAATTTTGATTTAAGATAGCTTAATCAGCGGCAAAAAGAACAAAAAAAAGATCAAAGGTAAAGACTTTCAGCATGCAGTAAATTTCAAACCTGTAAAGAAAATGAAAGCAAATACCGCTTTATGGACAACACTTTAACTAAAAAAACTCCATCTCTATTGCAATGTTCCAACCGTTAGAAAACATTGACTGGCAATTTTCTGCCACCAATGTTGCTCATCTTTGCTTTCAGTCATGGTCAATTGATGGACTTGGTGATACAGTGAAAAGGGGGATCAAAGAAGCCACACTTTCCAGAAAAAGTGACCCACATTCTGCTAAAGAATTTTTCACTTTGCATAAGAAATCTGCCCAAACATAACACTATTGTAGTTTTCTGACAACTGTGTAAAAGGGCGAAACAGGTAGATTAAATGATATTTGCTCATCAAAAGGAAAATAAACATTTCCAATTCCTGACACCCAATAATTGCACTTTTTCTTAAAATTAAACAAATACCTACTTAAAATTGCCAATGTTTCATTAAATCCTGAAAATATTACACGACTGATTTAACAAATGGTAATTGTAAAAGTAAATACCTCTCAACACAATTCTGAAAACGAATTTTATGCTGGAAATCGGTCTTTAGTTCCTTTTGTAGGAAAAATGATCATTACATATTTCTTGGGGCAAATGTTTATGAAATATGCATATTCAATAAGAATGAAACATTTGCAATGGTAAGGAAGTATTTTGCGCGGCCTGAAAAGGAAGAATTTTCAGACATTTCTATTCAAGGAATGAATTAAGAAATTACCAGAAAACATTACCAGAAACCAACTTTGGTGGACGTTGTATAACTTTTACTAACTATAATTTTACCATGTATGCAATTCTTTACTTACAATGTTCAAAATTATTTCCATATGTCATTATTACCTTAATTTCCGTATCTGGGATAAAGTTCACATGATGTAGTGTATGTCACAAATTAAATGTAGTGTAAGTCACGCACAAAAATGTTATTTAATTATTTTCTTCGATAGTTCAACACTTGTTTCTGATTAAAGCTTTAAATATTATCCTTAAAATAAGCACTAGTAGAATGTTCATTTACTGTACCATGAAGAAGAAATGAGAGTTTTAATTGATAACCAAAATTAGACTTCTTTTCATGTAGTGTAAGTCACATTATGATATTTTGATTATTTTTTAGTAAAATACTAAATGAAAAATGTTTTTACAGATGGCTAAAAATACTATATGTTCAAGAGTAAACTGGTGTACAATATTTTCTTAAATAAATATACGATAATTATGAACTATGCAAAAACAATATTTGTTAAATCGTCAAATGTAGTGTAAGTCACGCGTGGAAATGCCCCATTACAATTTAGACTTGAAATAGTCAAAAGTAAGTTCCATAATATCAGGACAATTCGGTTCATAGACATGAGAAATCTGTTTTATATTCATTTATGAAATAAAAAGCTGTTTATATGTATTAAACATATTTATTGGTTTTTCATTACATACACTCTTAAAACAACAGAGTGAAATCCACTCCTATAGGGGAATTGCATTTTCGGCACCGGAAAGGAGTGGAAATTAACTCAGACCGAGTTAAAACCTCTCGTTTGTTTTAAGAGTGTAGATTTGTAAAACAAGTTAAGAGGGACTGTCAGTCCCATATAGCTAATGCATTAGTTTTGGAATCACACTTTCCGCAAAAGTATTGCTTTGCCATGTTAGCCTTTTTTTCCTCAGGTATGGGAATCAACATAACATCGAAATGAAATCAATTGGAAACGAAACTGTTATATATAGTTAGTTAATTATATATTTTTGAAGTTTAAAAATGCCAAAAATATACAGCAGATGGCGACACTATTTTAAAACTTTGTCAATTAATAATTAAACAACCGGATGATATTTTCTTTTCAATTTTGTTTTAAATTGATGTTATGACGATTCCCATACCTGGTGAAAATGGGATAACATGGCAGAGCAATACTTCTGCGGAAAGTGTGATTTAAAAACTAATGCATTAGCTCTATGGGACTGATAGTCCCTCTTAATATTCTCATACTTTAAAAAAATGAATTATTTAACTAAATCAAGGAAAAAATCTTAACCAATTTAAATGTAAGGTTATTTTATACATTTTACAACTTAATTTAAGTTTTACAGTTTTCGTAACTTTAACTACAATGGTGCTGGCATATTCTAAAAGCAATAATTTCTATCGAAAAGTACCTTTTGATTGTTGTTCCATTAGCAGAAACTTTTGTTGCGAGAGTCTTCAGGAATGGAGGATGAGGCGTCAAACCGATTAAATCATACGTTTTGAGAGAACAAGATAATTTGAACATCTCGAGAATATGAATTTGGAGTGCCTATGAATTTGAGATGCTAACTTTTAAGCACACAAGATACACTGCTCAAAACAATTAGGGGAGCCGACCCGGTGGCGCAACGGTTAGAGAGCTAGCCTTTGGAGCCTCTGGGTTCGGGTTCGAATCCCGGTAAGGCATGGATGTTTGTGTTTGTCGAGTATATGCGGAGTACGTGCTCGTTAAATCTGTTGGGTCCGAAAGTCCTGTGGGCGGTCATTGCGCAGTTTCCCACGGGTACAGGTCCCTGGAGACTATTTCCCTCCCTTCAGGGACATGTCTAAATTGTGGAGGTGGCGATAGATGGCAGCATCTGTCATATATGTGTGTGTATGTCGTGTCCGTCCTTCTTGACGATGGTTTATAAGCGGGTCTTTGTGACCAAGCACACAAGCCTGAAAATATATGTCTAAAAACCTACCAAACCTACCAACAATTAGGGGAGCACTTTGCGTACTTTTGTTAACTCTTTCAGTTCCAACTTTTAATTTTTTAATCTAAAATTTTTAAATTTGTGAAATAGATTCATTATGCATCCAGAATGAAATATTAACAAAAACAGAGGGAAAAAATCCTAATTTTTTAACTAAAATTTAAGGTTAAAAAAATTGCAATCATAACTTTTGAATAAATTATAACAATAATTTTTTCAAAACTTTATTTGTTGAAAAAAGTTAAAAAGCGTGAAGAATTTAGGATCAATTTATTTCATAAAATTTTTTGGGAGTGGATTTTATTTTACCATGTTTTTCATATTTTCATTTATTTAAAATAAACATTATTTAATTCTTCAAAAGACATGACTCTTCCACCTAACGATAAATAAGTTCGAGCTCAACTTAGTGGGGGAAAAATCGCAAGCTGGTGATTCCAAATGGAATCATTGACGATGAAAGGGTTTAAACCATGCGTTCCCCTAATTGTTTTGAGCAGTTTATTTAGAATTACTTTAACTTTTAGAAATTTAGTAAGTTCATTGTAAAACTGCTGCGTAGTGTTCCTCCGTATAGAAACCCTCTGCTTTCAAGGAGTAACGTTGGACCAAATTTATTGAGTGTAACAGTGTGTAACGCTACACCTATTTTGCCGTGTAACGTTATTTCATAAATTTTGTTACAATGGAGGCAGTACTTGCTGCTACCGATTTTATGGAGTAAACTCGTATAATTACAAAACTCATTTGTGTATAATATTACTTCCAAAATTCGAAGTGTTACTTTATGAAGTTGGAGTAACGCTTCACAAATATTTTACGGTGTTATCCTACAGACGCATTGTCTCGAGGTGCCCCACTCTCCTCTAGAATTGAAGATATACACTCTTAAAACAAACGAGCGGTTTTAACTCAGACCGAGTTAATTTCCACTCCTTTCCGTGCCGAAAATGCACTTCTCCTATAGGAGTGAATTTCACTCTTTTTCGGAGTGGGTAAAAGAAATAAAAGAAAACAATCTGCGTCCTATACTCTTAAAACGAGCGGTTTTAACTCTGTCTGAGTTAATTTCCACTCCTTTCCGGTGCCGAAAATGCACTTCTTCTATAGGAGTGAATTTCACTCTTTTGTTTTAAGAGTGTACGTGTTAAACACACAATTTTTTAGAGTTTTAAATATTTATTAACTGCACATTTTTAGCTTAAATTTTATTCTTAACGTTAATTTAAAATGCATTTTAAATTTCATCAATAGTATAATTACAAAATTGATATTTTTTTTCAGTACCTTATGTACACTCTTAAAACAAACGAGCTTTTCTCCCTTTCAGGGACATGTCTAATTTGTGGAGGTGGCGATAGATGGCAGCATCTGTCTTATACGTGTGTGTATGTCGTGTCCGTCCTTCTTGGCAATGGTTTATAAGCGTAACGGGTCTTTGTGAACAAGCACACAAGCCTGAAAATATATGTCCGCCAACAAACGAGAGGTTTTAACTCAGTCCGAGTAAATTTCCACTCCTTTCCGTGCCGAAAATGCACTTCCCCTATAAGAGTGGATTTCACTCTTTTGTTTTAAGAGTGTATGTAGTTATCAGTTATTATAGAGACGGATCCTCCATTAGTAATTGCACTAAGCCTAGCTCTGCCCGTAGCATCATTAAGACAGTTTAAAAGAACTCAATTAAAAACGAATCGAGGTTGATACTAAATACTTTAACTCATTACAAAAGAATGACATCGAACTACTTCAATGGGAGTGTCACTATAACATCTCATACAACTTCCACCGTGTTTCTCAAATTAGCCTTTTTTTCATATGAATACTGATGAATTCGATGCAGCCATTAATTACTAGTTTATGGATGCATCAGAAGACGCGATTAAATCTTTGACTTGAATTGCCGTGGATGCAAGGGTTTAAGTCTATTGTAGAATAACCCGCTACGCTTCTATCTGTTGAAATTTTAGTGAAAGAAGAAGCGCGGATGGAAATCTGCGCACGGACTTATCCTTTCTTTGCATTTAGCGAATTATTTGGGCTCGTTGCGACTTGATGAGGTCACGGTGTGCGATCGAGTTGAGATCGGCACCGGATAAAACGTTCGAATTTTTTGAAAAATGGTTCCCGGGAACAATGTAGATGAATCGCTATTAAACGCAAGAGAGGGTCAATGTCCACAGAATATTTTCCATTCTGGCTTCTTCTTTCTATAAAATATGAATAGGTTGAAGCTTAGCGGGACCTTCTCCAGTGGACCTGACCCCTTTTTGAATTTAGGGACTCAAATATGTGAGTTTGAAACAGCTTCCATCAGTATTATGAGTGATGTTTGTAGTAAGGTTTGAATGTCTCACTGGAATACTTGGTGTAAGCGAGAGTTGCCCATTTTATTCGAATCACGTGCATTTCGCCAAAAAAGTTTTTATATTTGAATTGATGTTTTCATAAATGGTCCGTGAATTAATCGTGATGCTTGTTTTCGGTCTAGACATGCTGGGTATTGTTTGTATCGGATTAGAGGGTGTATGTACTCAAAGGATTAAGTGGGCTCATGTAATATTTATGATGTTCTGATAGTGTGTTTGTTATGCGCATAACATTGTTGGATTAAATGTATTATACAGTCCCTGGACAAATTATTAGAAGCAGTGTATTTTTTTTAGTAATGATAAAAATATACCAAAGAATACCATATCATTTAAAAGATGACGATATATGTATTAAGTATAGCAGATAGTATTTTCTATTCAATAGCTTAAGTTTAGGAACACAAATGTCCTTCTAAGGGTATTTTGTTCATCATTGGTTGATACATGAAATCTTGCAGTGCGTCGAATAATTTGTCTATGGGGACTGTAGAGTTATGAGAAAAATGTTTAGTTCATTTTAAAAAGCTATCTTATTGAATGGAAATGGAAAATGATTTTTTAACAATTGTTATTTGGTATTCATTTAAAAATTGGGAAAGAATCTTTTTAAGAATTGCTATTTTTAAGGCTAATTTTTAAAAAAAAAAACCTCTTTACAATTGTATTTCAAAAATATGATTTGAAATCAGTCTAAAGATTGTGCTTTTTAAAACAAGTTCCTGATTTGATACGAATGCCATAATTGGTTTCAAGTTATTTTTTTATAATTTGCTTAGAAATCTTCAGTTTCCATTCAAACCATTCACGTGAGACTAAAGTTTTACAGATGCGTAACTTATATCTATGTAACAGGGCGACAAAAGTGTAAAAGATAGTTTTTCGGAGTCAGACCTTTCAAACAAATAAAGAATTTTTAAAATCGAATAGTCAGTGGCGAAACCAGCGGGTGGTAAATGGGGTAATTACCCCCCCCCCCCCCAAACCGAAAGATTTCCCCCCCCCCCCCTTCCCCAAGAAAAAAATCCGGATTACCCCCCCCCCCTCTATGGAGGAACTCTGGATCCGCGCCTGCGAATAGTAAAGTTTAATTGGGCAAACAAATTACCCAAACCCAGACCTTTGAAATAAAAAAAAAAGTATTGGTTAGAAATAATACGAATGATGTCTTAATTGAAATTCCGAAATTCCATTGACATATTCCATGTTTTGAGTCTCAACTGGGCAATCGGTTTTTATTAATTTTTTACTTCAAAATGTTGATCAATGTATGTTACAGATGAAGACAACCATCGTGATAGAAGGCTCGAAACTGTTAAGGATACGTAATAGGTGAATTGTTTTATTATCGTAAAATTAGAATTTGCTATGGAATTCGAAACATATCTTATCCCACTTTGATGTGTGATCGATAAGAATTTTAAACTTGCACTGTTAAATGAAGTATGCATATAAATGCTGTTTGTTTTTCACAAAATTTGATGAAATTAAAATAAATTTAATCTCAATTGAATTAAAATGAATTTTAAAAGGGTTATTGGCCCTTACTTAATATGCATGAATTATAAAAACGTATCTTTAGAATAAAATCCTATGATTCGAATCCAAAATTTAAAGGATTTATACTGGTAATAGTAATAATAATAAATCTACTCTATACGGGGCAACCTGGTGAGATCTTTTTCTCCAAAACATAGAACAATGAAACGGGTGTAAATTAACGAACATTTTCCCTTCTGAAACGGAGAAAATATTAACGAAAATGTTGTTAATTATCACTTTCGCTGCGTCGATAAAACAGTTCTTGTTTATGCTTTTAATTCTCCAATATAAATGTTAAATGCTTTACAATTTAAACAAAGATTTATCTTATTGCGAAAAGTTAATAATCATGTAACTCATTTAGATATTTGTTATATTTATGTGCAAGGTGTAAAATCAAACGGATAGTACTCAGGGCTTTCTGTAGAGCAAACTAACAGGCGGAATTATTATTACATTTGGCGGAGAGTCTATTGACGACAGAGATAATCCGTAAATTAATATAATAATTACCAAATTTAATAATTAGAGAATATTCTTCGCCACACACTTCGGCGCCTTTTTTAAAGCCACTGTATACAAAAACTCGTTTAAAACTTAAAAATGCAAATGTTTAATTCCTAAGTTTAAATTTTTCATTCCGGAAACTAAAAGTATTAATAATGCTTGCAAACAAAACAACGTTGTTTATATCCTAATATAGTTATGAATTTGAGCTTGGTAAGACAGTGCTACATTTCTCTTCAAAAATATTTTGTATCATTTATGGGATTTCCCCCAAATGAATGGTAATTCCTCCCAAAAAATGGCCCAAAATTTTATTTCTATACTGGAAAACTTTGGTGGAACATTGACTCCATAAAAATGGTGGAAACAAATGCTGCCACTGGTTTTACAGAGAAACATTTTACCAAATTTTCACAGTGTGTAGAAAAAAACTAAAACCCAAATGATATTTTAAGTAATTTTATGTTGTTAGCATTTGTGTACCTGTACAATGTACATCATTGTGAAAAAGTATTCTATACATGATTTATTCTGTACTCATATAAAACAAAATGTAGCTTTACTATTTCCATAAAAATAGTTCCCACCAGTTTATGGAGTTACGTTACACCAAGTGTACAGTGTAATATTGCAGTTGATAAACCAGAGTTTGATTTAATTTAGTTGTTTTCGCAGCAAGACAAATAATAAATTCTTACAAATTCCTAGATTTAGTTAATTCTAAATTTTTTTAATCCCCCCCCCCCCCCCCCCCATTATGGCTAGCATATATTATACACCTATAATTTTAGGCATTTGAGAAAAAAAATGACTGAGTGTGGTCCATAAAATAGAAGAGATAAAACTATATAAATTCAAACTCAAATGGTACATTGAACTTTCAAAATAGCAAAATAATTTATGTATTGATTTTATTTATAAAATATTGAATTTTATTCTCTAATTTTTGTACAACAACATTAATGACGTTAAACTGGATTTCTTATAAAAACTAGTAAATCAATCTAAATCTAATCAATAAAAATATACATACAAACTAGTTAAAAAGGATTTTTTCCCACATAAAATATTTGACGTTATAGCTGCTCTGTAAAATGTAACAATGGCTAAATATTCTGAATCAAATTTTTTAAAGTCTTTTTGAAGAATTAATGAATTTTTTGTATCTAATGCAACGAATAAATACTCATATTATTGAAGTGTATAAAATTCGTAGCACCAAAAGAAATGAAAAAAAAAACCTTTCAAGTTAAAATTAGTTTTTTAATACGTATTATACACTCTTAAAACAAACGAGCGGTTTTAACTCAGTCTGAGTTAATTTCCACTCCTTTCCGTGCCGAAAATGCACTTCTCCTATAGGAGTGAATTTCACTCGTTTTCGGAGTGTTTAAAAGAAATAAAAGAAAACAATCTGCGTCCTAAACTCTTAAAACGAGCGGTTTTAACTCCGTCTGAGTTAATTTCCACTCCTTTCCGGTGCCGAAAATGCACTTCTCCTATAGGAGTGAATTTCACTCTTTTGTTTTAAGAGTGTAGGAAGCGCTATTTTAGACAAAGATTGTGTAACAAAATAACGTGTAAATTCAATGAATAGTAGTAACAGATTTAAGAGATTTTATAAACGAATTAGTTTAATACACACACATTTTATTGAATATTTAAAGGAGTTTTTCTGTACAATCAGGTCAGGAAGTCCCAGTAAATAGGTTTTAGGAAAACAAAATTGTAAATGAATTAAATTGTATAAAATATAGCATTGTTGAAAGTGCAATTTTTGACCATCACAAATTGAAAATGTATGTGTAAGAAAATACATTTTCAAATTCAATGAAAAGTAATCACAGCATTAAAAGATATATACGAGTTAATTTAATATATTGCATTGCATATTTGAAAGGATGTTCTTTACTCTCAGACCAATCAGTCCCAGTAAATAGATTTGAGCAAAACAAAATTGCAAAGGAAGTAATTTGTATTCAATTGTGTTTGTTTTGATATTGCTCTAATATATTCACAACCAACGAAAACAAAGGTATTCAAAGATTAAAAATTATCGCTACGGATTGAATTACACAAGTATCAACATGGCCCTTCCATAAACTAGCGTACCCTTATCTTGCGCCCGAAAAAAAAATACGGCTTCAGTCCCCCCCCCCCCCCCCCCCTTAATCTAAAGGTAAAATAATCTCCCCGGGGTTAGGACAATTAAGATAACAACATCCAGATCCCCCGGAAACAAACAAAAAACAAAGTCCGCCGCGTCGTGACTGAGATATAGCCAAAACACCCAGCGGCGAGCAACAGTTTAGTAACTCGAGTCAGTAATGAATAACAAAATCTCTGACCTACCTCAGTTTTTTCTAATGGACCCCTTGAAGAGCTTGACTTCTTCAGTTTGGAGTGTTGGCAGCTACTGTTGTTGTTGGCGTCGGAGATTGGCGAGTCCTGCCGATTGTGACGTGACGTGACCGGATCATTATGCGGGACAGGGGGCGGGGCCTGGTGACGGGTGGGCGGAGACCAATGTCGAGTGAGAGGTGTCAATCATGCCTCGCTTCAGAAGCACTGCCTGCTTCGGGGGAGGGTTTTGTTTCAGATGATGGGATGCGAATGCAGTACTGTTATCTGACTTTTTCCGCAGTCACTTTATAGACGAGGTACAATAACCCCTCGTTAGACCGCGTATTATTAACAGATTTTAATTATTTACTTTTACAGCATCAAAGGCCGAAGATTTTTTTTTTACCAACACTATTTTCTTCAGAAAGAAGTTGATGGTATTGTTCATTTTTCAACTCCATTCTATTATTCAACTCTCATTGTCCACCAAATCGCGCCGATGTTTTTTTTTCTTTTAAATAATCTTGCAAAATTTGTAACAAGTTTTTTTTCTGTAAATTACCCCCCCCCCCCCCCCAATAAAAGCTGGTGTAACTTCCAGGTAAAACATTGCAAATATAGTTAAAATTTTCCTGTTAGAAAAGCTTTATAAAAAGCTTTAAATGTAGATAACTTACAGGTCTCTATAATCCCACTTTTTGAAATTGTTCGAATGTTTTGTGTAAAATTATTTATTGAAAATTAAAAATATATATATACGAACCAATTTTCCTGTTTGAAAAGCTTTATTATACAAGATATGTGAACTACATCTGTAGGTTCAAATTATAGGTTTAGGAAAAAAAATTAATTTTTTAAAATTGTATTTACGATAGTTGGTACTAATCCAACTAACTCACCGTTGTCCATTAAATATAACGAAGAAATCGAAGTTGTTGGTTGTATTTTGGTGGGAAACATCTCAATTGTCCCAAAAAAAACCGGCTTCGTAAGGCTATGTCCTCACTACGACATCAAAGGCAACAAATGCAACAAAATTTGGCAACCGCCAAGGGCGCCAAGCGATGCAATAGCATGGGGGCTGACTCTGCCAAGTTTTGTTGCCTTTGTGGCGTAGTCAGGACATAGCCTAATAAGTCCGACTCGGTGGATGTGTTCGATGTCCGATCTATACTGTAAAGAGAATCTTTGATGGCTCTCTCAATGGTCGCCTTGTCGTATGTATGCAGAGGAGTCAGATCAGACCGAAAGTACCACTGGTGAAATCAACAATAATAGAAGAATAGAAAAGGAGTAAATGGGTCAATCCTCAGAAAACGTACGAGGCAAAAAATCTCGAGAAAAAAATATTGATGAAACTTTTTGAAATTTTGGATTTGAGTTACACTTACATACTACATTAGGAAAATAACATCGGTCCAGATCATACAATTAATAATAATTATTCGAATGGTAAGTCTTAATTTAATAATGTTTCATTTAGAAAAGTTTTAACCTCCAAAATTAACATAAAAATATTTTATTGATACGTTACACTTGAATAAAATTTCAGCTTTACTTTATTATATTAGCTGACGGCAAAATATAATGTATTTCACTTGTATTTAATCAATTTATTCTTATATAATTAAAATGTCATGTCCGTGGACACATAAATCATGTCCGTGAGCCCAAATACATGGACATGATGAAATCGTAAATAAGGGCTTCCAGGCGCAAAAGGTTTAGGCCTTGGGGAACGAAACATGCAAACTGATATTATATAACTTATTTCTTTCTAGTATAAATAACAAATTATAAGTAAAAATCATTAGCTTTAATTTTTATATCTTGATCACAGAAATGACGCTATGATCTTGTCAATGGCCTATTTTTAACGTTAAACTTCTAATTACTGTTTATCTACTGCGGTATACAAGCTATCGACGTGATACAACGTATAACGTGTATTATTGAATACTAATAAGACTGAAACAGAGTGCTGTTATCATTTCTAGATAGTTATGCAAACTAAAGAATACGTTGTACACGGACATGATGAAAATCTGTGAGACATTTTATTTTCACGGAATTTATCTATTTATATTCTTTAGAATGATTATATTTTATGTTTTGTATGTTCTAGTAATGTCAGTTGAATTAAAAATCAACTATAGTTATAAAAAATTGGGATTTAATTAGTATATACTAACTAAAACAGTCCCCGGACAAGACGGTGAGACAGCTCACGGACATGATTTGTCATAGTCTGTGGACACAAATTTTTACACAAAATATATAATTTTTTATATTTATTCAACGTTAGTAAAGTAGATAAAAATATTCATAATCTTAAATTAATTCAAGTGGAAGCATAACTTTTCTTCATGTGAAAGATAACTTGCGGGGACATGCTTTTGTACGTTTTCTCAGGAATGACCCAAATGCTTAATAATTAATTTTACATTGACAGTAACTTATAAGCAAAATTATTCCAAGTCATACAGTGTTTTTTCTGCTAGGTGCCTCACATATTTGAGTTTAGTCAGTTCACTCAAAAATTGGTGTTACGTTACACAGTTTTCAATTACAGTGCGTGAGAAACTGAAAGGGGAAGGCTCAAAAAATGGTAAAAATAAAATTTCCATGGATAAAGTTTAAAAAAGGGATATTTTCATACATGTTTGGTGTTATGAGTAACAAAAAACCTATTTTATATGAATAAAAAAAAAACTTTAAGTTTCTTAGAACTGTTAGTATGAATTAATAATACAATAGAGTTCGAAAAAAAACAAGTATGTTTGTATAAAAGAATCTGTTATACGTCAGTTTTTAGAATGACGCATAATATGTATCAAAAAAGGATTCTTTGATAAATTGTATTATATGTTCAGAAAGAGGCAGAAGGCGTTCTATTTTGTTTTTTAAGGGGATACGGTACCCAAAAATTGGTCAAAACATCGATTTTTCAGTTTTTACTTCTTACTATTTACAATATTTTTCTGAACATTTACTGAAAGTTTTTATAATGATATCTTTTGTAGAAAAAAAGTTATTAAATATTTTCTGGAGTCATTCCTATAAGTTTGAATACGTATTTCGTCTGCTTCCAACCTTTTTTCTCGGTTTCGCGTTTTTCAATTCTTGTGTTTAATAAATACCTAAGGCTTTTTTGCTAATTAAGCTAGAATTTTGAAATTTTTAAACTATGTTCTCATATAAATGGTGCATAAAATCGTGCATGGAATAAGGTCTACTATGTATAGTTGTTTTTTAAAAAATGTCGAATTCAATAATTTGTAATTTTTTTGTGATTTTCAGTATAAATGCATGTATACTTTTTAACTATAGCTCACATTTTAAAAAATCCATGCACAGTTCTTGAACAAATAGTACTAAAAACAAACTATAAAAGTTTGGTGGAGTTGATCTTAAAATTGAAAGAGGAGTAGCGTTTTAAAAAAGTTCAACATTTTGACTTTTTTTTTAAATAAATGAAAAACTACTTGTAAATATTTGTTTTTATTGCTAGAAAATGTTTATTTAGAGTGAGAGTTTATTTAGAGTATTATATAAAACCACTATAATTTACAAGTTTATGTTATTATTTCTAGAAATAATGTTTTGGGTACCGTATCCCCTTAAAGAAAACGTAACTTTTCTTTTATATTTAAGTATTTATTAATGAATAATGACACATGAACAATGAATTCCCATTGATAAGGTTTATTTATTAAAAATCATTCGATTTAGTAAGGTGTTGAAGGTGGTATGTTATTTTAATATTGTTGTATGTTGATATGAAATGTTTTGCAAGCAAGGAATGTTACATATTTATTCTTTGAAATCTATATACATAAAAGGCAACTTCCGTTTGTCTGTTTGTTTGTATAAGACACTAGATCTAAAGAACCACGCAACAAATCGTCACGGAATTTGGCATAAAAATTCATCTCATCTCCGGAACAAACATAGGCTAAGAATTTTTCGAATCAGACCATTCCTTCTATCGTTTTCGAACGTTTTTATGTTTCCCATTCAATGCATTGAAGACTTTAGAGGTTTATTGCTCCTTCAACAGCACGTTTTCACGGATTGTTTATTTAGTTTTATTTTACACATTTTTTTAAAACGATTTTTAAGTATATTTAGTTTAATTACAGCTAAAAAATTAGAAATAAACATCTAAAATAAAAAACGTTTGCTAGCTTTATAGCAGTTAGAAAAATATTTAATATTAAAAATAAAAATCGTTTGCTTTAGTATCTTTATCACAGTTAAAAAAAATACAAATAAATATAAAAAATGCAAATCGTTTGCTGTTTGCTGGAGTAGCTTTATAACATCTAAACAATTAGATCATGTAATTCGCTTTCATTAAGAATATTTTATTTTCTGCACGCAGACCAAGAGTGATCAGTTTAAAGTGAGATGGGTAATTAAATGGAAAATTACTGGGTAATCTTCATATCTTATGTAACTAAAATGAAAGAAAAAAAATTTAAAATTATTTTTCCACCTCTACCCGTGCAACATCGGGTATAACAGCTAGTATAAATATATTTAACAAACGATACGGAATGATTATTGAACTTCTGGTAGAAAATAATTTAAACAAGCCAAATTTAACGTGTAAATTTATAAAATAAAATTAAACGCTGTTATGCACTTTTTTTAACCCAAACATTGTATGGAAGCGGTCTAAGTGCAGATTCTGTTACAAAACTACTTGTTTATGCAAGTAAATCTAAAAATAAAAATAAATTTCAAAATTTTATCCCGAAATGTAAATTATTTATAACATTTATTAACACTTTTGCCTTTAAAAAGAAAATAAAGTTTGTAAAATTAAATTCACAATTACAAAAATCATCCATAAATTACCAAATAAAAAGCTGTGTTGGTTTCTGTACTAAATAATTATTAATGATGATAGTTAAAACACGATTTTTTTTCTAAAAGTCCATTTTAAAAATATTATCACTGAAAATTCATTTTTAACTTTGTTATATACACTGTTAAAAAAATTTCTGTAAAAAAATGGAGAAATTCTGGAAATCTTGCATCCAGACACTCTGTCTCTCCTAACAGTAAATATCATCAACAACCGTTTCTACACTAGATTCACACACATTAGAAAAAAACAAGTAGGTTTGTTACAGAACCTGTCACTTAAACCGCTTCCACACAACATTTGGGCTCCAACAGGAAACAAACTATTTATACACCTCAGAAAGAAATTCGCCAAAGAGAGCCTTTAGCTAGTTGCAATTAAACATTTAAACGATAAAATTAATTCTTTTCATTAATCTTCTTTCTCAGAATTAATAATTAGACTTTATCGTTTGCTTAATTTGTTTGAAGTTCGAAGAATAATAATGTAATCTTTTTTAATAAATATCTTTGTGTCGTCACAATTTACCATTTACATTGTTTTCGAAAATTCAGTCATTTATCGTTTGTTAAATTAATTTACAGTTCGAAAAATATATAATTAGTGCAATTGATGCTTTAAAAATAAAAGCAAAACTTTGCATATTTTTTATGCCAAGTTAGAATTCTCTATGCATCTTTCTTCATACATATATAATAAACCATCAAAAGAACTCTATTGTGATATTACAACAATCCAAACTGAATTATATCACATAAATAAATATTCTTTCAAAAGTGTTTTTTTATTTTAAATAAAGTTTCTCGTACGTTTAACGAAATGGCAACAGTGAAAATATTGAATAAAAATGGAATTTGCATGTTATTTCAATGTAGATTTAATTTTTAGTTATTTAAATTTTAAATAAACTTCTACTTTAAATTTTTTAATGAAATTTGGAATGTAGCCTAATATAATTTTTTGCTTCAAAATGACGTATCCCACTTGTCTGTGGGACTTGTGGTTCTTTCTGTGAAAGTGGGTGACGGACAGACGGACGGACGGACGGACTGAACGATTATAAAACCTTCCACTTTTTACGTTATAAACGTAGTGTGGAATCTAACAGAGATTACAAAATTAAGATCACTGTAAAGTATTGGAGATGGATACTTGACATTATATAACATGAGAACCTTACAGAGACTTCGAAATGCAAGGTTACACGTGACTCCGTATGGAGATTTTGAAATGCAAAGTTAACGCAAATCGCCAAATCGAGACCGGCCGTTATATCACAGCTGTTCCGTCAATTTTAACAGGGTCTCACGGGAAAGCCCTCTAACTCCTGAAACAATCGGACATCCACTCTCTGATACCAGAATGGGAGGAGATTATATAATTATCCTAATGAGGTGCTGACCAGTTGAGAGGGGATCAATCGGCATGAAAAAAAAGTTTACTTTAAACAATCACCGTTATTAAGAGTATAGGGAAGAGTGGGGGCAAATCACCATTATCAAATTAAAGCTCTCTAAGTGAAAGAAGAAGAAAACTAAAACTTTACAAAACCACAAAGATCTAACATTGAAGTAAATACACATCGCTGCAGTTCATTGAACGAATCATACTCTAAAAATGAAGTTTCACATTTTGGTCTCTGCTGGTAAATTTTATGAAATATACGCAATACTAATGTAAGCTAAGATAATATATTATTGCTCGATACTTTGTACTCTTGTTTGAAATACGTTATGCTTTTATTCTACAAATTCGTTCCAGCTGAGAAATTATATTAGTACTCACAAGATACTCAAAGTTATATTTTTCAACCAAAATTCCCTCACGTGAATATTTCTTGGAGCCACTAACATTTATTCCTATCAAATACATGCCCAAAACAATTAGGGGAGCAGTTTGTGTACTTTTGTTACCCTTTCAGTCCCAACTTTTTATTTTTTTATTCTAAAAATCTTTTAAAAAAATAGATTCGTTATGCATCCAGAATGAAATGGTAAAAAACTGAGGGAAAAAAATCTTAATATTTTTAACTAAATTTTAAGGGGGGAAATTTGGAATCATAACGTTTGAATAAACTATAACAATAATTTTTTCAAAACTTTATTTGTTAAAAATAGTTAAAATAAATTTTTAAACATCTAAAAAATGCAAGCATGATAATTTTAGGGTCAATTTATTTGATAAAATTGTTTCAGAGTGCATTTAATTTTACCATGTTTTTGATATTTTCATTTAATTAAAACAAACATTATTTAATTCTTCAAAAGACATGATTCTTCCATCTAACGATACATAAGTACGATCTTAACTTAGTGAGAAAAAAAATCTCAAGCTGGTGATTCCAAATGGAATCATTGGTGGTGAAAGGGTTTAAGCTATGCCCTCCCCTAATTGTTTTGAGCAGTGTGGATATTGACTTCGTTACGCGCTGAGAAGTTTAATTAAAAAAAAGTCATGTTTTCCAGTGTATGGATAAAGGGCCGTGGTTTGAAAAAGTCATATAAAATTCATATTCAAGACTTGGAGTGTGAGCAATGTTTTAACTTGATTAAACCCATTTTTTAGCTTCCTCACTACGTTTATAGAGTAAAATGTGGAAACTTTTGTAGAGGCTATCTCCGTCCGTCTTCTGTCCGTCACCCGTTTAATATTAATGACTCCTTTTGGCAAGGTTTTTACTTTTTTTTATTGTTTTTAAATGTATTTTAAAATCAGTTTTCGAGATACAAATAAATCTAAGAAACGATAAATAATAATTTCTTAAATTTCGATGAGAAGTATAGATACATTGCTATAACTAGGAAGTTGTTGCATTTTTTTGGTAGTTTTTTTTTTCAAAAAATGAAATTATTGCATTGTTTTATCAATTTAAATAGGAAATTTTAGTTTTTCTTAAAATTTGTTTGATAAAAACAGGTTATATTTATGCATTTTTAAAAAATAATTTTAAAAAAGTTAACATTAACTGAGGTATAGGTTTTCCTTCTCAACGAAAAACTAAAACAATTATTCAAAGAATAATCTTCCTAACAAAATCTAATTGGGCCATTCTCTCTTTAGGGTAATTTGAAACATGCAAATTGCAAATTTACAAACTACCAAATATATAATTTTGTCTTTTATATACAGCTTTAAGGACTTATTTTGTGTTACCGTTATTATTTACCATTCATAACTCTTAAAATGTAATCATTTCTAGATTTTTTTTTTTTGAAAAATGCCTATATTTGAATAAGGTTGATGAAATTGGAAAATTTCCAAGATTGACTTCAGAAGCATCTATTGATGCTTTTATAATATTTTTTAAAATTCTGGGGAATGGTGCTTTACATTAGGAACAAAATTAAAATTATTATTTTTAAATTGCAATTAAAATATCTATTTATATTTTCACAAATCTTATAAAGCAACAAATTGTGAATCTATGTCAACAACTAAAAACTGATTAAATTAATATTTAGTACATTTTTGAAACATTCCAAGTGCGAGTTTCGTGGTTGGGAACAGCCTGGGAATGGCATGTTGCATCGATTTTAATTTCTTAAATGTTGTTTAGATATTTTTCAAAATTAAAAATTCAAGTAATAAGTAACAAAATTGTATAGATTTTAGTAAAAGCAAATGTTTTGTGCTAAAATTTTCAAAACAATTGTAAAATCGAACGGGACCTTTCCTATTCCGTCTTTTTTCTAACGATTTTTTCCCTCTTCCCTGAGAATGACCCGAAGCAGGCATTTTGTGTTCATCCTCCAGAGACCCCAGCAAAATGCATTCTTTATGTAAACATAAACTCTTAAAACAAAATAGTAAATTCCTCTCCTATAGGGGAAGTGCATTTTCGGCACTGGAAAGGAGTGGAAATTAACTCACTGAGTTAAAACCGCTCGTTTTAAGAGTGTAGAACGTAGATTGTTTTCTTTTATTTATTTTACCCACTCCGCAAAAAGAGTGAAATCCACTCCTATAGGGGAAGTGCATTTTTGGCACGGAAAGGAGCGGAAATTAACTCAGACTGAGTTAAAACCGATCGTTTGTTGTAAAGAGTGTATTTTTTAAACAAAAATATTTTTAAAATATGTTTTGCAAAGAATTTTTTTAAAAAAATTGACGCTTAATATTTTATGAGGGTTTAGTGGAATTGTATGTCTTATGTCCTAAAAACACGCATGTTTTATGCTAGGAATGCATAAACAATTTTGGCCAGTTTGCTGTAATTATGTATTCATCAATGAGGTTGTTTCACGTCGTGGATGGCAACAGCTCCAACGGTTTGTTTTCATTTGTTGTCTGGAATTACTTTTGTTTTGGCGAATTGGTTGTTTTTTCGAAAATGAGTTTTCTAAGCATATTTTACTTATCAATTTTTTTAAATGCCGCCTTCTTGCTGTGGTGTTGGTTGTTCAAAATATTTGTTAAAAAAAGCTTGCATAGAAAGAAAAAGTTTCTTTTCATCTTTATCGGTCATTTTGAGAGTGAAACCGAAGCCAACAATAACCAGTACGATGAAAAATGAACACAACAGCGTTACATCATCTGAAACATCCTCATTCTAATATTTTGTAATGCAAAAGGATTTAAAATTTACTGCTGACAAAGCAAATTTTTTATACTTTAACTAAACTTTTTAAGTTTATTTAGTAATTTGCAAAACCTTAAAAATCGTGCTGAACGTTGTGCTACGTGTTTTTTTATTCAAATAAATGACTGATACTTATATACAAAGGCTTAAAAATGATTTTCAGATCCTTTCCCATAGTTGCTTGCATATTTTATCGTCTATTATTTTCCCTCGGCCAATAGCCAACGAAAAGTCTTTTCACCAGCCCATACTTATGCAATCATTTCTAGCAGCTTTCTCGGCATTGTCAGACAATATTTATTGACTTTTGGTATTGTTGGACTGCGACGCGAAATACGTCTTTAGCCTCGCTTCCGTTTCAGATTCATTAATCATATTTGAATAGAGGGTATAATTGCAGGACTTCCAAAAAGACACTCACCATAGAGGATTACTGCAGACGATGCTGCCAGGAGAGAATGGAAAAACCCGTTCGCAAAGTGAAACCGTGATCGCATCCCCGATACACCCAAACCTGGTGCTTGGCGAAAGATTTGACGCTATTTTAATGAGGAATCGCGAGAGGGACTGTCAGTCCCATAGAGCTAATGCATTAGTCTTGAAATCACAACTTTTGAAGAAGAATTGCTTTGCCATGTTATCCCATTTTCACCAGGTATGGGTATCATCATAACACCAATTTAAAACAAAATTGAAAAGAAAGTAACATCCGGTTATTTAATTATTAATTGATAAAGTTTTAAAATAGTGTCGCCCTCTGCTGTAATTTTTTTGGCATTTTAAAACGTCAAAAATATATAATTAAATAACTAGATAACATTTTCGTTTCAAATTTGTTTCATTTCGATGTTATGTTGATTCCCATATCTGGGGAAAAAGGGCTAACCTGGTAAAGCAATACTTCTGCGGAAGTTATGATTCCAAATCTTATGCATTAGTCTATAGGACTGACAATCTCTCTTAATCCTGATTACTGCTTCTGCGTATCTAGGCAGTTATCACAGTTCCTATAGATTCTCTTACCCTCTAAGTCGATCGTCATACTTCTGTGATGGTTAGTTCTCAACCTGGCTATAATTTTTGTAGTGAATATTCTGCATTTATATTACGAATCAAGTGTTTCGCTGCAATTGATTTTTCCTCTTAGTTTAGATTTAGCTATTGCATATTTTGGAAACGTCATAGTCGTTAATGTTGATTTTTTTGGCTCCCTTATCTTTGCATCTCCCTTTCATTGCCTGCAATAAAAACGTGTGCAGGTATCCACTGAAGAGTACAGATTGGATTATGCCACACCATGGGGAAACGAAACATACCATACCTAACCATGGAAAACTATTTACATAAAATAAAAGCGCGAAAAACGAGAAACTGCACGAAAAGTCAAGATTGATGTTTAAACAATCGATTGTTAATAATGTGTGTTTTGCTTGAAATATAACGCCTTTTCAATATTTTTTCAGCAGTTCAATGTCAAATTCTCAAAAGACGGGTTCGCTTCGGGTGCACAGAATTGGATTTGGCGACTTTTCGACGGATTCACTTTTATTTCCCGCCAATCCTTATTAAATATCCGTGGCATCCACGAACAATGAAAGAACGGTCAAATTGAGTGTGTAATAATAGGGACGCGTGGGGATGAGATATTGATGCTCGCCATGCTTTTTTTTATGAACGAGAAGAAACGGAGATTTCAAGCGAAGATGCTGCGTGTTAATTAGGATCGCCTATTAACCAAGGGAACAATAAATGGTAAATGATCTACGTGTCCTGGTGGACTTTTTGATTGGTTCATTGGTAAAGATTTGAATTTAAATAATTCCAAGTGGAATGAAAGTAAGTTTTTCCGTATTGGACTGGATATCGAACCTTCTTATGATTGTGGAAATTCGAATTCTATCTTCGTCACCGCCTTCCGGTAAATTGGATATGTGCTAGAAAATAGTTGAAAAACACTACACTGTTAAAAATTTTGTGCTTGGTTTCACCATGATATTGGTTGCTAGTAGCTGCAACGGCTGTGTGGGGAAATGTTTCACCTTTTTTTCGGTGTTTGGTTGAACCATTTTTCTGGATTTGGAAACAAAAACCTGAGAAATGGTTCAACCGAATACTAAAAATATGATTTAACGTTTCACCACACAGCCGTTGCAGATACTAGGAACCATATTTTTGGCGAAACAAAGTGCATAATTTTTAACAGTGTATGTGTGTGTGCATTCATCACAGGGGTGTCCGAGTACATCTGAGGAAGTCCTGCCATTGTACTCGGGTCATTGTATAGAGATAGAATTAGTTCTGCAATTCCAACTTCTGCCAATTTATTCCTTTGTCATAATTTTTTCCCCCCAAGATAGGAAACGTCATTTTTAAAAAATAAAAAGCATTTCAAAGGAAAATAGCATCTAGTTATTTAATAATTACCTGATAAGTTTAAAAGTAGGGTCGTCATCTTCAAAATAATTTAAGTAAATTTAACATTTTACTATTAACCAGGGATTGGAGTAACGCGTTACTTGTAACGCCGTTACTTGTAACAGTTACTTTTTTTAGGTAACGTCGGGTAACGCCGTTACATTTTTCAGAAAGTAACTGTAACTGTAACTTAGTTACTTTTAGCGGTAACGAAGTAACGAAAAATTGCGTTACTTTTCCGTTACTTTCCGAAGGCTGTCTGATGCTTATTTATAAATTCCACTCCTAAGAGAGAAGGGAACATTTCGCATTCCCGAAATCTGAGCTTTTCTTGGGAGGGAAAAAGCAAACTAGCATTGTCCACTTTGGCTGCTAACGGCAGCCCAGAGTTGTGAAATTGTTTCGTTAATAATGATTTTCTTTGAAAAATGGTAAGATGGCTAAATTACAATTTTTCTCATAACTTGAAATTTCAAAAAGTAACTGTGAATCGATACTTTTCGTACTAAGTAACTGTAACGTGTTACTTTTCATATTAAGTAACTGTAACGGTAACAGAGTTACTTTTTTTATTAAGTAACTGTAACTGTAACAGAGTTACTTTTTTAAAGTAACTTTCCAATCCCTGCCATTAACTATTAAACATCCGGATGATAATTTCCCTTTCAATTTGTTGCATTTTAGTGTTATGACGATTTTCTTACATGGTGTGTAAAAATCCTTGCAAGACAAAAGCATTATTTTCGCAGTATTTGGGATGGGATTTCAAAACTAATGCATTAGGAAAAAAAAGGAAACCATTTGCACAAAAAATAATAATCGATTTACAGCATCGCTGAAATAATAATCCAACCTATTTTGATGGACATCCATCTAACGAGGGAAGCAGGAGATAAAATCGCCTGAATTAATTACAACAATTGCAGAAAAGTGTCCGGGCACTTGGGACTTAAAGAGGCTCTAATCATAGTCTTTGATGCCCTTAACCATGGAATAGGATAGAGAGTGGAACTTGTTCTACGCGTGACGATCGTTCCAATTAGGGAGGGACGAAAGGTTATCGGAATCCACCTCCGTTCTTCGGAGGTAGAGGACTCCAGCCGACCCGGTGGCGCAACGGTTAGGGAGCTAGCCTTTGGAGCTTCTGGGTTCGGGCTCGAATCCCGGTAAGGCATGGATGTTTGTATTTGTCAATAAATGTTGTTATTTGTCTATGTGTTTGTGTCGTCTCTTTCTTTGTGTGTCTCTTGTGCCTGTGTCATTTCTGGGGTTGAGTACAATAGACCTGAGGTCGCAGTGCTCGGTGAACTTGCCCCCTACCAAGAAAGTCATAAGTACTCCAAGTAGAGAAACAACTAGGATTGTAGCAGAAACTGTCACTTAGAACTGCTTCCATTCAAAATGCATGCGTCTTAGAAAAAAAAGGAGCCAAACACAGTATTTGGAGCCTTCTCCAGGATATTAACATTTAAACATCAAATTAAGCGGCATTTTAAACATAAAATTTTGTTATTTCCATTTATTTTCTTTCAAAAAAATTAATAATTATTATTCTTTATTGTTTGAGGAATTTATTTGTCTGTTGAAGAATGAATATGTAATATTGCTAGCTTTTAAATAGAAGCAAAATATTTCGGATCAACATACAACAACATTGAAAAAATCATTTTCAAAACAACCCATCACCTAAAAGAAGTGTTTTTTAAATACTGTGAAAGAGAGGAAAACAAAAACCGTCGTAAAGACATTTTTTGGAAACTAAATAAAGATGTCAAAGTCATATTGCCTTAAAAGACGTTACTTTGATAACTGAATAAACAACATCCAAATTTGATTCGTTTAAAATATATTATTTCTATAAGTTTGATGCGAAAAGTTTCGAACAAGTTTAGATGGCGACTTTTCTCTCTGGGTAAAAAAGATAAAATACTCATTTTTCGTGCACATTTGGTTGTAGAATATGGATTTTTGACCTTTACAAACCTCATAGATTTGTAAATTAAATGTTCAGTTTTATCTGTAAATCCAAGTAAAATTGCATAGACAATAAATAAGGCGGCCGGAATCATTTAAAGGTCTTGTATGGTAACAGATCTCTATACAATTCCAATTGGGAAACTTTTGACCCTGTTTTTTTTAAAAAAATAATTCGACATGTACTCACGAAAACTTACCAAAAATTACAGAAGAAAGTTATTTTGCCATTAAAATAAATAATTAGTATAATTTTAAAGATATTAATTAGTTATAATTAAAACAAAAATTTAGTAATTATTCACAAACTGCAGATGGCACCCCTAACGGGATGTAAATATCTAAACAAATTTTTTTAAAATTATAACTAATTAATATCTTTAAAATTATACTTATTAATTATTTTAATGACAAAACAACTTTCTTCTGCAATTTTTGGTAAGTTTTCGTGAGTACATGTCGTATTCTTTTTCTAAAAAACAGGGTCAAAAGTTTCCCCATTGGAATTAAATAGAGATCTGTTACCATACAAGACCCTTAAGTTAAATAAAATTTTGAAAATGAAGTTATGCCACTATTAATTTAATATTCAGAACATTCAGAGAGTTCTAACTATTTCTGGAGTAGTTAAAATAGAACACTAGTAGTTTTCTTACAAATTTTGATACTTATTTATAATAAAAATATAATTTTATCCAAATGCCAGCTTTACAAGGTGTTTTTTGCCACTCGAAGAAATAATAGCTTTTTTTGTGCATCACTAAATTCAAAGGGCTTTTTTGTAAAGTAAAATATATTTTGAAGTTCCGTGCCGTAATCAGTTTTTTCTGCCTATTTTATGTTTAATTGATTGTAAAAAATGATTTCTAAAATAACAGAATGTCAAGCAACATGAAAATATAAAAAATAAATTGATCAGTGTAAATCAGGCTTTAATCGAGTATTGTTTTTAAACAAAGTGAAATTTAAAAAACAATTTTAAAAAATATGAATTTTTTTTTTTGCTCTATCGCATTTTCAATGCAACAAATTCTTGTAAAATATTGCAAAAACCTTTATTCGTAAATTCTTTATAAACTATTTTTATTAAAGTGCTAAATTAAAGAACAAGCGAATGATAATTAAATACGAAAGCCGACACGACGCTTGCCTCTTATCACCTTCTTATCTGCTAATAACAAGAGCAACATATCAATTTAATAAGAAAACCATTTTTTGTGTGTGTGTTTTGGCAGCATCAAATCAAATGCGCGGGCTACGATAAAAAGGCGGGAAAACTGCCAACACGATTGTGATAACAAATTAAAGGCGAAACACACACGTTTTATGTCCTCCCTGTTAAATGGCACTGACAGCTATTTGGTATTTTCGAAGAGATAAAACATTCAATTGGAAACATCTACATTGACAACTATATCTCTGGGTCCCATCTTTAAATATGGTTTCATAAGTGTAATTTCATTTCCAGTCCCGTTTAACTGTGACTGCGATGATGGATCATGTGACCGCGCCACGTGACCTCGGCTTAGGTTGGGACTGCATAGGAATGACAAAAGAGGCAGGGTTGCCGTTTTGATCAATTCGATGCCAGTTTTAATGGTGATGGATAAACGAAAAGAATGGCTTTGAATGTTGAAAAAAACATATTTTTACTCCTTTACTCCTTACTTTTTTGAATGAATATGTATTTTATCACTAAGAGAACTATTATGTATTTTATTTGTAGTTAAAAAAACTACGAAATTTTCCCCAAAATTTATAATTCTTATTAAAAAAGTTACAATAAGCGGAAAATTACGGAAGCCTAAACTTCCTTTGGACTTTTTTAGTGGACGATGTTCTCTTATAAATCAGAAAAAAAAATGTCCATACTTTTATTTCTTTTAGCTTGTTAAGCATATAGATTTGCCAAGTTATAATTAAAATAATATATATTACACACAAATAGTAGTTAATTGATGTTTAAGTCAGATCAAGCCTAGTTTCTCAGGAGGCATTCCGGATAGCTTTCCAGAACCCTACACTCTTATAACAAACGAGCGGTTTTAACTCAGTCTGAGTTAATTTCCACTCCTTTCCGGTGCCGAAAATGCACTTCTCCTATAGGAGTGAATTTCACTCTTTTGTTTTAAGAGTGTATTTATTCCGGGCCCCGAAATTCTGCTTCAATACAATTATAAGATCGATCATTATATTACAATTTACTTTTTAGTGTGATGCAAATTTTAAATTCAAGTAAGATAATAATAAATTCCATGCGTAAGTTAAAAATTCAATTAATTTTTTGTGTACTTCTTGATTATCTCCTATATTTGAATACAAAAAAAAATGCTTATTTTTTTATAAACCGTTTTTGTATGTTATTTTTAATAGTTTTTAATAGTAATAGATTATGTTATTTTAAAAATAAATTTGTGGCGTTTACTCAAATATGATAGAGGTTTTTTTGTACCTTTTGTGTATAAACTGGAAACCTTTTTTTATGCACTGGGGGACCCTAATTGATCTGGGTTAGTAACTTAAGCATCAAATTTGCTGTTCCACTGGGCTCCAAAACTGGTACACTGTTAAAAGTTTTGTGCTTGGTTTCACCATGATATTGGTTCCTAGTAGCTGCAACGGCTGTGTGGTGAAATGTTTCACCTTTTTTTCGGTGTTTGGTTGAACCATTTTTTCGGTGTTTGGTTAAACCATTTTTCTGGATGTGGAAACAAAAACCTGAGAAATGGTTCAACCGAATACCAAAAATATGGTTTAACGTTTCACCACACAGCCGTTGCAGCTACACTGTAAAAAATTTGGCGTGAATTTACTAACGATTACTTAGTAACTTTACAGATATCACACCATTTACTAGAAAATCACCTGTAACCAATCTCTGATAGTAAGTATACTAAACAACCTGCTGTAGTAATACTAAGTAAATTGATGTAACGCCTTACAGCGCGCCCTGGCTATCTTTTTTAGAGATGCGTAGTTTAGAATATAAATAAAGCCGAAATTTGCACTTCTGAAAAATTATGAATGTTCCAATTCCAGGGTTTATTTTTAAAACTCTTTGTGTCAAACTTGTCATTTAATCGCGGTCCTAAATTACATGTCATACGTTGCTGTGTTAAAGCTCTGTCAACGATCAAGATTCAAGAGGCTAAAATCGGCAGCAGCAAACGTGGTTTTATTTATTCTACCAAAGCGGTGTGCATGCTGCGATCTCGCCTACGCGAAAACCACAATTGTTCCAGGTAAGCCTTAATTTTGTTATATTTCTTATTAAATTTGTTATATCTTTTTTTTTTTTAAATTATCATTGAATGTATATTTCTTTTGGAATAATGCAAATAGCACGTAAACATAATACCAGAACATTAGGCCTAATGGCTTGAGAAGTTAAAGACATCGGCATAAGTTATTTAGATTATTTTTATTTCTTTCCATTGGTCGATGGGAAAAATCCAATACAAAATTTGGTTATGTAAAGTCAACAACAACAAAAAAAACGATATGGTTTTCTACCGTTTAGAAGTCGGTGATTTTTAGCTTATATTTAAAAATTATCTTTTAAAACTTTAAAAGCAACCTCATTCTTTAGTATGGGATCGGTATATGCAAAATAAAATGGTATCCTAGTATACTAGGAACCATATTTTTGGTAAAACAAAGTGCATAATTTTTAACAGTGCACTCTGAGCTCCAAAACTTGTAAGTAGGTGTAGTCTCAAGACATTCAAATTTCGATCCTAGGAATTGGCTGCATTCGATGATTTTTTTTCTCGGCAACCCTTGAAAAGTGAGTAGTAGTAGTAGTCTTTTTTACAAGCATCCGTTTAGCAAAGATTATTCCCCAGGTAAAAATTTATCACAAAACATCTTTGACAAGGTAATTGCGGTTTCTCTCGACCTCTGTTTTTAATGTAAGTTTAATGATGATACATCAATTGACTTAATTGTAATCGGCGAAGACGTACGTAAGGACGAGCATTGGTATTCAAAACGAGGGATTAAAAAAAAGTTTAAAAGAGCTGCATTGACTGAAAAGGGCAGCTGCTGTTACACTGTTAAAAATAAAACTCCCAAAAATGAGGTCTTATTTTGAGAACAATATTTTCATAGGTTGGTTGGTAGACATATATATTCAGGTTTGTGTGCTTGGTCAGCGACCCGCTTCTAAACCTTCGTCAAGTAAGACAGACACAACAGACAACACACACACATAAGTGGATCCCTCTAATTTTTAGAGACAGAGGCCAACTAGAGGATCCCCAGAATTGGCTTGTCACCCCCAGAGGTATTGATTTGGTATGGGAACTTAGAGGACTTTCGGACCCAACAGATTTAACGAGCACGTACTCCGCATATACTCGGTAGGTCTTCAGTGGTACCGGGACTCGATCGCAGGACCTTCCGATCCCGAGACCGAGACGCTGACCACTAGGCTCACTACGGCCCACAATAGTTTCAAAATTAAATGTTTTAAATCAGTTTACGCAGACGGTTACCGTTATAAGTAAGGCATAACGCTACTCAAAATAAGATTGTTTAAAAATAATAGAACGAAGGTAGGAACATGGTGGTAATTAAATTAAAACTTATACTTTCAAACTTCCTGTACTCAAAATTAGTCGACACATTCTCAAAAGTGATAACATGCATGATCTGAATTCGAAAAACCCATGTTCTCAAATTCAAAAAGCCCATATTCTCAAATTTAAGAACAATATATTCGGAGCTGTAATTGAAGATCTTTTTTCTGAATTTTTGAAATTTCTTAAAAACTACTTTAATGCAAGTAATTTGTTTTGATGAACTATAACATGCGATGCAACAAATATTTTCATTCGTAAATAATGCCTCGATTCTAATTAGGCGTTACACAAAATAAGACCAAAGCAAAAGCACACTTTGTACCACCTTGATCAGATAAATCTTTAAAAACGCAGAATGTCCAACAATTTTAGCTAGTCATTTTTCAGTGTTAAAAATGTTCTACTTTAAGAAGGAGAAAAAATAAATGAGAGTTTAAAAGTCAGAGTAGAAGTCACTGCACATTTAGTGGTAGGGTTGCTCACTTTGTGAACCACCCTTTATATTTTCCAAATTGGAGTTCGTAAGAACACTGATTTTCCGATCTCCTACACTCTTAAAATAAACGAGCGGTTTTAACTCTGTCTGAGTTAATTTCCACTCCTTTCCGTGCCGAAAATGCACTTACCCTATAGGAATGGATTTCACTCTTTTTGCGGAGTGAGTAAAAGAAATAAAAGAAAACAATCTACGTCCTACACTCTTAAAACGAGTGGTTTTAACTCAGTCTGAAATAATTTCCACCTCTTTCCGGTGCCGAAAATGCACTTCCCCTATAGGAGTGGATTTCACTTTTTTGTTTTAAGAGAGTATTATCCGAAGCTTTGCTGATTATCCGAATTTCATAAAAAATTCAACCGGCCTGTTTGTTACTGTTCGTATTTGTTGAGCGTCAAGCTACAAGTAATACTATAAGTAATTGTTTTGGAATACAAATTGTGGACAACAAATACGAACAGTAACAGACGGGCCGGTTGAATTTTTTATGAAATTCGAATAATCAGCGACGCTTCGGATAATAGGAGATCGGAAAATCAGTGTTCTTGTGAACTCTAATTTGGAATATTTAAAGGGTGGTTCACAAAGTGAGCAACCTTACCACAAAAAGTGCAGTGACTTCTACTCACTTCATATTAAGGGGATCCAAACGTAACTTCATATTAAGGGGATCCACTGGTACTTTTACTACTAATTTTTCTTGTTTACAGTTTTTCGCGCCTTTCTCTGGTGGATTAGCAGCTTTTCTGCTGATTTTGATTTTAGCTTTTTACATTTTATTGTATTTATATGTGATTTTAAAAATATTTGTTTTTAAATTTATTCCTTTTACATTTGCTTTTACACTTGAAAAAATGTCTCAAAAACAGAAGTCTATACTATCATTTTTTAAACAAGCTCCTCCATCAAATACTAAAATGGGTGCTGAGGCTTTCAAAGAACACTTTTTTAAAACAGGGAGACATGGAGGGCCTAGATTTTATTTTAAATAGCCGGACCAGAGGTCATGATCAGAAATTGAGTAAATCGAGCTTTAGAAGGGAGGTAAGAAAACATTATTTTTACAATAGAGTTGTCAATGAGTGGAATGCTTTACCAGATTATGTTGTGCATTCGAAGAGAGTAGAAGATTTTAAGAAGAAACTTGACGGACATTGGAAACTGGAAATGTATTAGATTTATTTTGGACCAACCTTGCTGGGCCTCTGGCCTGTTGTTGGTCGACAATTTTTGTATTTGTATTTTTGCTTTGGTCCCATTCCGCGTACTGTCTAACTGCAATCGAGACGTTATTTATGCTTGAAAATATGTATTGTAGTTCCTGTTACATGTCGTCAAAATCAATTACATATTTCAAAGTAGTTTTTAAAATATCAAAAAAAAATTGTAAAGATAATTTTGATCATGAGTATATTCTAAATAGGGATGCACCGAATATTCGGTTACTATTCGGTATTCGGCCTATTCGCCCACTTTAGCCGAATATTCGGTTTGGCCGAATAGTCAGCCGAATAGTGAAATTTAAAACTTTCCAAATTTCTTCAAGTTATCATCTTTGAAACGTCGAAAAATTCCCAAACAGGACTTGTTTTCTTTTATAATAGACTCAAATTCTTAAGTTTTAGTTATTTATAATGTTAAATCAAACTTTACTCAAGTTATTTTAAATAAACATGTCTCTTTAAGTTAACAGTTACAATGAGTGGGCTTTAACAAAAACAATAATTACTATATATATCACAATAGGGTATTTGACTAAATCGGGAAACTGTCCAAAAAAAGTTATATAAACATAGTATAGGAACTAGAAAACGTATATTCATTGGTTGTTCTTCAAAAAATTACTCGGATATTATTTAAATCAAGTTTTAAAATCGCGATATTTCAAAGCTTGGTCACGTGACTACAAACGCTACTCTGATTGGTCTGACGTCACCTGGCATTAACCCGTCCCACACGCTATTCAAATTTAGTCATCCTAAACTTTTTAGCGCTCTTTAAGTCAAACTGCATAGTTTTTTTAGATTAGTATTTTTTCTTTGTGAATTTAGTGCTTATAAATATTTAAATAAAATAAAATTAAAGGATTCACAAAAACGGCCGGCTCAAATTTGCCGAGAATCGATGCCTATGATGGTAAGACCCTTGTTTGTTTGTTTTAAATCTTCTTCGGATTTCTGTTCTGATGAGTTCCGAAATATTTAAACTTCAACGGAAGTAATAACCAATTTTAAAAGGATTATAATGAAGCTATTAATATTTTTAATGAAAACGTCCTAAAAGTGTAAATAGTAATCCAGTCAACAAGGGAAAGTGTTATATTTAATGTTGTAATGTTAACTAGTTTCATATCTTTTTCTTTGCCTATAGATGGCGCCCCGAAATTATTTTTTTCTTGTACTAATCTAGAAAATAAGAAATAAGTTAAGTACTTCTGTTTACAAAAAGTTGTTCATGCGTTCTAGTAAAAAGAAAAAACGTTATAAAAAATCTATTAAAAGCTACATCAGTTTTCCCCTAATTTTGGTTTCACTAGACTTCAAGTATATTTTTTTCATACCTGCATTTAAATATCTAGTACAACTTTTCATTAAACTCAATACTTGAATAAATTATCTTGTAAAAAATTATTAATTAAATTTAAAACAACTTAAGTTGTTTGTGAATATATTGAATATATTGATAATATTGTCAGTGAAAATATTGAATAAAAATGGAATTTGCATGTTATTTCAATGTAGATTAAATTTTTAGTTATTTAAATTTTAAATAAGCTTCTAGTTCAAAAAATTTTAATGAAATTTGGCATGTACCCTAATCTGATTTTTTGCTTCAAAATGACGTATCCCACTTGTCTGTGGGACTTGTGGATGACAACAGTGAAAATATTGAATAAAAATGGAATTCGCATGTTATTTCAATGTAGATTAAATTTTTAGTTATTTAAGTTTTAAATAAACTTCTAATTTAAATTTTTTAATGAAATTTGGAATGTAGCCTAATCTGATTTTTTGCTTTAAAATGACGTATCCCACTTGTCTGTGGGACTTGTGGTTCTTTCTGTGACAGACGGACAGACAGACGGACTGAACGATTAAAAAACCTTCCACTTTTTACGTAATAAACGTAGTGTGGAAGCTAAAAGCCGCGACGCGAACCAACCATTAGTAATAAAATGCTAAATGTTAAAAACAAAAAAAAAATCCCATTTAATCACTTCTACTCACTCTGCCAATAATAAATCAAAGGAAATTGGAGTATCAAATACAACAACAGTGATCACTACGGATTCTCCCGCATGTCGAAACCGTTTGCTGCCAGGTGACGTCACATCCTTCAAATTCGGCCGGGGATCGTTTTTGGGGCGTGGCTTATAGTTAAATTTTTAATGCGTTTTTCTCCGTTCCTAGGCGGTATTTGGAAAAAAGAAAAAATACGGGTCTAATATTTTTTGCCTAGGAATATTTTAAGCCAATAACATTTTTTTAGTCAAATACCCTATTGTAATGTTTTCACTAAAAGATAAAAAAAAATCATTTTAATTGTATAATAATATTGTAAGCCATGGTTTTATTATTTTTTTCTGATTTTCATTCTACACCGGATCCACCTACTTCTGTTTTTGTTTTCATACTTTCGTTTTCGTGTTGTGATTTTACCAATTTACACTTTCTAAAAGGCTTGTTTTAATAACAAACGAGTACTACTTTATTCTGTGTCGCTTCAATTAAAAATTTAATATAGCTATATTGTATTAAAATTATTGTGTGATTGTGTACTTATATGTTTATGTTTATTTGAAATTGATGAATAATAAATACAACTTACTTAGATGCTTAAAACTTACTTAGATCCGACAAAAAATAAAAATTGGTTTAGGTAGGCCGAATATTCGGTATTCGGCCTTCGTGTGTACCAGGGTTCTAAATTCACGGTTGCTAGCCGCAAAATACGAGCAGATTTTTTTGATTTTTTGAAAATAAATTTAGTCGCAGCTATCGCGACTATAGTTTTTCAAAAAATTGTTAATACTATTTTTTATATCATGGTTTCTAACAATTACTTTATTCTAAAAGTATTAAAAAAAACATAGTTTTTAAAATTTAAAAATATATAATTGAATAACCATATTTTATTTTCTCTTTAACCCTAGAAATATAATCATTTATTTTTGCTTTTAAACTACGAGCATGAAAATATATTAGTACCCAGGTTTTTTTTTGCTTGTGACGTCTCTCTGAAAGCAGCTATTTGACTCATTAAGTACACGATTTGTTTTGTTTGTTTTTCATGTCATTTTAATTGTTTAAGCTGCATGTTTTTTATGCTTGCCTCTCCTTTCCTAAACATGACGGCTCGACCTTGCCTCTCAGCCTCAGATTTTAAACTATTTTGGAATATTTAAAAAAAAAAGTCCCTGCCGTAGTCAACCTGAAATTAATTTTTCATGTTCGAGGCAATGCTTCCTTGCTCCAGCACTTTTCCAAAAACTATTGGCAAAAGTTTTACGCTTCGAAACATCGCTGGAAATTGTTTCGGCCGCTTAGCTGAAATTTCTAGCAGTCACCATCTTCACAACTTCAAGCATCGAATTCAGACGTCGATTGCGCCGTCGAAATATACTGTTGTCTCTGGGTATCTGGCATCAGTCATGTTTCCTTAACATTGAGCAGGCCATCCAAGATTGTTGATTCGACTCGACCCAAATGCCATCATTATTCCGAGTGTGTAACAAACAGATCTGCAGAATGAAACTGACCTCCGATTTCAATTAATCTTCTGGCTTCGACCACTTAGTCCACTGCGAAGTTCCATTTCCGCTGGATAGTTTATTGCTATCTAACTGCATGTGTGCTCTGCAGTCTTTGATATTCCTATCACAGAAAGCATCTGTACCGAGTGCTATTCTCGGCCAAGATTTACCGCCGCTTACTGTGCAGCGTGGCATTTACTGCGATCAAGATGCACACGGACCCGTGTTTTACGATTCTTCGTACCGCGGTCGTGTAATTACTTGCAGATACGACGACATACCTGTGTATCAGTTGTAGATTAGTTTCAACAGTTTTTTTTTACTTTCAATTACATGATATGAAATCTAAAGTAATGAAAGTATAGCGATGCGGTCGAATATCTGAAATTTAGATTTTTGTGTTTTTCTACACGGTTGGTGCTGATTCTAAAAAAAGTTGTTTTCGAACACCGTCTGACACCACTCTACAGCTCGAACGAAACTCCTTCGAACTTCAAATTTGGTATACAAGTTTCCGTGGATGGTTCGTGAGCTGTCTCACCGTCCGGGGACTGTTTGAGTTAGTATATACTAATTAAATCCCAATTTTTTATAACTATAGTTGATTTTTAATTCAACTGACATTACTAGAACATACAAAACATAAAATATAATCATTATAAAGAATATAAATAGATAAATTCCGTAAAAATAAAATGTCCCACAGATTTTCATCATGTCCGTGTACAACGTATTCTTTAGTATGCATAACTATCTAGAAATGATATAACAGTACTCTGTTTTCAGTCTTATTAGTATTCAATAATACACGTTATACGTTGTAATTATATAATATACGTATAATTATACGTATAATTTGTTGTTTATAAAAAGAACTAAGTTATATAATATCAGTTTCCATGTTTCGTTCCCTAAGCCCCCCCCCCCCTCCCGCCTTTTGCGTCTGGAAGCCCTTATTTACGATTTCATCATGTCCGTGTACCATCATTTCCATGTATTTCTGCTCACGGACATGATTTATGTGTCCACGGACATGACGTTTTAATTATATAAGAATAAATTGAAAAAATACAAGTGAAATACATTATATTTTTATTATATTTTGCCGTGAACTAATATAATAAAGTAAAGATGAAATTTTATTCGAGTGTAACATATCAATAAAATATTTTTATGTTAATTTTGGAGGATAAAACTTTTCTAAATTAAACATTATTAAATTAAGACTTACCATCCGAATAATTAATATTGATTTTATGATCTGGACCGATGTTATTTTTCCAATGTAGTATGTAAGTGTAACTCAAATTCAAAATTTCAAAATGTTTCATCAATATTTTTTTCTCGAGATTTTTTGCCTCAAATTGTACGTTTTCTGTGGAATGACCCATATGCAAATTCTATAAAATTTCGTATTTGAATTTAACATCATCCTTTAATACTATTTAAATAAAATAATGCAAATAATTAAAAGAAATCTTAATAAGTGTAATGTAAATAAAATAAGTGTATGGTGTTATACTGTATGATTTTTTTTAAAGACATAGTTTTCCACCTAATAAAATCATAAAAGTTGCTAAGCTAGTATTTAAAAAATATAATGCAAACACACTGTTATACACTCTTAAAACAAAAGAGTGAAATTCACTCCTATAGGGGAAGTGCATTTTCGGCACCGGAAAGGAGTGGAAATTAACTCAGACTGAGTTCAAACCGCTCGTTTTAAGAGTGTAGGACGCAGATTGTTTTCTTTTATTTCTTTTACCCACTCGGAAAAAGAGTGAAATTCACTCCTATAGGAGAAGTGCATTTTCGGCACGGAAAGGAGTGGAAATTAACTCAGACTGAGTTAAAACCGCTCGTTTGTTTTAAGAGTGTATATATTTCAAAAAGTAACATTCGATTTTCTCACTCCACCACCCTTCATCACTTTTAGCTTTAATCTATGTAACACCAAAATGGTAAAGAGTATCATGAATAAACTATTAAAAAAACATCGTAGCTAAAAGATTTCCCTGTTAAAATGAACGACTTTTTATCGCGTGAGATTGTAGTTACTTATATAGGCAGGACCTGTTCTGTGAAATCTCAGACTATAGGCACAAACTATTTTGGGGTCCCTTTTATGGAAAATTTTATGTATGATTTCCAGTAATGATGATGCTATATATGACCTATGTATCAAATTTTTGCTACATTTTTTATAGGCTTCCTTATAAACATCGATCAAAACAATCACGTTAAGTCAATTTCTTAGTCAAATTTGAGCAAATAACAAGGTGGAGTGTCAGAAATATTTTTAGTTTACTGATGTTTTGGGGATTTACAGCATTTAGCATAATAGAAACTGAAATTTAGATTCCCCTAAAATTTGGGGGCCCTATAGGCCCGGGCCTATCGGACCTTATGGAAGAACAGGCCCTGTAAATAGATAAGTGCTAACTCCAATTGCGTGTATTTAAACTACTTTATTCACGTCTTAGATGGCAAACATGTGACTAGTTAAGTGTAAGTTAAGTGTATTTCGTGGGCGAAAACCAAAAAATTAAACCTATTTTTTTCTCCCTATTTTACAATAGTAAGTTCAATACTCTTTATTGAACTTTTCTAAAAAAAGCATAGTTCATTAGCTCATGTATCAAAACACGTACTAATTAAATTCATGTCCACGTGAGCTTTTGAATAAAAGATCGTTTGTATAAAAAATCAAACCATGTATCTTGGCTATGGCCCTTTATTAAAACAAAGCTTCTCCCTTCTTTAATAGGCTGTTAAAATCTATTTACAAGTAACATTTGGTATGACTAAATTCTAAAAAAATAACTGTATTAAAAGTATTATAAGATTTCCATAACCAACATGGAAAATATAAAAAATCTATGATATCGAGGCCTTCAATTTGCAAAAATATAAAACAAAATTGATTTTTACAGCTATACGGATTACTTAATGTTTTCCGTGGATGACAATAATGAAGCTACCGAAGTGAAAAAGTTAACAATTTTAACAGAAAAATACTTTTTAAAATGTGTTGTGCTTTTTAAAATAATTTATGTGTTTGTAAATTTACATATACTTTTTTATGTTCGCCAATATGGTCCTTGTGACCCTTGGAGTTCTGTCTACTGTATTATTACTTTTGTATTTGTTTTTAACTCAAATTAATGTCTGTTTTCTTGGTGCAATAAAAATTATTATTATTATTATTATTAAAAAATGATCGTATTGTACCAAGAGTTTTCAAAAGTAAAAAAAAAATTCTTTGCAAAAAAAAAATCTATATTTTGAAGCTGTAGTAATAAATGTGTATAAGTGAAACGCTACCTCAAAAGTCATACTAACAATGTTTATTTCAAAATATTTATAGATAAAAAGTGTTTTTTAAGGTAAATGTTAAATAAATATAAATTTAAATATCCCATAATCATATTTTTTGGTAATTTAGAGTGACAATACATTCAGCTCTTAAAGCGCATTAATCTCTTATATGTTGATAAAAAATAATTTATAAAAAAAATCCTCTAATTAGTTAATATTTACTTGCTTTGGAATTAAAAAAAAATAATCCTGATTGCTGCAAACCACATTATGAATGTTTGATTTTTACTGATTGCAGATTTAAAATTAAAATTCAGAGAATAGCATTAGATATATGGGTCATTCCTAAGAAAACGTACAAAAGCATGTACCTGCAAGTTATCTTTCACATGAAGAAAAGTTATGCTTCCACTTGAATTAATTTAAGATGATGAATATTTTATCTACTTAGTAATGCTGCATTAATACAAAAATTATATATTTTGTGTAAAAAATTTTGCCCACAGACTATGACAAATCATGTCCGTGAGCTGTCTCACCGTCATGTCCGGGGACTGTTTTAGTTAGTATATACTAATTAAATCCCAATTTTTTATAACTTAAGTTGATATTTAATTCAACTGACATTACTAGAACATACGAAACATAAAATATAATCATTATAAAGAATATAAATAGATAAATTCCGTGAAAATAAAATGTCCCACAGATTTTCGTCATGTCCGTGTACAACGTATTCTTTAGCTTGCATAACTATCTAGAAATGATAACAGTAGGGGGAACTAGGGACATTTTACCCATAAGGATACATGACCCAATGCATTTTTCTCAGCAATGGAATAGTTTTGTGAGTTAAAAGTCGCATCACTTTTTTCCTTTTAGCCAGCTGATCACATGGTGAAAAAAACGAGCTGAATCATTGCGTATGTGTTAAGTTATGCGAAGAAATGCGTTTTCATGCACTGAAAGTAAATTTTTGAGGCCGTAAGGTTTTTTGGTCTACATTTTTTGGTTTAAAGGAAATTTCTTTTCAATTAGTTACTTGTTTAGTTCATGCTATTAGCTACAGTTACGTGTATAATAGTGCTAATGTAATTATTCGCAATTGACTTTGTTTTGGGGTTAAACAAAAAAAAGTGCAACTAGGGATAATTGACCCAAGCCAATTGGGGATATGTGACCCAAGTAAACAACACAAAAGTAGACGGAAGTAGACCAAGTAAATTTTTTAAAACATCACGGGAGTAACAAAAGTAAATAACTGGGTTATTAACGGAGTATAAGGTTCGTTTGGAAGGTACAAGGGATTTTTTTAACGAGCTTACAATTCAATATGCAGAAAATTTGATGGAAAATGTCTTAAATAAAGCTGAAATTTTATTCAAGTGTAACATATCAATAAAATATTTTTATGTTAATTTTGGAGGTTAAAACTTTTCTAAATTAAACATTATTAAATTAAGACTTACCATCTGAATAATTAATATTAATTGTATGATCTGGCCCGATGTTATTTTTCTAATGTAGTATGTAAGTGTAACTCAAATCCAAAGTTTCAAAATGTTTCATCAATATTTCTTTTTCGAGATTTTTTTGCCTCAAATTATACGTTTTCTGAGGAATGACCCGTATACAAAAGTTACCGGACTAAGATACAATGCCAGTTGTGTCCTGCTTTTTCACTTTCAATTTCTACAGTCTTATATTTCCCCATATTATTTATTTTAAATATAATATAGTACCAATAGGAAGTGATTGGTCTAATTATAACTGTAAATCAGCCCATGAGTCGTAGATTTAGGGATTTAAAAAAATCCGAGCTTAGGATATCTTATATACATAACATGTATAGTTATTCAGTGAAATTAAACAAATTGAAATCTGTATTAAAGAATTTCATATATATACTTAAAAAATTTAATATATCAACAACTAAATAAATAAAAAGCACACGTGTCCTTGATAACGAATATTTTTAGATATGAATATTTAAATTATAGCATTTAATTTTTGAATAAACTAAGTTTACAAGGTAATTAATTGAAAATCCGTTTGGCTCCTATCTTTTATTTATACTAATAAGCATTTGTTTCCATACTCTTTATTATACTACGTCTTGTCTCCCAACAGTGATGATTGATGATAATAACAGTTTGAACGGAGTTTAAAACAGTTTTATTAATTGGTCTTCCTTGTTAAAACTCTATTTTAATTACCTCATTATTCTCCATATAAAACTTGAAGTAACATCTACCATGATTCTTTGATTTTTATCGCGATAAAAAGAGTGGAAAATGCAAATTTATTATAAAATGAGGCGAAACTTTTCAAATTACACTTACTTGGCCTCCATGAGATCAGCTTGCTTTTCTACAGGGAAAAATTTGACGTAGGCACAAATTTTCCTCATTTTTTTGTCCTAACACAATTATGTGACGTACTGACGGGGCGTAACATAGAAAATCGTTAGGCGTAAAGAAAAATAAAAATCTTAGCCCCTCCCATGGAATCTCATGGTTGGACAATCTATTTTGATCGACAGGTGTCATATTCTCGACAGTCATCGGTCGACCTTGTGGGAATAAAAGATAATGACTCTTTCGCTTCGCAGGGTTTTGTTTTATCTGCGAAATAAGTACGACATTTTTACGAGATTCCATTAATCAAGATTTTAACCGGGAGAATCGCATGATATTGCTAGAGTTATTAGGTCTCTTCAGAAAAACCAATGTATTCAGTTATTGTTCTTTATCATTCACCAAAAACTGCTTTCTGATACGTTGTCTTTAATAAAAGGCTTCGATTGGAAAACTTCTAGAAAGTTTTATAAACATTCCAACTGTTTTGTTTATGACATTCTTACAATTACATTGCAAAATACATTCTTACAATTACATTGCAAAATACATTCTTACAATTACATTGCAAAATACATTCTTACAAGTACATTGCAAAATACATTCTTACAATTACATTGCAAAATACATTCTTACAGTTACATTGCAAAATACATTCTTACAATTACATTACATTTTTACAATTGCAAAAAAACATTTTGCACTTTAATCTATTTAACGCAAAAATAGCAAGGAGTATCGAATTGATACGAGATAGGAATAAAATATTGAAAATACATTACAGTTAGAAGATATAGTGAAGAAGATAAGCGTATCTACTCTAGGGCCATCTTGTGACTAGTTTCATTGCCCTGCTTAAATGCAAAAATATTTAGTTATAAGAGTTGTTGTTGCTTATACGGGTAAATGCTAGCTCCAAATGCTTTTATTTAAACTATACTTTCAACTCTTAAATTAGGAAGTGTTGGATGAACAGCCTATAGCGAGTTAAATGTGAAACAAGTAGGTTTGAAACAGAATATGTCACTTAACCCGCTTCCACACAACAGTTGTGTTTAACAGGTAAAAAGGCGCCAAACACAGCATTAATTCTATATTAAACATTTACATGCTAAGTTTGGCAAGTTTCTTTTATTTTATTTCGAAAACTCAATAATTATTACTTATCGTTTGCAAAAATTAATTTATATTTCAAAGAATAAATATGTGATATTCCTCGCTTTTAAATAGAAAGAAAACATTTCATATCAACATACAAAGAATCTCGTAGTAAAATATATTTGACGTCATTTCAAACTGATCGATGTCGCAAAAATAAATTTATTTTAATTTATTATCTAAAAGAATTAAAGTTTCTCGAGCTATTGTTGCGAATGGCAATGGTGATTTAATTCTAATAAAAATGGCTTCTTATGCTTTTTAAATGAGCATTAAATTTTGCAGTTTTTAAATAATTGAAGTACTTCGAATTCTTCTCTGAAATTTCAATGCGCTGAATTTTTTTTGACGTAATCACACTTGTCCGTAGCATTTGTAGTTTGGACTATGAAAGTGGGTGACGGACTGAAAGATTATAATTCCTTCCACTTTTTACGTTATAAAAGTAGTGTAGAAGCTGAAAAGGGTTTTGGTGGGCAAAAGTACAAATTTTTAACCTCATTTTTTCCAGAAAGTAAGTTCAATGTTTTTATTGCACTCTACAGAAAACTCGTACGCTCATGTATCAAATTGTGTACTAATTCAAACTGATATCCATGTAATTTAAAATAGTACCTGATTTTGGATGCATTCTATTAACTTAAATGATTCTGTGTGATAACTTTCAGAAAGTCTTCTAAACGTCCCCTCTCTCATCTGTTTTGTTTATGAACTTCTTACAATTTATTAAAAAAAACACTTTCAGCTTGAATCTGTGCAACACCAAATTAGCGAAGAGCATCAAATTGATACAGATAAGAAATAAACTATTAAAAACTCATTAAAGTTTATAAGTTCTCCAGTCAATTAATAAATCGTACTTTGATCGTACAAGATTGTACGAACTAAAATGATTAGTCATGAAATACTCAAAAAAGTGCACAGAAATACCTTCCCCATAATGGAATAGACCGATGTGTAAATAATTTTTCATCTTATTTGTTTCAATTATCATTAAATTAATTTATTTGCATTGCAATATACTCAACCTAAATTATCTTAAAACTAAAGTAGATATAGAAGCATTTATGATAACGTTTTGTCTCTAACCTATTCGCCTAAGAACAAGTGTAAAGAAATCTTATTACATCGATGGAAGAAGTAGAAACCCAAAAATTACCCCCAAAAAGAATAAAAACACCCTTTAATATCTGTCCGTAACTATCCCTCGGTAATTGGCTATCAATCATAAATAATTGATAATAATCGATTAAAGATCCCCGCAATCCAAACAAAAGATAAAGAAACTCGCCTTCAAACGCAAAGGGGAGGTACGAAGGCATCGATAGTGAGGAAATTGCTATCGTAATACGATATTGCTAACCCCGAGGGGAAGGGTTGTGAAATCCCTTACAGTATCTTTTTCCTTGTTATTTTAAGGAGAAAACCACTGGAAAGATTTATCTGTTATGTATAAATCCTTGTCCCTTCGTGGCCGAGTCGTCAAACCGTCCACCTCCCACCCAGAAGGTTCCGAATTCTAAACAAACCTTCCATTTTAAAAACAGTTTTTTGTAGGCTTAAGCAAATTGTCTGAATTACGTCCTTCGAGTACACTGTTCCATAGGTGGTCGTTCAATCTGTTTACTATCAAAGTCCCTATAGGCTTTAGAGTACGATCTCTCTCAAAGTACCGTTGGATGCAAAGAGTTCTATAGTAGGTGTAGGGTAGAGACTGAACCTGGCAACAACACCATGGACCAAAACGGAGATTGGTTGGTTGGTTGGTAGACATATATATTCAGGTTTGTGTGCTTGGTCAAGCGACCCGCTTATAAACCTTCGTCAAGTAAGACAGACACAACAGACAACACACACATAAGTGGATCCATCTAATTTTTAGAGACAGAGGCCAACTAGAGGATCCCCAGAATTGGCTTGTCACCCCCAGAGGTATTGATTTGGTATGGGAACTTAGAGGACTTTCGGACCCAACAGATTTAACGAGCACGTACTCCGCATATACTCGGTAGGTCTTCAGTGGTACCGGGACTCGATCGCAGGACCTTCCGATCCCGAGACCGAGACGCTAACCACTAGGCTCACTACGGCCCTAAAAAACGGAGATATATAGGGTGGCATGTGGGGCCCGATGACCGAGTGGTTTGGATCGCAGGCCATAACGCTAGCAGTCCGCGCGCTGTAACGGGTGCGGGCTCGATTCCCGCCCTTTCCCTGGGTGTACTTCCTTTCTCAGTATCAAATTATAAATTAACTAGCACTGTTGCCACTCTATTCGGGCTCCGTAGTGAGCCATGGCTACCGATGGCAGCTCAGTACGAGTCGTTCCTCTACCCTAATATAGAACTCTTTGGTTGGATGCCAGCGCAGGTGCTAGCTCGTCACTTGACCGCAGTCCAAATTACGAGGCGTTCATGCAACAAAATAATTCAGACTTACCCCCAATGGGGTTCCTTCTCTTGGCAGCCACCCGCTTCGCCCTTTATCGCCTTCGTTGAGTATGGATGTAACAACAACACAAAATGCTTGAGTACAAATGCCATTGAATAGGGGTTTTTTTTGCAATTCGTACAAATAACAGGTTCGTAAAATGATCCATTGGAAACATAAGTGTTTGACACTTATTCATTGAGTCATGATTGTATTAAAGTATAATATGAGAAGATTTAACTGCAATACCTAAAAATAACAAGTTCGCAAAACGCAAGAGCTTTAAATATAATTATATTAGGTATTTATTACTTTTAGAGTTAAATCCATATCTAACATAAAAATAACAAGTTCGCAAAACGCAAGAGCTTTAAATATAATTATATTAGGTATTTATTACTTTTAGGGTTAAATCCATATCTAATAAACGTTCAAAAACAATCAAATCCAATGGCATTTGCTAAGGACATGCAACGGTGTTTCTTTTTATTTTCAGCAAAAAAGGAATTTTAATTGTTACGAAACTTTATATAATTTACATCATGAAGAAACTAAATGAGTTTTTTTTTAATTTTTTAAAGTTTTAAATTATTATATACTTCCTTCTTTTAAACCATTATACATCACAATATGTCTTAGTTATTTTATAAATATACACTCTTAAAACAAAAGAGTGAAATCCACTCCTATAGGGGAAGTGCATTTTCGGCCCCTGAAAGGAGTGGATATTAACTCAGACTTAGTTAAAACCGCTTGTTTTAAGAGTGTAGGACGTAGATTGTTTTCTTTTATTTCTTTTACCCACTCCGCAAAAAGAATGAAATCCACTCCTATAGGGGAAGTGCATTTTTGGCACGGAAAGGAGTGGAAATTAACTCAGACTGAGTTAAAACCGCTCTTTGTTTTCAGAGTGTATATAAGAAGATTTCCTCTTTTAAAAATAGTCCATCCTGATGTCATATTTTAAAGAACCTGATAAAGGGAAAAGCTAAGAAACAAGATCATTGGAAATCAGCAGAATCAATCATTAACTGCTTTCTTAAAATAAACGGCACTTTAATTCATGTATTTTTTCTGATTTGATGGGTCAGTGTGTACAGAGAGAACTATTATTTCGCGTGGAATTTGATCAGTAATGGAAACCAATTGTAATACTTTATCTTAATCATTTCTAATTTCGAGATTCCTCTTTGATATTATTTCCATATTTTACACATTTGTTATGTCTTTTCATTTGGTCTTATGGAAACAAAATCCATAAAGAAATTAATTGGAATACTTTTCTTAATGTTTTACATAGTTCTTTATATTTACGTTGTCACACGTTAATGAATAGAAAACACACCATGAATGTAAATTAAAATGCTTTCAATGCATTAAAGAATTACATTAAATAGGGATGGCCAGTTCAATAAATAATGAATTAGTGTTGAACTACCAACTTCTGGTATTGCTGTGCCAAGTAAGCAATTTACACCATGCATGAGAATCGTCAAAATAAAAAAACGAAATATATTTAAAGCTTTTAATCCAAACATTTTATTTTTTATTCTAAAAATCTAAATTTTTTTAAATAAACTATTTATGCATCCATAATCAACTGGTGAAAGGGTGAAAGGAAGAAAAAATCGTATTTTTTTAAAGTAAAATTTAAGGAAAAAGAATTTGGAATCATAACTTTTGAATAAATTATAACAATAATTTTTCGCAACTTTATTTGCTAAAAATAGTCAACATTAAATGTTCGAACATTTAAAAATGCAAGCATGAAGAATTTAGAATAAATTTATTTAATAAAATTATTCCAGAGAAAATTTTATGTTTTTCATATTTTCATTTAATTACAACAATCATTATTTAATTCTTCAAAATATATGATTCTTCCATCTAACGAAATAATATATTTTTCAGAAAAATGTGTGGAAAATTTATTAAAATTTATTATAAATAAGTGCGAGTTTAACTTAGTGATTAAAAAATCGCATATATATATATATATATATATTATATTAAAATATATATATATATATATATATATAATATATATATATATATATAGATATATATATATATATATATATATATATATAGATTTTATATAATATATATATATATATATATATATATATATAATATATAAATATATATATAATATATATAATATATATATAATATATATATATAGATATAGATATATAGATATTATATATAGATATAGATATATAGATAATAGATATATATATATATAGATATAATATATATAGAGTTCAAGTATGATCTGCAGTGTAACAAATTTGAAACTAAAAACAGTATTTTTGAAGTTTGAAAATGCCAAAAATATACTTCAGGTGGCGACACTATTTTAAAACTCTATCAATTAATAATTTAATAGCCGGATGTTATTTTCTTTTCAATTTTGTTTTAAATTGAGGTTAAGATGATTCCCATACCTGTTGAAAACGGGATAGCATGGCCAAGCAATTATTTTGCAAAATTTGTGATTTTAAAAATAATGCATTAGCTCTAAGGGACTGACAGTCCCTCTTAAAGCGCCAAAATGTAGAGTTTTTCAGAAATTCGTGAGACATTGGGAGACACACCAATTTGTTTCGGGGGAGGGGGGAGATAATCCTTAAAATTATCTTATCAACACTTAAAAGTATTTATGATCTTAAACTACTTTTTTTGCATAAAGTATTCAAAAAGTTGTTTGAAATGGATAAATTGAAGATTAAAAACAATTAAAATCGGTTTTCCATATTTATTTGCAGAAGAGAAAAACCATGATGTGCACCGGGGCTGGGGAGCCCAGTCGGTTAGGCACTCGCCTAGCATGCGAAAGGTCCCAGGTTTGGGTCCGGGCATCGCCAAAAATAACTGCCGACCTATAAACGGCCCGTGCAGCCCAAAATGTCCGACGAATAATACCCCGTGTAAGGGAGTGCACGTTAAAAATCCTTCAAAGTCCTAACGCTGCGTACGATGTCGCCCTTAACGGTTGCGTTGGGTGCCAATTCAGGTGTCGGCTCGTCACTTGACTGAGGTTCTAAAATACGACGACCGTCGCCAATAGCCCTCGTGTAGCTCTAGTGCGACGATAATTCAAAACCTAACCTAACCATGATGTGCACCGATCAAATTAAGATTTGAATTCTTTATTCGAAAGACGTTAAAAAGCTGTACCCTAATTGTTAAAACTAGTGTGAAGATTAAACAGTTGTATCGCTATTGAAATATGATAAGAAAATTTTTGCAAATTATGATTCATAACTACCTCTATATTGCTTGTTTTTATCTCATTGAGGATAATTTATTTTAAGTAATTTAAATACAATTATATATATTTATGATTTTGTAAAAATATATAATTATCCACCATTAAAATAAATTCAAGGAAAAAAGTTTTCTGTAAAACATTTTGGTTTTAAAAGTGTATTGTTTTTAGCGTTTAGAGATTTTTTTATATAACTTTGGGATATTAATAAGTATAATTTTAAAGATATTAATTAGTTAACAAATTAATTAATGAAATTAATTATTTAAAACAAAAGTTTAGTAATTATTCACAAAGTACAGATTGCAGCACTAACCGGCATGTAAATATCTAAACGAATTTTTTTTAATAATAGCTAATCAATATCTTTAAAACTATACTTATTATTTATTTTAATGGCAAAATAACTTTCTTCTGTATTTTTTGGTAAGTTTTTGTTAGTACATGTCCTATACTTTATTTAAAAACAGGATCAAATGTTTCCCCATTGGAATTGTATAGAGATCTGTTACCGATCCGGGATTGGAACCCCGGACTTGACATATAGCGCGAAGCTATCTCATCCGCCATTAACCTCTAAAATTTTGGTAATAGGTTGAAACATATAGTTCTGGTCCTAACGCAGACACAGAACCATGAATGTGTAAATGCACTAGTTGGCATATTCATGCTTTTGCCATATTACCGACGATGTATCCAGACAGGATAAACATCATCGCTCGTAAAATATGTACCCAGGAACAAACATACACTGTAACAAAAAGTCTGTTATTTTACAAAAAAAAAAAAACTCTCAGTTTGTCTGCCAAAAAATACCGTAAAATTTACACAGATAATTTCTTTATTTTTACGAACCATTTATAATTTAACACGAATGTTTTGTAACTTTTAGAACGAAAAATCTGTTTTTGAACAGACAAATTATAAAGAGAAAATGAAACTGTATAGTGCGCCTGCCACAACTTAGCATCCCAAATACTTTGATTGTGGAAGCGTCCACTTTGTAAAAAGGTAGAGAACCTAAAGGAGGCAGGGTTGCCAATTCCATGGTGTTTGGCAAGCCTGCGGATTGTTGGGTTAGTTTAGTTGGAAATCATATGTCACACTAAAACTACACATAGGTTATTAGTGAAAGGAGGATTATAGTTATTTGCTGAAAGTCGTCATCAATTGCACGTGCATTTCTTTTTTTATCTTGACTTGATCGTCAATAGATTTGCATCTGTAGTATGTATTATTTACCATATTCAGTATCACTTCGGGGAACGCTATAAGTTTAAAAAAAAAATAGCTATGCAATAATAGTGAACTCATGCAAGTTCGAACTGCCCTTCAGTTGAGAAACTGTTTCTAAACTTTACAGAAATATGCACCTGCAAAAGCAATGAATCGCCAAATATAGTAACACTGGCTGAAACCAAAATCTTCCGTACCCCTTTTCGTTTTACGAGTGATAGTTTGAACTCATCTAAAACACACGTCATAGATGATAAGAAGTGGTGGGAGGACTATACCTCCCCCAGACACCCCAGTGACACAAACAAGGATTGATACAGTGCCGACACTGGATTCGAACCAGGGACCTTCAGATCTCCGGTCCAACGCTCTCTAGTTTGGCACATAGAGATTTCACAAACAGTTGAAATGCCTCTTCGGTAGTGGTCACTCCATTAAAAACAGATCACGATTTTACTAAAAAAGAGTTTATTTTGACGGATAAAAACTAGCAGAAAATAGCAATATTTTTCTGTTGAATTAACATATTTTGTACAGTATACCAAGATATATTGTTGGTTGGTAGACATATATATTCAGGTTTGTGTGCTTGGTCAGCGACCCGCTTATAAACCTTCGTCAAGTAAGACAGACACAACAGACAACACACACACATAAGTGGATCCATCTAATTTTTAGAGACAGAGGCCAACTAGAGGATCCCCAGAATTGGCTTGTCACCCCCAGAGGTATTGATTTGGTATGGGAACTTAGAGGACTTTCGGACCCAACAGATTTAACGAGCACGTACTCCGCATATACTCGGTAGGTCTTCAGTGGTACCGGGACTCGATCGCAGGACCTTCCGATCCCGAGACGCTGACCAGATATATTGTAAAAATTCTTGTAGGGGATTCCGGTACCCCCCCCTCCCTCTCTCTCTCGCTCTTTTTTTCTCTCTCTCTATCTCACACTCTGTTTCTCTCTCTCTCCCTCTCTCCCCCCCCCCCCCCCCAAAAAAAAAGTTGCTACATCCCTGTACTAATTCGTTGTTCCAGGCTGACATAAACATTTTTCTAAACAAGTTTTCAACAACTTTTCATAAACAAGTTTCTAAGAAGAAGCCATATTACGTGCTTTCAAAATGAGATGAACGCTTTCCGCTCAATGAGTATTGCCCCGTTGTGTTTCAAAATACTATTCACGAAAAGGAAACCTCACCAATGTATGTTATATAAATGAGGTCAAGTCAATGGACTGAAACTATGTGCATATCATAGATATCATAGTAAAAGTATTAGATTGGCAGATCACGTGACCTCCAATGCTAACGACGGGACGCGCATAGAGACCAGAATTTGAGGGCAAAATGGCCAATGTTGCTGCCACTTTAAGGAAAAAATACTACGAAAAAATACCATTTAATTCTAAAATTACAAAAAAAAATACTAGAAAAGGATTTAAAGTCACTAAAAAGATTTCAAAATGCAGCTTGTATTTTTACGATATTTTTTTGTAATTTTAGAATTAAATGGTATTTTTTCGTAGTATTTTTCTCCTTAAAGGGGCAGCAACATTGGCCATTTTGCCCTCTTATTTGGTCTCCATGCGCGTCCCGTCTTCAGCATTGGAGGTCACGTGATCTGCCAATCTAATGCTTAAACTATGATATCTATGGTGCATATAGATATAGGCTTGAAATGGATCTTGAATATACAAAAACAAATACAAAAATTGGCGACCAACAACAGGCCAGATTCCCAGCAAGGTTGGTCCAAAATAAACCTAATACATTTCCAGTTTCCAATGACTATCAAGTTTCTTCTTAAAATCTTCTTCTCTCTTCGAATGCACAACATAATCTGGTAAAGCATTCTGTAACGTACCTGATCCGTGGCCCTCTAGCGGCCACTCCAGAAGTTCCCCGCCGAAACGGAACGACAACAGAACTATTTTTGGAACTGGATGTTATGGACGAATAGAGAGCTTGTCCGAAATGGACGTGAGGTTGATTAAGAAGGAACCTGTTTAAATGGTTTTTAAATCTAAATTGTTTTCTAATAAAATTGAAACGTTAATGCTTGGTAAATCGACTTGTCATCGTTGGTGGTTGTTGTGTTTGGTTATTGGTATTATCTCCTGATCACGCTACTACATTACAGGAGATGATTTTTGGTGGCACTATGTGGGATTTCAACATCAATTCGTCATTCCGGGTAAGTGCCTCTATACAAATTTTGTCGTTCACCAGTGTCAAAAAAATAGTGGTAATTGAAATGTCAATACAAAACTCTGTTTATGAAATTAGTTTTGGTTTTAACAAAAAAAACCCGTTTAACTCGTAAAAAAAAACTTAATAAGGTGCAATTAATCCCTTGGAAATTGAGTTTTGAGTTGTTTTTGATATGATAAACAGAAAGTTTTGTATTAATTACTCGAAAACAATTATGTATGATATCAATATTTCGTAACGTGGTAAAAATTCTATTGGAAGACGCCATTTTTGGTAACAAAAATTTCTGGATACAATTGGGAATGCTAAAATACTTTTTTTGCTTGGAAAATATTTATTAATATTAAGCATTAAGTTTAGCTAATTGTTGAAATTCAGTTACTTTGAGCGTAATAGTTATTTTTGTTGCGAAGTATGTATTTTGATATCGAAAAAGAAAAAAAATATGTTTAAGAATTTTGTGTATTCAAAGTCGTTTTGAATGAGAGCACTGTCATTAAAATTCTTGGAAAGATATTTTTGTATACATTTAAAAGGTATACATATTTCAATCATACTGTTGAAAAATTATTGTGTTTATCAAGTTTTGATAGCGTATAAAAAATAATTAAGAATTTTAGTGTATTCAAGAATGATTTTTTTTAATGACAACACTGTCAAAATTCGTGAAAAAAAATACCTGTGTTCATTAAAATATTTGTGCTGATTAAAATATTTTTGAGTATAAACTAATTATACTGTTTAAAAAATCTTGAGCTAATCAAGTTTTGGTTTTGAAAAAAATATGTTCGCTGGACAAAAATGGCGGACAGTAAAGCTTCCTGTTTGACTAAAAAAAAATATCGAAGCTACGAAGGCTTTTTTTTATTAGGTTATTGACAGGTGTTCGTATTTCGAATTTATTATTTCCTGTGGTTAAAATAAAGTCCTGTGGTTAAAATAAAGATGGTATTTATTTTTGATGCTGTTTTTTTTAAGTAAGAAGAAAAACATCTGTTGAGTGTGCTCAGGGCCTGTTCTTTCATAAGGCCCGTTAGGCCCGGGCCTAGGGCCCCCAAATTATAGGGGCCCTAAATTTCAATTTCTATTATTCTAAATGCTGTAAGTCCCCAAAATATCAGTAAAATAAAAAAAAATTCTGATACTCCACTTTGTTTTTTTCTTAATTTTGAATGAGAAATTGACCTAACGTGATTGTTTTGATCGATATTTATAAGGAAGCCTATAAAATTGCAGCAAAAATTCGATCAACATCATATAGCACCATCATTATTGGAAATCACACACAACATTTTCCAAAAAGGGGCCCCAGAATAGGTTGTGCCTATAGTCTGAGATTTCCTAGAACAGGCCCTGAGTGTGCTTACAAATATTCTATTTTTATTTTATTGGAAAATAATTTCGTGTATTCATTTTATTTATCTTTTGTTATTGAATATTGAATGCATAAAGAGGGATGTTGTTAAAAGTGATTTTTATATTTCTTGCATTAAAAATATAAAATTGAACATATTCTTAGAATAAATTTATCGCAAATAAATTTATTTATTTTCGCTTTATTCCCGAGTGTGTATTTATGCAATCGAAACATTTTTTCGAATTTATAGCGTAATAGGTTTTATTAAATTGCTTGTATTAAATAAAATTAAACCTTGTTATTTGTCTTAAAAAAGATATTGACTAAATTAAAAAGGTTTATGTTTAAGAAGGCTTATGTTAAATTGCTTGCATTAAATCAAATTAAACCTTGTTATTTGTCTTTAAAAAGAAATTTATTAATTTATAAAGGTTTATGTTTAAGAAAATTATACTTTTATTTGTGAATTAAGATATATTATAAAAAAAAAGTTAATATTATATGAAGTCCATTACGAGAGTGTGGATTTGTCTCAAATATTTAAAAAAGCTTTTTAATATCTTGATAGGTAAAGGTAGTTAATTCTTTGTTTATAAATATGGCAATTTGGGGAAAGTGTCGAAAAGTGGACTTATTAAACTTAGCCACTGAGATGAACATTGAAATAGATGCAAATGCGACAGTTTTAACCTTGAAAGAAGCCATAAAAAGTAGTGAATTTTATGAACTAGACTTCGTTGAGTCGTTTCTTCAAACTGCTGTCGAGGAAAGATTGACGAAGGAAGCAGACGAAAGGACCAGAAGACAGGCACAAGAAGAAGATGAAAGGCTCAGAGCGAGACAACTAGAAGAGCATCGATTGTTTCTAGAAAAACAGGAGTCGGAAAACAAATTTCTTCTCGAAAAATTAAGATTGGAGAAAAATGGAACAAGCGAGGCTCCAAGACATAGGGAAGATATACACCATCTGATGACAAAATATGACTCCAAATCTGATATCAGCTTGTACTTAGTCCTTTTCGAAAGAACAGCCAAGAGGATAGGACTTCCAGAAGAGCAATGGGTGTCTCATCTAACGGGACTCTTGCCAATGGAAATGGCCCAACTCATCGCTCGAGAACCGGAAGAAACATACGAAGATTACGAGGCTGTTAAGAAGGTACTTCTGAACAGATTCAAACTAAGCCCAGAAAAGTTCCGTCAACTTTTTTATAATCACAATAAAGGACCAGAGGGAACTTGGAAAGACTTTTTGTTCGAGTTGAAAAATTATTTCTATGAATGGATAAAAGGGTTAGAAGTGAGCACCTTTGAAGATTTGTGCAATTTGATTTTGTCTGAACAAGTGAAGCGGAAGACCAGTTTGGAAATTAAAAATCATTTCATCGATGAGTGGACCCAGATGAAAAATCCAGAAAGAGTCGCAGAAAAACTGGATGAATACGAAAACGTAAGGCTGCTCATGAAAAAGAAGACATTCCCATCAAAATAAAAATCTTTCAAACCATGGAGAGGTAAAAATCAATCTGAAACAAAGGCCCCTGTAAACGAACCAAGGGTTGAGAAGAGCGAAAATGAAAGAAGTAAAAATAATGAAGCTTTCGAAAAACGCAGGAAACCGCGGTGTTTTCGTTGTAATTCTACTGAACATCTAAGGCCTGACTGTCCCTTGATGAAGAAACCTGCAGGAACTTCAGACATCAACCGTCTTATAAAGAAAGGAGACGAAGATGTTATGTCACCGTATACCTTCATGGCTGAAGTCAATGGATTCACTATGCCTATTTTGCGAGATACTGGAACCAGCATCGATGTTGTGTGCCGCAACCGCATCACTCCTGAAATGTTAACCGGAGAGAACATTTGGGTGCAACAACCATTGGACGAATTTCCAGTTTGCTTACCGTTGGCAGAAGTGGAGCTGAAGGGAGAGTTTGGACACGTCATAACTAAAGCAGCTGTCGTTCCATGCCAGTTAGATAAAGGAAGGTATCTGCTTGGGAACCAAACAGCAGCCTTGTTGGAGACAATGAAGAATGAAGATGTTCCTCACCAGATTAACGCTATAGAAACAAGAGCTCAAAAACGTAAAGCAGAACAAGAGCAAGCTGTCGGAGACATAATTGAAGAAGTCGTGGACGAAGAGGAAAACGAGAATGATGAAATAACAATTGATGAGGATGATCTGTTTTCATTTCCACCTAAAGAAGATAACTATGAGGGCTTGGCGTTGTTGAAAGTGGATTCTAAAACTTTCTCAGATCAACAAAAAGAATGCCTTGAGCTGAAATCACTTTTGGAAAAAGTGCAAGAAAATACAGGTGAACCTGTTGGTGGATTGGAAAGGCTAGAAAATGGAATACTCGTGAAGAGAAAGATGGACAAAACAGGAGTGGAGAGACTGCTACTGGTTGTGCCAAAAAGTATCGAAATGACTTGAAAGCCTTTTGTCATGAGGGGACATCGGGACATTTAGGAGTGACAAAAACGAAAGACATCTTTTCCAGACACTTCTTTTGGCCCCAGTGTTATAAAGAAATCGAAGACTACGTTCGAAGCTGTGACAGATGTCAACGCGTTGGAAAACCTTTTGACAAAAAGAAGGCTCCTATGAAGATAGTTCCAGTGATTCAAGAAGTCTTTTCCAAGATAAATGTCGATGCTTGTGGACCTTTGCCAGTCACTCCAAGTGGAAAAAGATATCTGTTGACTGCGATGTGCCTATCATCCAAATATCCTGATGCCGTCCCAGTAGAAGATATAACATCTGTGACTGTTGTTGACGCCTTATTGCAAATCTTTAGTAGGATGGGATTTCCAAAGGTTTTGCAGTTAGATCAAGGAAGTTCTTTTACCAGCGCACTCAGTACAACTTTTCTCGAGAAATTCGGAATAAAAGTAGTTCACAGTTCTGTCTATCATCCACAAAGTAATCCAATTGAAAGATTTCATCGAACAGTTAAAAGAGTCTTAAAGGTGTTGTGCTTGGAGTCTGGGAGTGATTGGGAGCAAGCAATATATCCAGCTCTGTTTGCCCTAAGAACTGTTACCCATGAAAGCACTGGATTTACTCCTGCTGAACTGGTGCATGGCAAGAATCTTCGAACGCCTCTCACTCTGCTGTATGAAAAATGGTTGGACGTGGAAGAAACGGAAGGTAAGCCAGTGACTGAATATGTCTTCTCTTTGATTAATCGAATGAAGCGCTGTCAAGAACTAGCAATATCAAAGATGGAAGAATGCCAGCAAAAGAATAAGACTTGGTACGACAAGAGGGCAGTAAAAAGAGAATTTCGAATAGGAGACCTAGTACTGATTTTTGCTACATTTAAAAGCAACAAGTTAAGCCCACATTGGACAGGTCCTGGAACAATCCTAAGAAAACTCTCTGAAACCAATTACGTTGTGCAGTTGCCTGGTGAAAAAGCCACTTCAAAGGTGTACCATGTGAATATGCTGAAGCCATACTATAAACGACCAGAAGAAGTGAATTATTTGATAAGTGATCTAGAAGGAGAAAATGATGAGGAACAAATGGAAATACCTTGTGTGGACTCTAACCCGAATATATTGGACCTTGAAGAGATGTTTCAAGATTATGGCGAGAGTTCAAATATGAATGAAGACCAAATCGCTCAAATGAAGAAACTAGTTTGGAAATATATGAAGTGCTTTTCAAATGTCCCAGGAAAAACCGAACTCGTCATTCATGACATTGAACTTAGCGAAGAACAGTCCATCCTTTCAAAGCCTTATCGAACATCGCCAAGACAAAATGCAATTCTGAAAACCGAAATACAGAAGATGCTGGATCTGAAAATCATAGAAATTGGTTTTTCAGATTGTACTTCGCCAATGATTCTTGTAGAAGCACCTGGTAAGGATACGAGGCCTTGCATTGACTATATGAACTTGAACAAGATCACAAAAACAAAGTTCTTTCCTCTTCCAAATATAGAAGAAAGAATTGAAATAGTGTCTTCTGCTCAGTACATAACAGTTCTGGATTTGTCTAAAGGCTATTGGCAAATTCCCCTCACTGAGCGAGCCCAAAGACTGGCAGCATTTGTGACTAACTTTGGCACATATAAACCCTTAAGGATGCCATTTGGTCTAAAGAATGCTCCTTACGAATTTAGTAAGATGGTATATCAACTTCTAGAGGGATGCGAAGAGTACGCAGTTCCATACCTCGATGACATAACGATTTTTTCGAACAGTTTCGCTGAACATCTAAAACAAGTCGATATAGTGCTGAAAAGAATAGAAAAGGCGGGTCTAACCATCAAGCCTTCAAAATGTAAATTTGCTCAAGCGCGAGTGCAGTATCTTGGACATATTGTTGGACAAGGTCTTAGGAAGCCAGCCGAACTAAAAATTGAGGCGATCAAGAACTTTAGCCCACCTAAAAGTAAAACTGAAGTTCGTGCCTTTTTAGGGTTAGCCGGTTACTATAGCCAATACATTCCAATGTTTTCGTCGATTGCTGCCCCTTTAACTGATTCTTTAAAAGGGAAAGCTAGAAAAGGACCTATTACGTGGACTAAAGAATGTGAGGAAGCATTTGACGAGCTAAAGAACTGTCTTTGTAACTATCCTGTGCTGTACTCACCAGACTACCAAAAACCGTTCATAGTTGAAACTGATGCGTCAGATCAAGGAATGGGAGTAGTTTTGTCCCAGTTGGCAGACAATGAAGCTGAAGAACACCCGATTATATACCTAAGCAAGAAATTTACTAGTGTTGAAAAACGATATAGTGTCAGTGAGAAAGAGTGTGCCGTTATCATCTTTGCAGTTTCAAAACTTAAGTGTTATCTCGATGGGAATTTCTTTCAAATTGTGACTGATCATAATCCTTTAGTGTGGCTGAATACTCACGCGAGTTCTAACGCACGTTTAATGCGATGGTCACTAATATTGCAACCTTTTAATTTTGAAGTTATTCATCGAAAGGGAAAACTGCACCAAAATGCAGATGGATTGGGCCGGATCCACACTCTCTAAAAAAAAAAAAATTGTATGTATGTGCCCAATTTAATGCTTTTTGCATTTATTTCTATTCATACTTACATTTATTGCTTTTCATGTGTTAATTTTAAATTTAGTTTTTTTCGACACTGGGGATTGATAATTTTTGTTTGGCACTTGCCTAGGTTCCTGGAACAATTACATAACTCATGTATGAACACTAATCATAAACTTTCTCATTCTTCGAAAGTTTCCCCAGGGGAGGAGGAGTCCTGTAACGTACCTGATCCGTGGCCCTCTAGCGGCCACTCCAGAAGTTCCCCGCCGAAACGGAACGACAACAGAACTATTTTTGGAACTGGATGTTATGGACGAATAGAGAGCTTGTCCGAAATGGACGTGAGGTTGATTAAGAAGGAACCTGTTTAAATGGTTTTTAAATCTAAATTGTTTTCTAATAAAATTGAAACGTTAATGCTTGGTAAATCGACTTGTCATCGTTGGTGGTTGTTGTGTTTGGTTATTGGTATTATCTCCTGATCACGCTACTACATTACAATTCCACTCATTGACAACTCTATTGTAAAAATAATGTTTTCTTACCTCCCTTCTAAAGCACGATTTATTCAATTTCTGATCATGTCCTCTGGTCCGGCTATTTAAGGTAAAACCTAAGCCCTCCATGTCTTCCTGTTTTATGAACTTGAAAAACTGTATTAAATCACACCCTAGCTATCCTATTTTCCAGGGAATACATGTTTAAAGATCTTAGTCTGTTATCATAATCAATACCAAATAGACCCTTAATCATTTTTGTAGCCCTATGCTGAACTTTTTCGAGCAACTCTATAGCAACTGATCAGTATATGTTCTAGGTGTGGCCTTACCAATCCCCTATACAATGGAAAAATAATCTCCTTATATTTAGAATTGATACTTTTTCTAATATATTACAACATTCGATTGGCTTTCTTACTTGCCGCAACACACTGTTTGCTCATTTTGAAATCATTGCTCACCAAAACTCCTAAATCTCTAACAAACTCACTATCTTGGATCTTTCTCTCTGTAAAACATAAGAATGATATCAAGTAACTTTAGACACCTGAAACCTCAAAAAGAAAGTTTTGACTTTTTTTTAGGGGGATGAATTTGCATACTAAATTATAAACACACGCATCCTATCAATTGGCTATATTCCTTATTCATAGAGTTAGTAAAACTGTGCGGTTTCGCACACTTTCTGAAGGAGACTGCACCTAAGGGGTAACTTGGAAACATGCAGATATATATGGATATATGTATATGGGTCATTCCTGAGAAAACGTACAAAAGCATGTCCCCGCAAGTTATCTTTCACAGGAAGAAAAGTTATGCTTCCAATTGAATTAATTTAAGATGATGAACATTTAACTACTTACTAACGTTGCATAAATAAAAAAAATTATATATTTTGTGTAAAAATTTGTGTCCACAGACTATGACAAATCATGTCCTTAGCTGTCTCACCGTCATGTCCGGGGACTGTTTTAGTTAGTATACATTAATTAAATCCCAATTTTTTATAACTGAAGTTGATTTTTAATTCAAGTATATAAATTCTGTGAAAATAAAATATGTCCCACAGATTTTCGTCATGTCCGTGTACAACGTATTCTTTAGCTTGCATAACTATCTAGAAATGATAACAGTACTTTGTTTCAGTCTTATTAGTATTCAATAATACACGTTATACGTTGTATCACGTCGATAGCTTGTATACCGAAGTAGATAAACAGTAATTAGAAGTTTAAAGTTAAAAAATAGGCCATTGACAAGTATAGCGTCATTTCTGTGGTCATAATATAAGAAGGTAAGCTAATGATTTTTAATTATAATTTGTTATTTATAGAACGAAATAAGTTATATAATATCAGTTTGCATGTTTCGTTACCTAAGGCCTAAACCTTTTCTGTCTTTAAGCCCTTATTTACGATTTCATCATGTCCGTGTACCATCATGTCCATGTATTTCTGCTCACGGACATGATTTATGTGTTCACGGACATGACGTTTCAATTATATAAGAATAAATTGATTAAATACAAGTGAAATACATTATATTTTTATTATATTTTGCCGTGAACTAATATAATAAAGTGAAGCTGAAAATTTATTCAAGTGTAACATATCAATAAAATATTTTTATGTTAATTTTGGAGGTTAAAACTTTTCTAAATTAAACATTATTAAATTAAGACTTACCATCCGAATAATTAATATTAATTGTATGATCTGGCCCGATGTTATTTTTCCAATGTAGTATGTAAGTGTAACTCAAATTCAAAGTTTCAAAATATTTCATCAATATTTTTTTTTCGAGATTTTTTGCCTCAAATTGTACGTTTTCTGAGGAATTACCCATATTGTACTCATCCATGGTACGCATGTGTACATTAATGCTATTTCTAATTGTTTTTTTTGTTTGATATGCCGCGGAAATACATCGGGTAGAAGCTATGGGACTTTTAGAATAGTGGGACGTCGTATATAATTGGGTTATTTCAGATGACGTAAATATCCAGTTTTCATTCTTTCCTTGGTTCCATTGGTTGTTTCGGTTTCACTCTCAATACGTGGTAAAAACTGAGGATAATTTAGTATTTAGGATATCTCATATTCAGGGAGTATTTTATGTTTAGTATTTTTTTTTTAACATTTAAATAAAACTATTCTACAAATTACAGTACAATAAATTATTCAGCGTAAGAAAAATCACGTCAAAAAGATATCAAAGACGAAGAAACGAACAATAAGAGAAAAAAAAATCAAAAGAAATCGCTTTGAAAACATAAACTGTCCAAAATTATTTATCAATTCCAATATTTTTTACGTTAAATTGAAATAATTAGACCAAAACAATCTCAATTATCAAATTCAAATTATCACCAAAACAACAATAATTCCAGGAGGGCCGAAAATGAAAACAATACTGTTGCCACTCATGACGCGAAAAATTACCCTTAAAACTAGAACATTACAACTGATCTATGATAATATAAGTGATATAACCCGGTTAGCTATTCAGAGAAAAACATACAATACTCAATCACTCATTTATTCATTTATTTATTTAACATTATAGTTACTGTTTTTTTTTTTAAATTGCAGGTTAAAATACTATTCTTTTGTTGTTTTTAGCTTCCACACTACGTTTATAACGTAAAAAGTGGAAGGTTTTATAATCGTTCAGTCCGCCTGTCCGTCACCCACTTTCACAGAAAGAACCACAAGTCCCACAGACAAGTGGAATACGTCTTTTTGAAGCAAAAAATCAGATTAGGCTACATTCCAAATTTCCTTAAAAATTTTAAATTAGAAGTTTATTTAAAATTTAAATAACTAAATTTTTTATCAATATTGAAATAACATGCAAATTCCATTTTTATTCCTATTTTCACTGTTGCCATCCACAAGTCCAACAGACAAGTGGAATACGTCATTTTGAAACAAAAAAGTAGGTTTGTAACAGAATCTGTCACTTAACCCGCTTCCACACATTTGTGTTTAACAGGAATAAACGCGCCAAATACAACATTAATTCTATATTAAACATTTACACGCTAAATTTGGCTAGTTCCATTTATTTTATTTCGAAAATTCAATAATTATTACTTATCGTTTGCAAAAATTAATATTTCAAAGAATAAATATGTAATATTCCTCGCTTTTAAATAGAATGAAAACATTTCATATCAACATACAAAGAATCCATAGTGAAATATATTTGACGTCATTTCAAACTGATCGATTTCGCAAAAATAAATTTATTTAAATTTATTGTTTAAAAGAATTAAAGTTTCTCGAGCGATTGTTGCGAATGGCAATGGTGATTTGATTCTAATAAAAACAGGGCCTTTAGCTATTTGTAATTCAAAGTTTTAAACGCCAAAATTAACTAATTTCATTAATCTTCTTTCTCAGATTTAATAATTAGACTTTAACGTTTGCTAAATTTGTTTGAAGTTCGTAGAATAATGATGTAATCTTTTTTAATAAATATCTTTGTGTCGCCTTAATTTCCCATTTACATTTCTTTTGAAAATTCACTTATTTATAGTTTGTTAAATTAATTTACAGTTCAAAAAATATATAATTAGTACAATTGATGCTTTTAAAAATAAAACCGAAACTTTGCATATTTTTTTAATGCCAAGTTAGAATTCTCTATGCATCTTTCTTCATACATATATAATGAACCATCAAAAGAACTCTATTGTGATATTACAACAATCCAAACTGAATTATAACAAGAGTATTGATTCAATTTGTAAAAGACAAGATGTAAAAATAAATTAAATAATGAAATACAAAAAAAGAAAACAGTATATCATCATTCATGGAATTTGTGAAGAGCGCCATCTATGAATATATATCCTATTTAAAAACTTTCTATAATGCTTTTTTTATTTTCATTTAATAAGTTTCATAAGTTTCGCTTCACTGTTTCAAAATTTTGCACTTTTTCCCATTTGTTCTTTTGATGGCATTTGTACCTACAATGTTTCCTGCATTTTACTATTTTGTTTTGAGAAAATATAAATTGTGTACACAAATTTAGGGAGGGGGTGCTGGAGTATTTGGTTTCTATAGCTTGTAATATAGTCCCATTTAGGGGTCATTCGTGTTTTTCCAAAATAATCGGAAAGCCAACAAGAGTATTTTAGAATTGCTTAAAATCGCTATTTTCTATTAAATTAAACTTTAAAAAATATCAATCTATATAATAATAACTTATCTATACAAAATCTTAAGCAACAATGTTTTGATTAAGTTAACACAACGATATGTAGTTCATCAAAATAAGTATAAATGTTACTTTTTTTCATCAACTATTTTATTTAAAATACAATAATCATATATTAAGTACAATTCCATATTTACATAAATATGTATAGTTTATTAAAATAGATACCATTTCAAATCCAAAATACCTCAAATTATACATTGAAACTTAATAGAGAGCATAAAAAATGCAAAAAAATAGTAATTAATCCATCCTTGATGATCGTTGTCCTTGATATATAAGTTGAACTTCATATAAACGACTAGGGTCTTCTTTGGCATGATAGTCAGTTTTAGAATGATCGAAAGTTTATATTGAGTTCCATTAAAATCTCTTATTCTTTAACAATAAACATGTCCATTTTGAGAAATACACTGTTTTATTTAATATGTAGTCTGCAATACTTCGCTAGTATAGTCTTCTCAACCGAACAACGTTTTAAAAATATAATACTTTCCATTGAATCCATTCCGTTCCGTGACTTGGCGAGTATCTAACATTGAATAGTGAAAGTCGATACTGTGGCCAGGGCCCGACTTACCACTTTTGGGGCCCAGGGCACAAACAAGTTTGGGGCCCCACAACATACATTAACATATCTATGAACGTGATTATTTCACTTGAAAATGGTACAAATAAATAATTTACAACAAATATCTTTAATATACGTGTCAACATTGCATATTTTTAATAAATACATAAGGTATGACATCGGAGATCTATCATATATTGTCATATCATAAATACATGCATAAATTTTATTCACGTGTCCAGGGTATAATTTATAAAAATAACAAGGGGATATATGACAACTTGTTTTGGCACGTTTTTTCTTCAATATTATTCTTTTAGGCATATTATGTTTCTCTTGAAGTTGGGGCCCTGAGCACGAGCCTGGTTTCCCTTGCCAGAAATCGTATTCTGACTGTGGCCAACCTTTTTAAACCTTGAAGCGTTTACAAACAGTGTTCTACAGGGCCCTATCCATATTTCAATACAAAGGGGGCCTGTCTTTTGTGTAGGGGCCCGCTCGCATTATTGATGGCTACTAATTTCCACATTTCTGTCACATTTCATAACTAATGGATAATGTCAAACTCTTATGGACTCAATTAGTGCTAATTAAAAAAACATCTAATATCAATATAATAATATTTTTAGCGCTTCTAAAAATAGTTTAAATGAACCAGATTTTGTTAAAAATTAGAATTGTAAGCCAGGGATTCCCAAGCCTATTCGGTGGTTGAACCTTTTTTATCATGTTCATGCTGGCTTTTTAAAATCCTGCCTGAAGCCTAACCCGGCTACATTGTTTTCTCGTTCAGGTTCCCAGAAACCACCATCTATAATATATACTAGATGGACTGCTTCCAGAGCCAACGGATCTCAAAAAGTGGGCCGTCTGGCTCTTCCTAAATGGAGGAGTACAGGCGCAGTAGCAAACATTTCGTATTTGGTGAAATGTTTAGAACTGTATCGCTAAATTATAACTTGTAGTTATCTTAAAATGAACGTTGAGGAATCATTAAAAGCCTGCGCCAAAGCTGGAGAAGAAGCCAAATAGTTATCTCTTGAAATCTGGCATCGGTCGCGTTTCTTTTATGGATTGAGCAGTCCATCCATTATGTATTATAGATCGTTGGTTCACAGCTGCTTGTGATTGGGCGCCATGCTGATGACGGAGGACGGACCTGAGCTGGTCTCCAACATGAGTCCGTGCTCGAGCACGATGTGTTCGGGGGGTGAGTGGGGGTCCAGGGGGGCGAAGTGGGGCAGCTGCTGTGAGAGGGCGGCGGAGGAGGGCAGGAGGGGGGACAGGCGGCCCCCCTCCGCCATCTGGTGGTGGTAGATGCCGCTGCTGCTCGAGGGCTGCGAGAGGGGGGACTTGTTGGAGGAACCTGGAAAGAAAGGATCAGGGATGGGAAAGTTACTTTTAATAAGTAACTCTGTTAGTAACTAAGTTACTGCTATTTTTAAAGATAATTAGATTTTCAAAGATAAAGATTTTTTTAAAGATAAAGATATTAGGGGTGTCGATATTGAGAGCACTGTCCATATTGGGTACTAGTAACTAGAACTATAATAAAACAGCAGACTATAAAGTCTGTAACTATGTTGCAGTTACTTACTATGAAAAGCAACTAATTGCAGATTTTTACTATGAAAAGTAACTAATTGCAGTTACTTACTATGAAAAGTAACTAATTACAGTTACTTACTATGAAAAGTAACTAATTGCAGTTACTTACTATGAAAAGTAACTAATTTCAGTTACTTAAAAGTAACTAATTGCAGTTACTTAAAAGTAACTAATTGCAGTTACTTAAAAGTAACTAATTGCAGTAACTTGTAGAAACTTCAAGTTATACGAAAAATTACAATCAAACCATCTTACCGTAGACAACCAATATTAAAAAACATTTGCAGAAACAAAACACTATAATTAAAATTAATTAATATTTTTTATTTAATTTTAAAGGAGTGGAATTTCGAAATTGGCATAAGGCAGCCTTCGGGAAGTAACAGAAAAGTAACGACATTTTCCGTTACTTCGTTAACGCCAAAAGTAACTAAGTTAAAGTTTTTTTTTTTTTAAATCTAATGGCATTACTCGGCGATGCCTAATAAAAGTAACTGTTACAAGTAAAGCTTCGGGGCCGTGGATAGCAGAGGTTAAGGCCTCGTTCTCGGAATCGGAAGGTCACGCGATCGAGTCCCGATAGCACTGAAGACCCACCGAGTATGTGCGGAGTACGAGCTCGTTAAATCTGTGGGTCCGAAAGTCCTGTGGTCGGTCGTGGCGCAGTTTTCCACGGGTACAGGTCCCTGGAGACTATTTCCCTTCCCTTCAGGGACATGTCTAAGTTGTGGAGGTGGCGATAGATGGCAGCATCTGTCACTTGTATGTGTTGTGTGTGTCTGTCTTACTTGACGAAGGTTTATAAGCGGTTCTCTGACCAAGCACACAAACCTGAATATATGTCTACCAACCAACCAAATAACTAAAGCGTTGCTCTAGGCTGTTGAAAGGATGATTGCTGTACAGAGGGGCATTTCCAACCCGACCCGCATTTGTTGAAAAGAATATAAGGTTTTAAAATAATCTGTTTCATAATATTGCTTGAGAAAGCTGAGTAAGATCAGTTAAGTTATAAATAACCTTTAAAAGAATTTATTTTAACAAAGTTAATAAAATATTTTAAAACAAATAATGTTAAACCAATTTCTTTGTATAGTATAAGTTATCATATTTTATATAATGTATCGAAAAGAGAAGATTAGTGCATTTCCTTAATTCTAAAGAAACTGAAAAAAAATCAATATTTTACCATTCCTTCCGTTGCTAGAACTTGAATTAGAAGATTTTGTCTTGGAAGAACCAGTGCTTTTGGGCTTCCTTTTCCTAGTTTGAATAGAGTCTTTCCTCATGGAAATAGGCCTGTTCACCTATAACAAATACAGTTAATTTAAACCAAGCTTTAAATATGTATGCATTAATATAAGTTAATTGTCTTATAGATATGACTAGCTTTATAAACCCGGCGTTGCACGGGTGTACCCTTACGGTGATTGTTTTTTTATGTAAACTTTTATTTTATGCCAATAGATCCCCTCTCCACTGATAAGCACTCCATCAGTATATTATATTTTCCTCCATTCTAATATCAGATTTAATTTAAAATTAAAGAAGTCCGATTGTATCCATGCCTTAATTCTAGGAGTTAAGTTGGCTTTCCCACAGGCCCTTTTAAAATTGCCAGAATAGCTATGATATATTGGCCAGTTTCTATTTGCCCTCTTACACCCGAAAATGCCTTAAATGCGATCAACATTCCACTCCACATTCGACCACTCGACAGGGCTGGGGAACCCATTCGGTAAAGGCGTTCGCCTTGCATGCGATAGATCCCAGATTCGGGCCCGGGCATCGTCAAAATAACTGCCAACCAATAAACGGCCCATGCTGCCAAAAATGCCCCATGTCCCGAATAATACCCCGTGTGGTGGGAGTGCACGTTAAATATTTTTCAAAGTTCTGACGCTGCGTATTATGTCACCCTTAAAAGTCGCAATTGGTGCCTACTCATGTTTCGGCTCGTCACTTGACTGTGGTTCTAAAGACACCCGTAGCCAATAAACCTCGTGTATAGCTCTAGTGCGACGATAATTCAAACTAATCCTAACCCATACAACTGGATGGGAATAGCTACCCTACGTTTAAATTTCAACTTCGCCAAAAGCCGCCAATGCCAAAATTCAATCGGCCAGTATATATCATAGCTGTACCAAATTGCCAGTTTCTTAAACATAAAGTACATAACTATTTGTAAAGGGAATTTATATTTCTTAGATGTGATTCCGTGCTTAGAGCGGACAGTGCTCAGAGCGGACAGTGCTCAGAGTGGACAGTCGTAGAAAAAGTAATTTGTCGCCAAAGTGTTTTCGGCCATGTTTGGTTACAAGTCATTTGAATTACTGAATGCAGAAAGGAATTCGTTCACTTTTTAGTCTGTCCTGTAAATACATACAAATAGTTTTTGTTCCAAATTTCTTTATTTGACAATTTTTGAAGTTCTGGCTATCATAATCTATCCTTATAAAAAGCTTAGAGACACAGTACCTAAAAATCATCAAAAATATCGGTTTTTTTAGAATTTTGTTTTCAAACCTTGATGCAAAATTCTTTTATTTTATAATTTGTCTTCCAGTCGTCACTATTAAAAAATTTAAACTTTATCTTAATTATCTCACTTTAAATTTTCTAGTTCGGGTTTTACATAAATCCCCAATTCTTTTGTAAATATTTAGGCTGGAGCGAAATTTATTTTTACGAAACGAACTGATGATCCTTATGATTTAAAATAAAATTAGCATATTAAAAATAAAAAATATTTTAATAAGCAAAAAGGTACGTTAGAGTGTATTCCATTTATTTTAATTAAAAAAAAGCCAATTGCTACTTATGACTTACGATTTAATCACTAAATTTAATTTTTAACAATTACAAGAGCTATAAATATTTTATTTTAACAATATTAAGTGAATGAAGAAATAAATTTAGGTGGATTTTATATCATTAGTAGAGTATCAAAAATCTTATAATATTATTCTTAGAATAAGTAATTAAGTAAATCATAAAAACTTTCAAACATGTAAACAAAACTGACATTTATTCTAATACATATAGAAAGTGCTAAATATTAAATTACATAACAGTTCAGTGACCAAAGATGGCCGCATTTGGTCTGACATTTACGAATGAGTTCCACAGCTGCTTCGCCTATTTCAAAATAGTGTCCGCTCTGAGCACCAAAATGCAGTAAAATGACTGTCCGCAAAATCTAAATGTCCGCTCTGAGCACGGCACCTGAGATGTATTTATCATGGTACTACCACTAGAAGCAATTAAAAATGAAGTTAAATTGCTACCGCTTAATATTTTATCAGAGGTATTTTTTAAAATTTAAGGTGAAATTCTTAAAAATTAGTCATGCTACTGTGAAGATTTGCCTTAATAACAGGGTGCAAAGGCCTAAATAGTTAAATAAACCATAAAACCAGTTAGTAAAAACCATGAAACCTAACAAAGCACCTGGGCCTTATGATATTTATCCTAAAATTTTAGTTGAATGTGCAGAAAAGTTGGGGGGTGCAGTTCTGACTATTATTAGGTCATCATTTATTTCTGGACAGGTGCCAGCAAACTGGAAATTGGCAAATGTTACTCCATTGTTCAAGAAAGGGCCTAAATCTGATCCGAGTAATTACAGACCAGTTAGTCTTGTATCTGTTGCAGGTAAAGACTTTGAAACACTGTTGAAAATGCGTATAATGACTTTTTTGGAAACTAATAATTGGCTTTCAGATGATCAACATGGCTTTAGAAAAGGCAGGTCTTGAAAAACTAATCTTTTAAAAATTTTTGACATTGTTACAGAAGAGATTGATAAAGACAATATGGCTGATGTTATTTACATCGATTTCCTAAAGGCTTTAGATAAAGTTCCTCATGAAGCTTTGTTATTTAAGATGAAAAGACTTGGGTTAGGGACTGCCGTGATCCGTTGGATGAAAAATTGGTTGGCCAATAGAAAACTCTGATTGGAATGAAGTAGTAAGTGGTGTGCCTCAGAGCTCTGTTCTAGGGCCAATTTAATTTATTATGTTTATTGATGATATCAGCTGGGAGTTGAAAAGCAAATTAAGTACTTTTGCAGATGATTTAAAAGTGACGAGTACAGTAAATTCTGTTGAGCAAACCGAGCAATTGCAAAATGATCTTACGAAAATTACTCATTGGTGGGGCATGTCGTTAAGTATAAACAAATATCAGACCTTGCATTTGGGTAAGCACAATGTTAAACATTCTTATGTTTTACAGGAAGAAAGCATTCAAGATAGTGAGTTGTTAGAGATTTAGGAGTTTTGGTGAAAAATGATTTTAAAATGACTAAACAATGTGTTGAAGCAAGTAGGAAAGCCAATAAAATGTTGGGATATATCAGAAAGAGTATCACTTCTAAATCTAAGGAGATTATTTTGCCATTGTACAAGGGATTGATAAGGCCACATCTGGAATATGCTGATCAGTTTTGTTCGCCCTTCCTCAGAAAAGATATCGAGTTGCTTGAAAAAGTTTAGCATAAGGCAACAAAAAAGATTAAAGGTTTATCTGGTATTGATTATGATAACAAATTAAGATCTTTAAACATATATTCCCAGGAAAATAAGAGAACAAGGGGTGATTTAATTCAGTTATTCTAATTCATCAAACAGGGAGACATGGAGGGCTTAGGATTTACCTTAAATAGCCGGACCAGGGGACATGGTCAGAAATTAAAAAAATCGGGCTTTAGAAAAGAGGGGTAAGAATACATTATTTTTACAATAGAGATGTCAATGAGTGGAATGCTTTATTAGATTATGTTGTGTATTCGAAGAGAGTAGAAGATTTTAAGAAGAATCTTGATAGTCATTGGAAACTGGTAAAGTATTAGATTTATTTTGGACCAACCTTGCTGGGCGACAATTTTTGTATTTTCATTTGTATTTGATAAATATTCTGTGTTTTTTTTCCTTCGGCAAATTAATATAAATTAAAAGGGATTTGCTAAATTCTAAGAGACGAGATTGGAAAGAAGAGAAATGCCTTTTTTCTTGTGTAATATTTAATTCAACATGAACTATTTTAAAGTGCAAGTTACGAGCTTCATAAACAAAGAGATAATTAAAACTAATATTGTAAGATGTATTTACAGAAAACTACTCTTTAATTGTGCAAATTATAATTTTTAATCTGTATCAAATGATACGTTAGCTGTTTTAAATGAGAAACATTGAGCATGATACTGAGTGGACATTGAGTGAGCAGGATACTGAACAACATTTCGGAAGAATGCATGATGCGTGTTGTGTCTTAACACAACTTTTGTGCTAACCATGCATTATTATTTGGTCGTAACACAATTTCTGTATTGTTTTGACACAACTTGCAAAAACTTGAAAAAACATAATTTTGTAGTATTGAAAGTCAAAACGTAAACACCAAGTAAGTGTATTGACTCAATACCTGGTGAAGTTTGTAGTAGAGTCCACAAGCATTGCAGACGGGTTCCCCTTGTGTATTTCTCCTCCATAAGGTAGTGTCCGTGGTAGAGCAATTGGAACACGTCATTCCAACACGACGACTAGTTGTCTGTATATAAAAAATTAGGAAATCATTAATTTAAATTTAAAAAATATGAAAAACCTATCCATTTATTTAATTTTGTAATATTTACAAAATTAAACAGTGTTAACAACCAAATCACAAATGGCAACCTAATTATCCTCCGGCCTCTTAATTTCATACCATCAAGTGACGTAGGGTATTACAGGTGAGGTGTCGTTTAGTTCAATGTTTTGCATAGATTCTGAATATTTTTCAAAAAATTTCGAATCCCGCTTTGGCATATTCGTTATCTACTCAAAAACTAAACAAAATAGCTCATCTGTTTTTTAAAGATTAATTGTGCGTTTTCTGCACTTATAAGGATTAGAATGATTAAAATGAAAATGGAAAGAAGTGAATAACTAAAGAATGTGAATGTTATGATTAAAGATTATCAAAAAAAAATCAAAATAGTTAGAGATTTAAAACGTCTTCATTAAAACAAATTTTGTAATATTTACAAAATTAAACAGTGTTAACAACCAAATCACAAATGACAACCTAATTATCCTCCGCCCTCTTAATTTCATACCATCAAGTGACGTAGGGTATGACAGGTGAGGTGTCGTTTAGTTCAATGTTTTGCATAGATTCTGAATATTTTTCAAAAAATTTCGAATCCCGCTTTGGCATATTCGTTATCTACTCAAAAACTAAACAAAATAACACCTCCACTGGCTTTATTTCGTCACTAGCCCGACTGCACGAAATCACGAGGCCTGTTCGCATTATCTCCTGAATTGCTGTAGTACGACGTCAATCTAACTAACCAAACCAAATCAAACCATAAGCTAGCACTCTCATTTTCTGATAAAATGCTGATGGACTAATTAACAACACTGACGTCAGTCCGTGGGCTACCACAATTGAGCTAGAAGGGAAACTGGAGTGAGGTGTCAGCGAGCCGAAAACCCACTCACACCCTTTTGAGCGAACAGGGCAGAAAAGGACTATTTTCCTTATAATTGTATGCAATGCTTGTATGAGACCCCTCTATCATATTGACTTCGGCTCCTAAATGTATTTTAACATTTTTAGTTCGAAAGAAATTAACTTTCTTTAACGTTAAATTCCAACTTTTAATAACCATGTGGATCACTAACTAAGAACCAGCGAAGACGAACCCAATAGCGAAATAGGCAAGTTTCTAGGTTTTCTGCCCGGTTCGTGTCTGCTGCAGTGCCGTGTATTCCTCCGCGTTTCGTAGTAAGGTAATCGCTTCCGGCTGCCTATTTCTAGCCTCCTTTAGGAGCTTTAACACAGCCAATAACGCCTCGTATTTTAGAACCCTGGTCAAGTGACGCCGCGTTTCGTTATTGAACCGGCTCGTTTGCTGCCCTGTTCAGTGAATCACACACCTCATTCCACGTTTCTTCTAGCTCAATCATAGAGTTAGGAAGGAGAGGGAGAGGGGTCTATAAATTTAAATGGTTTGAAACAGGGCTGTCAGGTTTTTCGAGCTACTGCGCATCCCATACTGGGACTGAGGTATCCCGAGATGCACCGCTCTAGCCTGCTTCATTTGTGCGCTACTGCGCATATACATGGACCTCTCTATTATCTTTCCTACAATCCTACCTCTATGAGCTCAATGGAGCCAGCACTGTCATTTTCTGATAAAGTGCTGATTGACTCATTAGCAACACTGACGTCAGTCCGTGGGCTACCACTGGTTGGCTCAGGCTATTAGTATGACGACCCGTATCTAAATGCTATTTCTTTACCAGTCTCCTCGGAGGCCTGATGGCACTGGCCCTCGATCCCACCCCGTTCTTGTAAATTCCGCAGGTGTTGCAGACGAACTGGCCAGCGCTGTCTCGCCGCCAGGGGGTGCTGTCTGTTGTGCCGCACATGGCACACTGGTGCTGGGGTGGTGGCTCAGGAATACGACTGTACTCGGGCGGAGGATCGACTGCACATTAAACAAAATTACGCATTTCGTCGGTATATGTGTATACAAAACATATAAATGTGTATTATGAAAGAGTTAGATGGAAAATGTAAGATAATCTAATGTCTTCCCGAGACCTGACATCCATTTAAATGGATATGTGTTTTGTATTTTACTCTCCTGTAACTTCACGATTTATTTTAAAACTTTAAGGAAGGAAATGGTTCGATAGAAGAAATCTGGAGAAAAAAATTCAGATTTTATTTTTTCAGCCTTTAATTATAGGTAACAGTAGTTAATTTCTTTGAAAAATGACGTTGTACAAGGTTCAACAAGGATTTCGGGGTTCTTGCAAAAATCTAGTTTATTTCAACGGTAAATTTTGAAAGTATTTCTCATTAAAAAATGTTAGAATTAACTCTTAATTACAAAAAACTGATGCAGCTTATTTTTGGATTCATATAAAAAAAATATGCAGTTTTACAGCTTAAGTCCTCAAATTTAAGATTTCGAATTATTTGTCTTTGAGGATGTTTTCAGAATGAAATGAGAATATTCTCATACTCGTTTTTGACAATCTATTTTTAAAAGTTCTGATAATTTGAGATTTTCAGCTTCTGAGAACATTATTTTTGCATTAAAATGAAACTTATACTACTGCTCATTTTTGAGAGTTTCATCATAAAACAGCAAGTAAAGCATCAACAAAGCATAAACCTACTATACTGCGTTCTTCGGCCTTCCTGCATGTAAGAAGACGAACCCATCGGGGGCAGCGTCGACCACCCATTGTCATTCCCCGAAGCCAGCAGGTATGTGGAGTTCCCTATGTAGGGCGCGTACCCCTGTCCGCCCCTGCCATTGGGGTCCCCGGACTCCATGATGGGGCTCCCGAGTCCCGTGAGGTAGGGGCTGGACCCGGCGTTCCCCAGGGGGCCCCACATGGGGTGGTGGGCGTTGGAAGATGGCACTTCTTGGGACGGGTACTGGTAGGTGGTGTAGACTACGTTGGAAGGGGAGAGGGGTCTCGAACCATCTGGGTCGTAACCTGAAGTCAGAAGAGATAGTGTCTAAATACTAGAGATTTTTAACTCCTTTATTACTTCTTTGTACAATCTCTGAACGATGATATAGTATAAACGCTTAAAATGTGGTCAATGTCACTACAATGTTGCTTTGGGGACCAGACCAAGAATCAACCCTATCATTTGACCTTATTTCCTGTATCTAAGTAGCTGCGTTAAAGCTTTTTAAAGCGGCTGAAAATAGGCATCCGGAAACGTTTCTAACCAAAACCTTATTAACCCTTAAAATGAATTTCCCAATAAATCTAGTGTTACCTGTCGTCATACTCACATTACGGCACAGAAAAGTTATCCGCATAAATTGTTGCAGCCATTTTTTCCCAAGCGCTGTGTGGTCGTGATCAATGCTACTATTGCATTTTATGGAAAACTACACTCTTAAAACAGTACGTCTGATATCAATTGTAAATTAAGTATATGTGTGCGATTAAGAGGAACACAGTGTTTGACTCTTGAGCACTTATGTCAGCGGCGAAATAAACATAAGATTTCCAGAAAAAGGTCAAGAAGTAACCAGACCCGATCTGGCTCATTCGAAGCCTGCACTCCGATCTCCTGATAGTTAGGATTGCTTTCATCGATTCACAGCTTAGGCAATACTAAACGCTAAAACCCAAAGTTTACTAAATATGAATTTTAAAATATTATAAGCACTTCAGTTCTTATTTGTTTTCAAGTAGTTAATTCAATTTATTTTCCTACAATGTGATAATGACAACAGAATAATAATGGTTACTATTAATCATTACGTTACATTATATTTTTTTAGTCCTTTAAGAGGTTATTACGCGCTATTTTTCACTCCTGTGCCTCTTATTGTTCAGCAAAATATTTTTAAAGGGACAAATCTTACTTGATACCCATAGATATCATAGTTAAAGTATTAGATTGGAAGATCACGTGAAAACCATTGCTAACGACGGGACGCGCATGGAAACCAGAATAAGATTGCAATTTGGCCAGTGTTGCCACCAGTTTTAGGAGAAAATCACTACGAAAAAATACATTTAATTCTAAAATTACAAAAAAATACCATACAAATTTTAGCTGCATTTTGGAATCTTTTTAGTGACTTTAAAAAAAAACGTGAAACGCTTTGCTGGTATTTTTATGGTATGTTTTTTTGTAATTTTAGAATTAAATGGTATTTTCCTTAGTGTTTTTCTCCTAAAACTGGTGGTAACACTGGCCAAATTGCCCTCTTATTCTGGTCTCCATGCGCGTCCCGTCGTTAGCATTGGGGGTCACGTGATCTGCCAATCTAATACTTTAACTATGATATCTATGTTGATACCCCATTGTACTATGTCACGGGTACGGTTGATTTCCGTTTGTACTCCTATGATTTCCTTTAAAATCAAAGTCATTTCACTATGAGCCTCTTAATAAAAGGCACAATCAGCATGGATATTAAAAGTCCACATTTAAAAGTGTATAGTTTTTACTCACCTTGCACCATATGCACATCCCCTTGCGCATACGTTCCGACCTTGACGTAACTGTACTTATCGTAGGGCGACGGCGGGTCGACAGGGGCCGGACTGAAGCCGCCCGTCGAGTATCCGACGCCCGACGCGGCCGCATACTGCCCTATGAAGCCGTTGCTGTCTCCCAGCGTCTGGTACACCAGCTGCTCCCCTCCGACGGGGCTGTGACCCGACTCGTCGGGACTAAGGGACTTCATGCCCCGGATCACCGTCATCCCGCCGACAGCGTCATTCTCGACGGCGGACGAGTAGGCCAGCTACATTTAATTAAATGAACAATATATTTAATGAGACCACTTTAAGTGTCCCCTCCCCAGTGCACCACACTGTTAAAAATTTTGTGCTTGGTTTCACCATGATATTGGTTCCTTTCACCATGATATTGGTTCCTAGTAGCTGCAACGGCTATGTGGTGAAATGTTTCACCTTTTTTTCGGTTTTTGGTTGAACCATTTTTCTAGATTTGGAAACGAAAACCTGAGAAATGGTTCAACCGAATACCAAAAATATGGTTTAACGTTTCACCACACAGCCGTTGCAGCTACTACACAGTCAAAAATTTTGTGCTTGGTTTCACCATGCTATTGGTTCTTAGTAGCTGCAACGGCTGAATGGTGAAACGTTCCACCATATTTTTGGTATTCGGTTGAACCATTTCTCAGGTTTTTGTTTCCAAATCCAGAAAAATGGTTCAACCAAACACCGAAAAAAAAGTTAAACATTTCACCACACAGCCGTTGCAGCTACTAGGAACCAATATCATGGTGAAAGGAACCAATATCATGATGAAACCAAGCACAAAAATTTTAACAATGTAGGAGCCATATTTTTGGTGAAACAAAGTGCCTAATTTTTAACACTGCATTGGAATCAATATTCCGGTCCTGGAGACTCTATGGATTATGATTTTAAGTTTTAATAGACAGGAACAAAGTATTCTTGCCCGCTTTCGAAGTAATCATCTTAGGACATCGAAATTTACTGAAGGATCCATAAGCTTCGAAATTTGTACTAACTGTACTATTGAGCAAGCCTCGAGTGATCACATCTTCCCGTATCGGGGTCTCTCCAAGCAGGATATAGCCTACGGCCATTCTATGGTGTTGGATTTTTTGAGAGTGTACGACATCATAGACCTGGTCTAGCATTGCTGGCCTATGCAACAACAACAACATATATTTTGCTTATATCTATGTATAAATGGGTTTAGAACACTTTTAAAACTGTACTTTTGACTGAAGTGGTACATTTGGAGTTTTTATGCCTTTAAAAATTAAGAAGCACACACACTGGCATACAGTGCCATCGATATTAAGAGGTACACACTTTTCAGGAGTGCTCATATCGGCAGCGATATCAACCAAAATAATTCCCTCAACCAACGCACCATAAAAAGAAAACTTAAGAGGAACACTTTTAAAAGTGTATACATCTATGTATTTAGTCTACGAATCAATGTATTTAGTAAGAAACTATTTACACTGCTCAAAACAATTAGGGGAGCACTTTGCGTCGGGGAGACCGGGGTTAGTTTTCCATGTTTTTTTCTTTTTACTTTTATTTATTTTAATGAAAATAAGATATCATTTTGCCTTCCTCACATGGTTATCTAGAAACTAGCATTACTAATTTTCTAAAAAGTAAATACACTTTTTTGGCAGCAAGTGGGGCAGCATTCAAGCACGTTGAGCTGGAAAACGTGCCCCGTATGCGGGGTACATTTTCCCAGACTGACAAAAATGGAATTGGCTAATTTACCAACTATTCGTGTAAAGATTTAACACACTTAAAAAAAAACTTGTGTTGTTTTTATGTACACTAGGGGGCTCCGCCCCCTGCTCGCTATCGCTCGCCAAATTAATTTTTTTCAGGTTGTTGGTGTTCCGAAAGAGAGAAACGAAACCTGTTCGCAACCAGATAAGTATATATAATTGGCCGTGCGCAAATAGGTTTCGTACTTGTCCTTTGAAATTGCTTACATTTCGGACCGGTCGGATTGCATGACGTCTAAAGAGCTTCTGTGACCTTAAAGTTGAGTAGACCATGGACAGATACATAAAGACAAAAACACTATCATTTACGTAAACAAAAAATGGTGAAACGTAACACGTAGGGAGATCCTTGCAAAAACGCATCTCACAACGAAAAATAAAACTAAAAATTAGGTTTGTTACAGAATCTGTCACTTAAACCGCTTCCACACAATATTTGTGCTCAACAAAAAACGCACTATTTATACACCTCAGAAAGAAATTCGCCCCAAACAGGGCCTTCAGCTTATAATTTATTTCTAATTCAAACTTTTAAACGCCAAAATTAACTATTTTCATTAATCTTCTTTCGCCAATTAATGTTTACTCATTATCACTCTCACTCATTATTACTCTCATCTCACTCTATTGTGATATTACAACAATCCAAACTGAATCATATCACATAAATAAAAATTTTAATGAAATTTGGGATGTAACCTAGCCTGATCTTTTAGCTTTAAAACGATATATCCCGTGGGTGACAGACAGACGGATTGAACGATTATAATACCTTCCACTTTTTACGTTATAAACGTAGTGTGGAAGCTAAAAAAACATTTCGCTTAATATGTTGGCTATACAACATATCATAAAAAAATGTTTAACAAGATCAACTTTCTAAATTTGCCCCCCCCCCTCCAAAGTAATTAACATGTTCCATATCTTGATACTTCCATAATTAAAACATCTTCAAAAACTTTCTAAAAAAACAAAAAGGAATGTCACATTATTCGAGTGGGCAAAGTTTATTTTATTCGCATCTATATAAGAATACATTTTTCAGGATAAATAAAAAAAATAAAATAAAACTCTTTTACTGTGGTGTTTTGCTGCGAACGAATAATAAAAATTAAAAAAAAACGAGAGATTAAAAAAAAAAAGAAAGCCATCTGCCAGCTGAAGAAGAAAAAAGTTGAAAGAACAACGCGATATTTTTCATCAGTTCTGAAAATTAAAAAAAAAACTGTTTTATAAAAAAGGGAAATTTTGTGATTCCACTTAAGCAGAATTAAATAAAATAATTTTGCTATAAAATAATTTTGGTATAAAAAATGTTTTTTTATAGAAAACGTTTATTAGAGTAATTGTTATATTAAATGTTAATTTAAAATAGTTTTGTCATAATTTTTTACTATCTTTTTTAATCTATAAACCTTCTATCTTGCTATAATATATTTTAAGGCCAAATCATTTTTTTAAAAAATCTGTAAACCTTTTCTACATATAAACACAAAACCAATGTAAAAAAAATCAAGTTAAAGAACTGTTCTTTTTAAAAGAACTGTCATTTTTAAAAGAACAGAAAAGAGAGCAACTGTTCTTTAAAAAGAACGTAATAAAATCACACATTTCTAATAATTTCTGTGGTCGTTTTGCAGAAAAGGAATAAGTTTTTTTTTTTGTGGCTGACTTATTGTAATTTTTAATTAAAAAACTTATTGGAAATTTAAAAAACACATAAGTGGGCTTCGAGGCATAAGGGAGACACACCTTCCCAAAAAAAATTGGGTTTCTGACATCAAATATTTCATCATGTGATGGCTACTGACACTTTCAAATCCTATACTTTAACATAGAGAAAAATTAATTTTTATTTTTAATTAAAAAACTAATTGGAAATTTGAAAAACCAAAAAATTAAGGTCGAGGCATAAGGGAGACACATCTTCCCAAAAAAATTTGGATTTCTAACATCAATATTTCATCATGTTATGGCTGCTGACACTTTAAAAGAGCTTACTTTTTTCAAGAGAGATTTTATTGCAAACTAAAATAGCTCAAAAGATTATAATCAGAATATAAGTAAAATTGTAAAAAAAAAAAGCTAGTTTACTACACTGTTAAAAATTAGGTACTTTGTTTCACCAAAAATATGGTTCCTAGTAGCTGCAACGGCTGTGTGGTGAACCGTTAAACCATATTTTTGGTATTCGGTTGAACCAGGGATTGGAGTAACGCGTTACTTGTAACGCCGTTACTTGTAACAGTTACTTTTTTTAGGTAACGTCGGGTAACGCCGTTACATTTTTCAGAAAATAACTGTAACTGTAACTTAGTTACTTTTAGCGGTAACGAAGTAACGGAAAATTGCGTTACTTTTCCGTTACTTTCCTAAGGCTGTCATGATGCTTATTTTGAAATTCCACTCCTAAGAAGGGAACATTTCCAAACTTTCGCATTCCCGAAATATGAGCTTTTCTTAGGAGGGAAAAAGCAAAATGCATTGTCCACTTCGGCTGCTAAAGGCGTGACGACTGCTTTCATCCAGAATTGTTAAAGTACGAATGTTTCTCCTTGTCTGTTTACCTTTCCAAGTATCACATTATAAGACCCGTAATTACAGCCTTCTACCGAAAAGAAGGGTTTTGAAATAAATCACGCTGACTGTCAAGCAGGTTGTCATTCGGCAAGTTTCGACTAGTGCAAACCCCTTTGTGTTGCCTGAACCTGAATGGGTTCTACAAAAATGACCAACAACAAAGTGTGTGTGGGGAGAGAGAGAGGGGGGGGGGCACGTTCACACCTATTTCTTGGATTGAACCAGGATTGAAATTAAATAAAAAAAATATTAATTATAATTTCAGCATTTTGTTTGTGCTTACGTTTCGTTAATCGTGGTTTTCTTTGAAAAATGGTAAGATGGTAAAATTTCAATTTTTCTTATAACTTGAAATTTCAAAAAGTAACTGTGAATCGTTACTTTTCGTATTAAGTAACTGTAACGCGTTACTTTTCATATCAAGTAACTGTAACTGTAACAGAGTTACTTTTTTGATTAAGTAACTGTAACTGTAACAGAGTTACTTTTTTGATTAAGTAACTGTAACTGTAACAGAGTTACTTTTTAAAAGTAACTTTCCAATCCCTGGGTTGAACCATTTCTCAGGTTTTTGTTTCCAAATCCAGAAAAATGGTTCAACCAAACACCGAAAAAAAGGTGAAACATTTCACCACACAGCCGTTGTAGCTACTAGGAACCAATATCATGGTGAAACCAAGCACAAAATTTTTAACGGTGTATACCAAATCGTTATATAAAGCTCGTTATCATCTGGATCACTTTGAAATCAACCAAATTGTGTAATTTCTCCTTGTGTAACTATATTTTGGTGCTCTTCTCTAAGGGTTGTCTAAGCTATTGCTAAAGATTGCAAAAAAAAAAATCACACCACGTGCATTGAACTTTAATGAGATTGCTTCCCCTTTATCTTAGCCAGCCAATTGACTGCATAGTTATGGGTGCAACTTGAAATATTAATATTTTACAGTGCAATTATACCGACTCTATTGGAAATATTTAAGTTTTTGTATGCTTTTAAGCTAATAAATCCATTCTTGACAGTTATTAGAGCAACGTATATCGCTTCAGAATCGTACGATTTCTGTCAGCTTACTTTTTATTGCTTTGTAGACAATTTTTAATCGAAAAAAAAACTGTTATATTCAGAACTTAATGTATATTTCTTGTCATACATTAAAAAATAATTAAATTTTTTGGAATATTAAAAATTTTGGAGCACGTTGATATACAAGGCATAGTTGGAATTCTCGCCCCGTGAAATTTTGGAAAACCTGCCCCGTCGCCATATTTTGATTTTAATACTTCCTTAGATTACAGGTTTAAGTTATTTAGAAAAAATACATATTTAAGTAGATAGGGGAACCACCTTTTATTATACTCAATGACAAAATTTTAAGTTAAATGAAAGTACGTTTAATTTAGGTTTGAGAGAATATAAGCATAAAATATTACTCAATGTTGAAAAATTTATAAAAACAGCTTTAACGAAAATATTATAACACCAACTGAAGAAAGATTCTTGTGAGTGACATAGGTTGTGTTGCTTCATAAACCAAGCAGACAGTTGGCGCCCCACAAAGGCTCATTTCCAATATAAGGCCTGGTGGAAAACTTACCCCATGGGAAAACTAGCCCCGGTTTCCCCTACTTTTGTTACTTTTTCAGTTTCAACTTTTTATTTTTTATTCTAAAAATCTAAATGTTGTGAAATAGATTCATTATTCATCCAGAATGAAATGGTAAAAACAGGGGAAAAAATTCTAATTTTTTTAAACTAACATTTAAGGGCAAAAAAAATTGACTTCATAACTTTTGAACAAATTATAACAATATTTTTTTTCAAAACTTTATTTGTTAAAAATAATTAAAATTAATTTAAACATTTAAAAATGCAAGCATAAAAAACTTAGGGTCAATTTATTTAATTTGTTTATTTAATTTGTTTAAGAGTGAATTTTATGTTACCATGTTTTTCATACAATCTTTATTTAATTCTTCCAAAAAAAAAAACGATTCTCCAATCTAACGATGCAGAAAGAAAATATAAATTTATCGAAAAAAAGCAAGCTGATGATTCCAAATGGAATCATTGGGGGAGAAAGGGTTTTAACCAAGCGCTCCCCTAGTTGTTGTGAGCAGTGTAATCACAATTTATACCACAGTATCTATTACACCACAATCAAACATATACGTTTTGAGATAAAAACGTAGTTAAAAAAAGTAGTTCTTGATGACTTGGATCTATAATGATTGCTTTGGAGCATATATACTACTTTTTTTCAACATACAGCTTTTCATAAATTTTGTTCTGTAGTACACTCTTAAAACAAAAGAGTGAAATTCACTCCTATAGGAGAAGCGCATTTTCGGCACCGGAAAGGAGTGGAAATTAACTCAGACTGAGTTAAAACCGCTCGTTTGTTTTAAGAGTGTAAACTGTTTTTTGACAATTATGTGAGCATTTATTTTTATTCACCTGTATGGGATTTTGCTATTTGCCCCTTGGCGTTCAAAAAATTTCTGCACGTCTGTGCATAATCTTTTGTGAGTCAATAAAAATGTTATTTACTTGTATGGCGTCAGGTGGAACGCTGGACGTCGGCGTCGGCGTTCGTGACGCCGGCTGCAGGGAGCCGCGTCGGGACGTCGTGGGTGTCGGGCCTTCGGTGTCGGAGGTGGCTTGGTCCATGTGGTTGTGCGGGTCGTCGGTGGGGGGCGGGTGGTGGAGTTGGGATGGGGCGGGAATCGAAGAGGGTGGGGGCGTCTCTGACCAAGGGACGGGACATCTTTCCATGGTGGACCTGAAAAGGCAGTTACACTATACCAAGTACCAATTTAGTAATACTGTGGCGGTTGACCACAGGTGCAACCTCAATATAGCATTCACGCTAGATGGCGCTGAATTACTTCTACGTTACTGGGTAGGGTAGGGTAGGGTAGGTACATATATATTCCGGCTTGTGTGCTTGATCAGAGACCCGCTTATAAGCCTTCGTCAAAAAAACAGACACAGAAAGAATTTTTACTGTCACAGAGAAAGGAATATACACCCAGGCGAAGGCAGGAATCGAACCCGCACCCGTTCCAGCGCGCAGACTGCTAGCGTAATGGTCCAAACCACTCGGCCATCCGGGCCCCCTGTTACTACCAGTCATATAGATTAAAATAGTAATTGTAGTATAAAAAGCCGAAGTAACTCATCGCCACCTTTAAGATCCTTTCAGTGGAGTATGGGTTGCCGAGGCTGGGGATCAAAACCCGGGCCGCTCCATTCCTCTTCAATACAATGGTATTGCTAAATTATTAAGAGTAATTATGTTTAGTATGTATCAGTGTATTTAATATGTATCTATGTACCAAGGAATTTAGTATATACGATGTGCAAATGTATTAAGTATTTATTTATGTATTATTGAATTTAGAAAGCTAATATATAAACTGCAAATTTGTATATTCGCAGAGTTAATTATCTATATACATACAATGATCAAGACTATCATACTATGAACAATAAAAAGTATCTAAAATGTCTTAAAGGAGCCATGTTTAGGTGGAACTATTAAATTGCCAAAAAGTTTACATTTTGAAGTGGGTTTTTTTCCCAAGATTTAAAAAAGTTTATTTTATCATTAATTTTAGAAATAAATAAACATTCTATTCATCTGTTTTCCCTTTATTACTCTTTTATGTAAGGTGACAATAACATTATACATAAGGTTGAAGTTTTGTATAATTTTTTGTAGTAATTTTTTATAGTTTTATGTTAAACTAAAAAAAAACTCCTCGGCGCAACAGCCCATTACTGGGCCAAGGCCTGCCGCGCCCATTTCAGCTTTCGTGACCTAGGGCTCTGGGATGCTAGGCATATGTCCCGGTAAGGTGGTCAACCACACGCGGATCCCCCAGTGTTTAGTTCCCAATCATGCTTGGTACCCATTTTATCGACCCACTCTAGGGGTGAAAGGATGGGTCAATCTCGCCCAATCCGGGATTCGATCACCGGACCTGTGGCGTGGCAATGCGAAGCACTACCACTAAGCCACTGGGCCTCAGTTTTATGTTAAAGTTAGTATTAATGCCAGGTTCGAACTTGCAATCTTTTGATTACAAGAAAACGTTTCTTATTTCACAAACATTTATGAATGCTCATACGCTTGTAGTCTGGTGGTTAGATGGATTAGTTTGAATTATAGTTGCACTAGAGCTACACAAAGGCTATTGGCGACGGGTGTTGTAATTTAGAACCACAGTCAAGTGACGAGTTGACGCCTGAGTAGGCACCCAACGCAACTAGAGCGACGTCGTACGCAGCCTCATGACTTTGAAGCATATTTAACTGGAACTCCCACTACACGGGTCGTTATTCGTCGCACATTTTTAGCAGCACGGGCCGTTTATAGGTCGACAGTTATTTTAGCGATGCCGGCCCTGAACCTGGGACCTACCGCATGCAAGGCGAACCGAAGGGCTCTCCAGCTCCTTGGAGTCTGGTGGTAGGTTACATCGGGTAACATAAATGTACATTCAGTAAACTTAATCCATAACTGCAAATCTACATGCAAAATCAAGATAACGTTATAGGCTAATTCCATGCAAAATTATCCTTTCTGTAGTGTAAGTCACATGTGTAAAAAGTGATTATCACTACAATCTTTAACATTAAATGAAAAAAAATTAACGGAATAGCTGATCTACACTTATTAAAACTAAATAATGTAACGTGCTTTATTTAATTTGATTTATTTTTCAAATTTAAAAAGCTTTTAATCTCCTCTTAAATTGTGACTTAACACTACAGTTACATGGAATTACCCTATACAGTTTTTTAAAGTGGAACAACGAAATCTAATCGAAGGAAAAAAAAGCTCTCTAAAAAATACAATTCTATGTACACGTACACTCGAAACTTCCACAATCGATACATTTCTGGGCTCATTATCAGAAGTTTAGTTTTAACATCGCAACTGACAATTCAATGCCTTTTAGTGATAACGCTTTGTTGTTCACGTACAATCGAAAATACTCAGTTGCAGTAAAACAGTATAAAATGCGATTCAGGTTCAGAATGTGTATTGCATTTCAAAAAATGCAAACCAATTCAGACTTTAAATTTCATTTACTATATAAGTTTGGTTGATATATGGGCAATTCTACCATAATTTTTAATTTTATGTCCCTTGGGTATAACTTGAAAAAATTAATATTTATTTAAATTTTTTTCTTATTATACTAATAGACTGGTAATTATATAACTGCAAAACGGAATTTTAAAGCAAAGAAACTCAAAAAAAAACTGTAGGTCACAAAACAATGCAGAAAATTCCTTACCGTCCCATGTCCCGAATGTCAAATTTTTAGTTTAGTGCTCAAACTAAAACATTTTTTAGATAAAAATTACATTCATTTGGATTTTAAATTGAACTAATACTATATCTTAACAAATTCCTTTCATAAAATTTTGGCTTTTAATATTTATAATGTGTATTTCTCTTCTCCTAACTTTGTCCCTGGGTTTTGGTACATTCACTGCCCTCATTGCTAAAGTGGTGAAGAGAGGCATTGGATGGAGCTACAGTAATTCTTCAACCATGAAAACCGTATTGCAGAAAACTGACATTTCATTTAGTAGCCGCATGTAAAATGAGCTGCGTGGCTTTATTGCTTTCTTTACAGTCCCCCAGGGTTAATGTTAATTTTTGCTTGATAATTGATTTTTTTTCTATAAATATGTTTAAGTGGAGTATAAGGAGTAAAAAAATCCATTTTTATTAAACCGGAGTTAGTTTCAACACAAAAAAGACCGGAAAACATCGTGAATTTCCTTACCGTCCGTTAATTACCTCTCGTTCCTTACCGTCGCAATGATCTAGGGATGGAAAACCGAAACCAGTTTTAAGACTAACCTGTTTTTTGTGACTTCGGTTTCATTGAAAAATAGTTATTTTCGTAAGGCCGGTTTAGACCGGTTTCTTTAGCATCTTTTTTTTAACTGCCATCCCTTATTATTTTTTTTTACACATGAGCTTTGCTAAACTTTTTCCGTAAATCTAGAACCCTTATAAGCATTTTTACACACATTTAAAGTGACTTTGAAAAAATAAATTTCACAAGTTTTTTGTACCTGAAATTAAAAATTATGGTAGAACTGCTTCTATCAGAAAAATTTTACACCACATTTTCCCTCCTTTTCACAAATTTCCATTTTTTGACTAATTGTTTTCAGTTTTGAACGGACTGCGTAGGCGCATGTGCATTCTTCAGAAACGGAAATGCTGCCAATACACCGAAATATTCCGACAGCAAAACTGCCTGTAAAATTTCCTTTATTTGCAGGAAGCATTTTTTCGAGGGTACATTAAACTTGACAATACTGGTTGATAAAAGATTGATTTTTTTTAATTTGTTGTTTTTGTTGATGAAAATAATGGTTTTTGTTTACGAGTATAAATAATTGTAATAACTTTTTTTCCGTTATTTCAATGCATTTGGTTTATTTCTGCCATAAAAATCTAACAAACAGGAAAAAACCAATCAGTAAATTTAAAGAAAATAGAGGTTAAGAAACTACAGATTTTTAGATCTTATATAATAAACAAGTAAAAATGTACATATTTTGATTCATTTTTTTGAAAAATCTAAAATTAAAATATTGTGTGCATTTAATCTCTGAAATAATTGCATATAGTTTTTTTTTTTTTTAAATAAAAAAAATGCCCTTGTGGTGTAACGAAATCTGAACCACCATGAATTACAGGTCGTAAATATATGCAAAAATCGGGACTAGAAGTCGTAAAAACTTTATGGCTCAATTCTTGGTAGAAACCGAGTGTACAAAGGAAAAGGAAACTGCAATTCGCGCCCATCCTGTATCCATAAATGTTCATGGGAAATGCTGTTCAGTTCAGGGGAAATTCTCCTGAGAAATCAAAGGAGTCATTTTATGAGTAAGCACTGCAAGAAAAAAAATATGAAAGCAGAACAATTTCTGTTATTTTCGAAAATTACCTAAATTTACTGTAAAAAATCTAATTTCAATTGGTAAAAAAAATCGGAATTAATATGAACGGATAAGATCTGTAATGAGTGATACATATTGCACCTGTTGAGAATAATTTATTTTAGTTGTTATTATTAGCCTACTTTTCTTTTTTAAAATCGAAAGAATTAAAAAAAAAGAAAAAAAATGGTATTGACATGCGGTCGATGTCCTTCTGTCTGTCCGTCTGTCCATACCCCCCTTCCAAAATCGGTTCTATCATTCAGAGCCTAAAAATTCTTTTGTTGTTATAAAGCTATGACCTCAGATACCCAACTTTCATACTTTTTGTCCGCCTGTCTGTACGTCCGGACGGACATAAATCTACTATCTGTCGGCGAATTTCCCATTGAATTAGTATTGAAATTCAATGTTGAGTCATATAAATCACTGTTGGCAAATCAACAATGGCATGAGAAACTTTATTAAAAAGTATTTGAAGGAAAATAATTTTTTCATGAATCATTTTGGAATGACGTCATAAAATGTAGCACAATGTGATTCTTTGATTGTTGTTTACCAAGAAAGCGGCAATGCATATTTTGCATACAATTCTGCTTAGTTTTAATTTACATTTATTTTTTTAATGCAGTTTGGAGTAGTTTCATTATTTTTGTTATTAATAAATATTTAATTATTCTTCGAAATACAAATAAATCGAGCAGACGATAAATAATATTAAGTTATTTGTGAAAGAATATTAAGGAAAATAGTTGATTTTGGCTTTTAGAAGTTTAAATTATAGCTGGATGCTGTGTTAAGCGATATTTTTTCTAATGTGTGTAAATCTAGTGTAGAAACTATTGTTGATAATATTTACTGTTATGAACCTAGTTGTTTCCCGATTAGAATTTCAGTAAGTATTTAAGTAACAGGGAAGTAGGCTATTTTAATTCTTTAAGAACTTCTTGTTTTTATTGAAAAAAGAATATTTGAAATATACATATGCGTAACAGCAACAACATAGTGGTCAGAGCGCAAGGCTCCTATTCTGACAACATAACTTCGTATACGGGTCAGGAGTTCACTTTTTATTTATTTATTTATTTTTACAGAAAATAGCTGATATGAACGAATATTTTAGAAAATTTGTCATGTTTTCAATGGCAATATATTTTTGAAATTTAAATTTTAAAAAATGTTAAATGTCCATTTATATTGTTTTAATGTCTTAATGACAAGGAACAAAATTATGATATATATTTATTTTTAATTTAATATCATATTTGGCAAGTATAAAAAATCTAAAGTCTCAATATAAAAGGCAAAATTCAATCAATAATTTATTCGTATTCCATTATTTGAAAACAGATGTTTGCAATTATGCTTCTAATACGTCTAATGCCCTAAACTAAATGCTGGTCAATGCAAATCCATTATTTAATTAATTAATGTATTATTATATTTCTATTTTAATAGTTTGGACATTTAAAGTATTTTAAACACAGTTACAAAAAAAAACTAATAATGCCTTTTTGGAGTTGTGAATCTCTGAATCAGAAGTTAAAGTCACTAATTCTCAGCAATCAAATTCTAGTAGAACTCCAATTATCCGAAGCAATTTTGACCTAACCACATTCGGATAATTGGAGTTAATCGTAAGAAAGGGTATTATATTCAATAAATTTCTCAATGTAGTGTTGAGCTGTGAGATCATGTAGTTCTAATTTCGGCCTCATCAACCCAACCAAATCCAACGAGTAAGGACTGCAAGGTGCTGTTTTGGCATTTGGTTGGTTGGTACATATGTATTCCGGTTCGTGTGCGTGATAAGAGATCCGCTTATAAACCTTCGTTAAGTAAGACAGGTAAGGTAAGGTAATCGTTTCCGGCTGCCTATTTCTAGCCTCCTTCAGGAGCTTTAACACGCCAATAACGCCTCGTATTTTAGAACCCTGGTCAAGTGACGAGGTCGACACCTGAGCGGGCACCCAACGGAACTTCGAGCGACATCGTACGCTAACGCCGTCGGGACTTTGGACTCCACAGATTTAACGAGCACGTCTGTCCCTGTGTACTCGGGCCCATCCGTGATGAGGAAAGTAAGACAGACGCAGACAGTATTTTTACTGACACAGAGAGAGAAAATACACCCAGGGCGAAGGCGGGAATCAAACCCGCACCCGTTACAGCGCGCAGACTGCTAGCGTAATGGCCTGCGACCCAAACCACTAGGCCATGCGGGACACTGCTGTTTTAGCAGTTTGAGTTATACCCAAAAAAAAATGCTAAGCATGACATCTAACAAAAACAAACAGTAACAGATGGCCAGGTGGAATTTTTTTTCTTATATTCGGATAATCAGCAACGCTTTAGATAATTGGATTTCGGATAATTGGAATTCTACTGTACCTTTATTTTTTTTTAAATAAGACTTAAAATGATTGACTCAGGCCAATCTACGGCATGATGCTTGGTTGGTTAATTGGTTGGTTGGTAGGTAGACATATATTTTCAGGCTTGTGTGCTTGGTCACAAAGACCCGCTTATAAACCATCGTCAAGAAGGACGGACACGACATACACACATACAAGATAGATGCTGCCATCTATCGCCACCTCCACAATTTAGACATGTCTCTGAAGGGGAGGGAAATAGTCTCCAGGGACCTGTACCCGTGGGAAACTGTGCAATGACCACCCACAGGATTTTCGGACCCAACAGATTTAACGATCACGTACTCGACGAACACAAACATCCATGCCTTACTGGGATTCGAACCCGAACCCAGAGGCTCCAAAGGCTAGCTCCCTAACCGTTGCGCCGCCGGTCGACGGTTATGGTTACAAACATATAAATAAGTTACACAGCTAGTAAGGATCTTTAAACTTCACTGTACCGGGTGCTGGTTCGATTCCCGCCTTCGCCCTGGGTGTACTTTCTCCCTCTGTGCCAATAAAAATTCTGTGTCTGTCTTACTTGACGAAGGTTTATTAGCGGGTCTCTGATCATGCACGCAAACCGGAAAAAACATGTTCCAACATACCTACCTACCTATCTTTAAACTATTACTTTGTTGGTTGTTTACTTTAAGCTCTACTTGAACTACTTAGAGTTGGTGCCTTTGAAGAGGCCAAAAACATATCTCGTTTCCTTATAAATGCTACTTAGAAGTTCAAAGTCCTATTGTTTTTAAATACAAACCTTCTTATTGTTTATCCAATTTTTGTTTTTAATCAAAAATTCTAAAATGATGTTTTCATTTAAACGTAGGTGTGAAGCAAAAAATACAATGTATTGTATACCTACATTATTTTTTATTTCATGCTATGTTTTTTCCGATAAAATTTTTCATTTAAGTAGCGTATACAATCCCTCAAGTAAGCAAAGACCCCATTCTCGACAGACCCAATTGTTCATTGTTCATAAAAAAAATTACTTATCATTTTCTCAAAAGCACTTCAGTACGTTCTGAACGAGCAAAATTTGTGGAATACATACAGAATTTAATTATGTTATCTCAAGCATCCTATAAACATAAATTTGATGGATTGATAATTTATTTTAATTTCCTCAATGCAGATTCTATGACTATTTTGGAAAAATTAGCAAATATTTCTTAACCTGCTTAAAAAAACATAAAATGCGATGTATTTTTCTTTTACATTAGGATCAAAATCGAAACAGCAGTACAAATTTATTTGTTGTCTAAACTTGTAAAATTTGATTCCGCCTTGTATTTATGAATTATAGCTTCGTACTTTTTACTGAATATTTCATTAATGTTTTTGAATATTCTTAACTCTCATATCACTCTGTATCAGCTACTGTCAGCATCAAATGGCAATCAATTTTAGCTTACTCTAAACGGGTATAATAGGGTAAAAAAAACCTACGTTATATTGTAATACTAGCAAATAAATACCCGTTCTTCGCACGGACTAAAAGAATATCAAATCGATCCAAGTAAATATGTCATTTAATTTGCTATAGGATAATAAGCTTTGCCTTTGTTCCCGTTCATTATAAAGAATAAAATCCCGTTACTTATATTGCTTTAAAATTCCAAGATAAAAATACATCACTATAAAATGCACATCCTCATATCGCAAAAATCTTCCTCAATATGAACTTACTGTCATCGCAATTCTCCTGATAAATTCAAAATTAACCCTAATTGTATAACAATGTTATTTCACGTCAAAACCTCCATTCTGGGTTTTTTTTTTAACCTTTAACTCATTGGCACGTTCAATATTTTCCAAATCATTAATTTATTTTCTGAAGGTAATGGCAAGAAAATAAAAGCAATTTCAATTTTAATTAATTTTTGTGTTCATTTTAATTTCTTCTGTCAAATGGCAACACGAAAGGGAAAAAATGATCGGATTTGAGCGAAAATGGTGTATTTTTTTTCAGAAAATTTGAATTTTCTCTAAAAATGGAACAAATATGAAAAACCTAAGCCTCAGGTGCACACGTTGGTATTATAGGGAATCTATCTTAAAAATTTCGAATTTCCGAGGGCAGTATAAGTAGGTCTTTTACGATCCAACACACGACAGACTTTTCTTATAATAGATTTGTAACGCGAGAATAAGATTAAAAAAAATGAATAAAGATGTAACAAGATCTCTGTATAAGTCTCTATTGAATTATATAACATAAAAGTATTTATGCAACAGTGTGAAGTACTTTAAAATAGGATTATTCACGAGCGGGTACGAGCGAGTGAATAATACACTGTTATTTATTTCACACGGTTATACACTATTTTTAAATAGTAAAAAAATCAAATCTCATGGTCAAAAAATCAGTGCATTTTTACGTAAGAGATTACACGAAATCCTGGAATACAATCATTTTGTTTAAAGTCAAACATTGACATGGATACTGATCAAATAAAAAAATAATAAATTCCGCGCATAAATTTATAATAAAGCAGACAATAAATTTCAGGATTTAGAATATTTTAAAATAAATTATTTGAAATGTTGGCATCTATAAGAGTGAAAAAAGATTTTCGCTGCTTTGGTGAAAAAAGTAATTTTTACACTGTTTCTAAAAGTATAACTTTTCCACGCGTCTGATATTAAATTTATAGTTTTAAAATCTGATTTTTCAGCAATTATTATAAAAAATATTATTCTATAATTTAAAATTCATACTAGGGAGACGGGCTAGTTATCCCATGGGGTAAGTTTCCACCCAGCTTATTAGAATTAGCCGTTTGAAGGCGCCAAATGGCTGCTTGGTTATACGGCAAATTGTTATATGTCACCCACTAGAATCTGTTTCAGTTGGAGTTGTAATATTGTCGTTAGAGCTGATTTTGTGAGTATTCCAATTTGAGTAAATTTTCATGCCTACATTCAAACCTAAATCAAACGTACTTTTAATAAACTTTCAGTTTTATCATTGCGTAGACTACAAGATGGCTTCTCTCGCTAAGTAACTACGTATTCGTTTTCAAAATAATTTCAAATTCTACTATTCAAGGTACTATTAGAGTTAAAATATGGAGGCGGGCATGTTTTCCAAAATTTTACGGGGCATGTTTTCCAAAATTTTACGGGGCAAGATTTCCAATAATGCCTTGTAGAAAAACGTGCTCTCCTTTGGAAACTAAGCTTACAATATTTTTTTAAAAACTAATTATTTTCGATGTATGAACACGTAATGAAAAAAAGTTTTGCTCTAGATTCAAAATTGTCTACATAGTAATGAAAAAGTAATCTGGCTGAACTCGCACTATTCTGAAGCAATATATGTCGCTCTAAAAACTATCAGCAATTGAATGTAATAGCAGAAAAGCAATCAAAAACTTAAATATTCCTCATAGATTGTGAATAATTTCACTTTAAAATAGTAATGTGTCATGCTGCACCCAAAGTTTTGAGTCAATTGGCTGGTTTAAAAAAAAAGGGGGGAAGCAATCACACAAAACTTCAGTTAATCAGATTTTTGTAATTTTTAACAACACTTCCTCCAAAAAAGAAGCACCAAACTATAGTTACACTAAAGGGGAAGTTTTATGAAAGTTGAAAGGGGTCCAGATGATAATGACCGTTATTGAAATTTGTTCAAATAGTTTGGTATAATAAACTGGCTTTATTTTTTTTAATTTACCTGTATTCTGAGTATACTCTTTTCAGCTATTTTAGTTTACAATAAATTTACGTAAAAAATAAAAATAATTCAAACGTGTTAAATCTTTTTTTAAAAATAGTTGGAAAATTTACCCCAGTTTTTGGCAGTCTGGGAAAATTTACCCTGCATACGGGGCACGTTTTCCAGGTCAACATGCTTGCATTTAACTACTTGCTGCCAACATTTTTATTTTCTTTTTGCAAAAGTAGTAATGCTAATTTGTAGATAAGCATGTGACGAAGATTAAGACATCTTGTTATTTTCGAAATAAATATTTACAAAATATACAATCTAAAGCTAAACTAAAAACAAAACATTTAAACATCATCCCCTACACTTTAATGTTTTAAATGGACTTGATTTGCATAATCAATTGTTAACCTTCGGAGATAGGTGATTGTTTTAATAAGTCTATATGACTGTCAGATCCTCTAGAAACATGCATGATTTTTAGAAATTTATACATTTTGTGATTTTTTACTACATTTTAAATTTTGAAGTATGGAGGAGTAATTTATAGTCATCTGCACACAACAAAAATATAATCTTAAAAAAGTTATAGAAATTAAAATTTTAATCGTATGCTGTGAAATTAAGTTTACACTTCAGGCAATTTGCATATCCCCAGAGGGTTTAAAATTAGAGATAATTAAATAAAATTTTTGATTGAATCATATTATTACTCTATTGTGGCATATTTTTATGCTAGATACTAACATATAACTTTTAACAACTTTCAATTAAAGTCTATTTAAAAAAATAAATTAACTAACTAGAATATGTTTTAAAATAATCCATTATTGTTCCAAAAATAATAAAAGGAAAACTCTAAATAAAACATTTTTTTAAACACTTGATCATTATTCCTAACTAGAAACTTTTAGTCTCTTAGTTAGTATAGTCTCTTATTATAAAATCAATAATTGTGTGTCTAAATTATAGCACGTTATATGATATTTAACTATCAACTATTTAACATTTTACAAACAAAAGTTTTTTAAAAAATGCCAAAGTGAATTTCCAGAATTTTAAGATAACCTTGTTAATTTATTTAGGAAAATTGATCCTCTTAAACTAAATCAATTTTCGTAATTTTTTTTACAAATTTCCATGAGTCCTACAAAATACATTTAAATATAACAACATAACAAGTAAATATGAAAGACTAATCTAATTTACTAAAATTTTTTATAATTACTTTAAAATAATCATCTACTTCATGTGCCGTATATTTTTGGGAGACACATCATCATCAACTACATTATTAACTAATAAAAGTGTTCATGTTTTTAAAATATGTAATTAGGACGACTCTTCAAAGCACAATTGCTTTCGTGTTTAAAACTTTTTCTTAATATCTTTCAAGGATCTATAATATTTTTAAAAAACATTCCTAACTTGTTTTAATGAGCTTAAAATAAAATAAAAAGCTCTGCATCAACCAAGAAATATATGGAATTTTCTAATTCAACCCGAACAGAGGCAGGTACATTCTCAAATATAAGTTCCATAGTTTAAAATCTATTAAAGTCTAGTATTTCTTTAAAGAGATAAAAACCCAAAATTCGGTTCTTATGTATATTAAATTTGTTTGTTGGATTCAAATACTGGAAGCTTCGTATAGTCCCGACAATATTAGATCCGAAATAAACTATTTTCAACTGAACACAATAATAATTTATTTTACAGTTTGTTTCGATTATTTTTTTACTTAGATAATAAATTTTTTAATGAAATAATTTTTTACATGGCAACATTAACAAACCATCAGAAGTAATGCAAGTCTCAATTAAAATGACGATCATTAATTAATTTAAATAACTTTATTACTTTATAATATAACTACTACAAATATGAGAATATTCAGTTTTGCTGTTGTATTTTTGTCGGTGTATAACCGATGTAATTGCATAGACCAGGTGAAAATGTTGTCCATCGAAACGTTGCTAAACTATCATATGTAAGTCAAGTCTCAATTCAAATGAAAATCATAAATTAATGTAGTTACTTTTAAAAAAATTAATGACTACAAAGATACAAAAATTCAGTTTTGATGTTGTAAATTTCTCAGTGTATAAACGATGTAATGCTAGACCACTGAAAGCGCACGCCGTGATGCATAGACGCGTGAAAATGTCGGACACTGCTAATTTTGTAAGTTCTAAAAGTTTCTGTTCAATTAAACTGCACTTAATTATTTGACTTTCAAGTTACTAATTAATAAACATAAGGATAAAAATTATTCATTAATTTATTGTATGTCAAGGTAGTTATATGTGATCCCATATGAAAACTAAGTTCTCATTTTGTAAATTTGTTCATGTTAATGCCACTTCATTTGAACAGTTTTTAAATGTTAGAACCAGTAGAACCGTAAGTGCCTTAACTAAAAAAAATTCAATTTTTTATTTGTTGACATTAAGGTACTTCTGATTTTAAAAATAATAATAATACAATAAAAGGTTGTCTCATTCTTATTTATGGTCATTGAAAAGCATGTTCCTTTTTTGAAAAAAGTTAAAAACAGTTTCGAAAACTGTTTAGGTGTTGTAAAGTTGTTGATGCTTCACTTTACTGCATCAGACAGTCTTGAAAATATTGGATCCAGTTACATTTTCAACTAAAAGTTTTGTATCAAATAACTCACACTTAACTTCTGTGGAAGTTTTATTAGTGATGACTGAAAAGTTATTTAAAAAAACCTGAAAACATCAATAGTCCATGACATGAAAATGATGCCCCATTTTGAACGAAGACCATTGACCAACGTTTGAGTTATTTTTCTGAAAAAAAGATCCGACTATTAACATAAACCCTGTTTTGATGTTGTAAATTTGTTGATATAAATGCTGCTTTAAAGGTTTGGACAGTCTTGTAAATATTAGACGCTAGATAAGATGCGGATAACTTTTTCGTATCAGCCCTCGCAACGCTGATTATAATTTCGCGACGAGGCTGGGTATGGAAGGCCCCAGATTAGGCAGACAGCTCCTGGATAGACCATTGCTGGCTGCGGACCCTAATCTACGCTCTCTGCAGCTGATTAGTCCGGTATCAGTTAAAAACGGAAGTGACTTACCTGACTTCTTCAGGCGTTAATTAGCTGTCGATCCTGATGGAGGTATCGCCCGGAATCGAACGCTGTTCAAGAAAGGAAAGGGAATCGTAACAATATGGTGGTATTTGTGCTCGGGTGATGTCACTTTGCCAGCCCACCCCGGAGTCGGAGTCACGTGGCCCGCATTGCCTATCAGGACATGGGTGGACTATGATCCCGGCGGTGTACTCGGCTGGTCCCTATGGTGACGGCCAGATAAGGCCACGCGCGCGCTAAGGCAAGAAAGCGAGATCCAAGGGAAAATAAGTGTACTTTCACCTGAAGGTACCAGTTGGTTGGAGAGAATGAAGCTGTTCACATTATATCTAAAGAACAGTTCAAATTTATTAATTGCTTCCCAGGTAGCACACTAATGTGGGATCTATATAGGCCCACTTGGTTAGTGGGGGCACTACCCGTACAGAGAAACGTCCCCCCCCCCCCCCATTATTTTTTTTCAAACCACATTGGCCCACCTAGAGTTTCCAACTTTCAATTATGTATTACTGCCATCTATCTCTGGAAATTATACAAATAATTAAACAGTTAATTATCTTTTGGCCGGATGATATCAAATTAACAATGACACACTTTTATAGTTAAACTGTAATTACATTACTCAAATAATAAAAAATACTGGTTCCTCGATTACTCCTTTGGATAACATGGTTTTAATATAAGTAGCCCATAATAATCTTATTGGTTTTCCTACACTGCCTATGTTGGTCTACTTCATTTTATTTATTTGACAAAAATCATAAAAGGATTTCACATAGGTTGATGACTCAGTGCTATCGAAATGAGTTATTTAGGACGCAGTGTTAATTATTAATTGTGAAGAGTAATTTAAATAATGGGGGGGGGGGGGTAATTTAAATGTAAAATTCTGTTCAATTGTTAATTTAGGTTAGTTATAATTATCGTCGCAATAGAGGTACACGAGGGCTATTGACGACGGGCATCGTATTTTAGAACCACAGTCAAGTGACGAGCCGACACCTGAGTAGGCACCCAACGCAACCGTTAAGGGCGACACTGTACGCCGCGTTAGGACTTTGAAGGATATTTAACGTGCACTGACGCCACGCGGGGTATTATTTGTCGCACATTTTTGGCTGCACGGGCCGTTTATAGGTCGGCAGTTATTTTGGCGATGCCCGTACCCGAACCTGGGACCTTCCGCACGCTAGGCGAATGCCTAACCGACTAGGCTCCCCAGCCCATCAATTGTTAATTTAAAAACATTGTACTGAAAAAATTAACTATCTCTCATGCGGAATACTTTTCACAGAGATGGGACAAAATGGAAAATGTGCCTACGTGGGGTAGCCAAAGTGCCATTGTAGTTTGACCAAAAATAAAGGGGTCGCTTCTTTTTGGGTCCCTTACGGATAATGACCACATTAGCGAAATGGGTCCATACGGATATCACATTAGGGTGCTACCTAGATTTGGTATATTTACGAATGACTGTTTTTTTGCTACACTAGTACTAATTAGACTAGAAGCTACTAGACTTAATGCTCCGAACGGTTATGGGCATTCATGCCAAAATATAGTAAGGGCCGGATTTCTAAATAGGCTAAGTAGGCTGTAGCCTAGAGCGGCGAATGTTTTGGGGCGGTAAATTTTACGACCAATTCAAGCGGCATTCGGCATACAAAAATTATTATAAAGATACGAATATATTTAAGAAAGAAAAAAAATAATTTACATTAATGCGTACACCATAAACGTATATATGTACAAATATTTCGTAACAAACATGGTCGCGCTGCGAGGGCAAGTGCACCCCTTCCTCCCGGATTTCGAAGTTGAAAGACAAATAGTAGAACAGTTTAAAGAAATTCGCCGATTTCGTTTTAAATTTATAAGTGTGTAAAGGTACTTAGATGATTATAATATGTATATCTATTTTAAACAACACATACCACCCTATTTTACAGCTAACCAGCTACCTTTCCCCGAATTGGGAGAAAATTGTGAGTGGGGCGGCTAATCGTAGCCTACAGGCGGCAAATCGTAGCCTACAGGCGGCAAATCTTTAAATCCGGGCCCTGAGTATAGTATTCAAGCACAGATTTTGGCCTCCGGCCACTGACCGGTCTTTAGTCATTTTGTAGCTGTCGCCCACATGCTATCCAGACTGCAGCACAAGGGACGCCTGGACCTTGGCTGAGGGTAAAATGTTGCGAACTAAATACATAACTACTTTCTACAACTCTAAAGAAATAGTATTTCGAGAACATCAAACTATTTGCCCTCATTTCGATTAAAGAATGAAGTCAATGAAAACAAAATAAAAAAATCTTCCGGCAAATAATGTCCTTGTACAGAAAAACTTGTCCTAGAAACCATGTTTGAATGCCCATTGTATAAATTGATAGGAGATGCTGTTTTCTTTTATATATTGGTAACACGCGAAAAAAGTAGAGCTAAACATTTTTAGTGGGATAAATGGAGCAATTATGTACACTGAACTAGCTTCAGTTAACTACTAATAATTAAAAAGTAAGGGAGCTTATAATAAGTTATGTAATAAACAAAAATTGATTTTTTTAAATATTTATTACGACTATTTTTTGACATTATTTTCATTTTAACCATTCAATTTTCATCAAATAGTTCATAAAAGTCAACAAAAACTGACTTATTATTTTACAAAAAACAACTTTAAATGCAAATTATAAAACATAAAGATTTGTTTCAAAACATCTACATCTACATTCTTCACAATTGTACCTTAAAAAGTTTTTTTTAAAAAACATGCGTCAAGAAACAGGCTATTGCTTCTTTGACACCCCATTTCTGGCTGAAGCTTTGCTTTGTGCGTCGTCGTAAAAGCGTTTGTGTTTGTTTGCCTTAGCTCATTGCCGTTAGTTTTCATGAAGTGCCAGTTCCTTTTCCATTTCAGGCGAGGTGCAAACAAAATGTCGCACTTTAATTGAAGTATACTGCTCAAAACAATTAGGGGAACTCATGGTTTAAACCTTTCACCCCAATGATTCCATTTGGTATCATCGGCTTGCGATTTTTTCTCTCACTAAGTTGAGTTCGCACTTATTTATCGTTAGATGGAAGAATCATGTCTTTGAAGAATTAATAATGTTTATTTTAATTAAATGAAAATATGAAAAACATGGTAAAATAAAATTCATTGCCAAAATATTTAATGAAATAAATTGACCCTAAATTCTTCACGCTTGCATTCTAAGACGTTTAAAAATTGATTTGACCTTTTTTTTTCAATAAAGTTTTGAAAAAATTATTGTTATAATTTATTCAAAAGTTATGATTCCAATATTTCCCTCATAAATTTAGTTAAAAAAATAAGATTTTCCCCTGTTTCTTACCATTTCATTCTGGATGCATAATGAATCTATTTCACAACTTTTAGATTTTTATAATAAAAAATAAGAAGTTGGAACTGAAGGTAAACAAAAGTATGCAATGTGCTCCCCTAATTGTTTTGAGCAGTGTACATTGGAAATATTATCCTCCTGCTTTGTTCTGGGCCACCAACCATAGCTTTACTGCAAAAAAACAAATTCAAACAGATGAGATCATTACCAAAAAAAAACGATTTCAACCCTGCCATCCTCCTAATTTTAATAAGAAATAAATGTTTTGAAGAACTTCACAGTTAAATGTATGTAGTAGAATAACATCTACTACACAGGAGAGCATAATTAGTATTTAGTTCATTCTAATAAAAGGAGATAGCTTGGACGTCCAAGATAATTTATTGTAAAGAGATCATTTAGACTTAGAGTACTTAACGACATAATATAACGGACATATTATAACTTAACCCCCTCAAAATTTTATATTTTAACACCAATTAAACTTAATAACTTAAATTATCTTTTTCATATATCCTTAATATCACTACTTTAACATCCCAACCACCCCTGTCGGCGACAAACAGTCGCCTAGATCAATTCGTTCCCACAGAAACTGTTTAGTCATCACATTTTTTAATTGATCTTTCAACTCTCTCATGACTCTGATTGGTCAGTGAAGCAGAGCTCGAGATTTTTCGCCATTTTTGTGCACATTCGATCACACTCTCTCGTCGGCTGCAGACGACAAGTTAACTTTCTCCTGATGAAGAACTCTTAATAAAGACCTTTAATTACTACGAAGTTTCCCTGTCGACTTATTTGACATGGATTTTTTAGTAAATCAGCCAACTAAAATGTAACCAAGATCTTAAATGTGTGGTCAATTATTTAGATTCTAAAAAACACCACAATTGATCATGGTACCTTAGTATTAAAAAAAACAGTAGAATGGCTGACCACGCTAGCTAGCGTATGATTGAAGGGTTTGGGACATAAACCCGACATCCGATCCCCACAAGGTTGAAAACCCGACACTATAGAAATACATATTTATTGTTTACTAGCTTTCTAAACGCGGCGTCGCACGGGTTAACCCTTAATAACGGTGATTTGTTTTTGATACAGCTATAATAAAATCGCAGGTCCGTTCATTGGCGACTTTCGGCGATCTTTAAAATTTAACAACCCAAAAGTGGTAGTTATTCCACAATCGATAAATGAAATGAAATAATGATTGTCAAATAACAATCCTACAAATTAAACCCTCGCGATCGTGTTTATACTTAATTTTCGTTGGTTGGTTGGTAGACATATATATTCAGGTTTGTGTGCTTGGTCAGCGACCCGCTATAAACCTTCGTCAAGTAAGACAGACACAACAGACAACCACACATAAGTGGATCATTCATTTTTAGAGACAGAGGCCAACTAGAGGATCCCAGAATTGGCTTGTCACCCCAGAGGTATTGTTTTTGGTATGGGAACTTATGAGGACTTTCGGACCCACAGATTTAACGAGCACGTACTCCGCATATACTCGGTAAGGTCTTCAGTGGTACCGGGACTCGATCGCAGACCTTACGATCCCGAGACGAGACGCTGACCACTAGGCTCACTACGGCCCCTTAATTTTCGTTCGCGCTAAAGTTTCTTTCAAATTGAAAATTACAAGTAGAAATCGAATTTGTGTTTATTTTTTAACGGCTCTTCTTACTGGATTTTCATGTTTATCTAGGGATGGCTTCAAGACCCTGTTTCGGCCCGGCCCTTGTGTTTTTAGGCCCCAGTTTAGGTCACTCACTCTCAGGTGGATGACGTATTTTTAAAATAATTATATTAATTAAAAAATAACTAAGCCTCAGGTGCACACGTAGGTGTTACAGGGAATCTATATTAAAAATTTCGAATTTTTTCGAGCAGTACAAATAGGTCTTTCACGATCCACAGACAGACATACTCTTTCTTTTATTATTATAGATTCCTCGATTTTTTTTCGAATTTAGAGTGCTTATTTTAAATAAGATATAAACTGTTTGTTGTTAAAAATTGTTGTGTATTATTAAATATTTAAACTCAGCGCGAAAAGCACCATTAACCAATTATAAGAAGAAAAAAAAGCTATCCCATCGGTACAAGACGACATAATAAATAAGTCCAAATTATAAAACGAAAACACTAAAAAAATAAACATAAACAATGAACTATTTCAAATACTACGATTAATTGTGAATGTGAGTTTCCATATAAAATGCATTTGGAATATAATACATACACATTTTTCAAACCAAACGTATTTTATGTTTACATAACAATAAAAGAAAAATCCCTCTTAACAAATGCAAAAATGAGTACTTAAATTGGCCCTTAATGAAGCATAACAGCATTAATTTATTGATTCGTTGGTATTTCGAACCATTCGGGTCATGGCCGGTCGGGTTAGGTTTGTCGGAATTTCGTCCTTGTCGGGTTTGTGGCCTATCGGGTTCGTGGCCTGTCGGGTTCGGCTATCATGATTCTGGGCATATTTAACTGTAATATTTTGATCATATGTAAATTAAAGCAGCAAAATCTTTGATGTCCTTATAATTATGAACCGCTAAAATTTTATGAAAATTGTAATTTTACCCCTTTTAAACTTAATTTTTGATATTTATAATTTGATAAAGGATAAAATTTTGCTTTTATGACAGATTCAACAAGTATGTATTGCCTTTTCTTGTACACAGTAAAGTTTTCATTCGGTATCCCAAAATAATCAACTGTCCTTATAATTATGATCCGCACTGTAAACCTTCGTCTAGTAAGACAGATACAGACAGAATTTTTACTGTCACAGAGAAAGTACACCCAGGGCGAAGGCGGGAATCGAACCCGCACCCGGTACAGTGCGCAGACTTTTCAAGTAATGGTCTGCGATCAAACCCACCAGGCCACCCGGGCCACCTTCACCTGGGCATTTTTATTAGCAACTAAAATACACGTCAAAACTTAAAAAACAGTAAAACAGGAAAGTGTTGCCATTCGGCGGATAACAAAATTGGCAAGATAAATTTTATTGGTATAGGTGAGAACAATAATCGTCATCAATTCTCAACAATTTTTATTTTTAAGAGTAACACGCCTATGTTATAAACTAAATTGCATCTATGTAATTCAAATGCAGAAATAAACTAAACTTAATTGGTGAAAAATTAACGATAAAAAATTGTGTTTGTGAAGCAATATTTGTGAAATATCTCATTTTATCTTTTAAAAGTTTAAATTACTAAATACTGTGTGTTTGGCTATTTTTTCTAAGAATAAATCTTGTGTGTGTGGAAGTGGTTTCAGGTGACAGTTATTGTTACATACCTACATGTTTTTCCATAAGAATTTCAGTCTGTATTAAAGCTCAGGTGTGCTCAGGTGCCAGCTCAGGTGTTGGTCTCGCCACTTGACGAGGATAGTTACCAATTATCTGGTAGCTCTAGTACGATGTTCCAATACCAAATATTATGCAGAAAAGATGTATTTAATTATTGTTGTAAGACTATTATTTCAACACGTTAACATAATTAAACAACAGATGGCAGCACCAAAATAAAGAGAAAACTGTAAGGCATTCATAGATATCATAATTAAAGTATTAGATTGGCTGATCACGTGGCCTCCAATGCTAACGACGGGACGCGCATGGAGGCTTTTTTGGAGGTCCTTATGGCCAGTGTTGCTGCCACTTTAAGGAGAAAAATACTACGAAAAATATACTATTTAATTCTAAAATTACAAAAAAAATACTAGAAAAGGATTTAAAGTCACTATAACTATTCCAAAATGTAGCTAGTATTTTTACGATATTTTTTTTTGTAATTTTAGAATTATTCTAAAATACTAATATGATCTTTAAACTTTATAACTAAACTTTTAACTTAATTTTAGAATTTATTTTAGAATTATTCTAAATCGATATAATGATTCCATGGAGCCTTTTAATAAGAATTAGTTCTTCGACACAGTTTTTCGAAACTGGTTGTAGAGGAAATATTTTAATTAAAATACTCCATATAGATGATGCACGTTAATTCCGCTATGTTTAAAAACTCTGACATCGCATACGCATATGTTATTGGTTGAAAAGTTGAGGTTGTGTTTCGTGCCAATTCTTCCAGCGATTATTTTTCCTATTCTTTATTTTATTTGGAGGAAGGTGTGGTGAACGAATGTAAACAATAAGAAATTTAAGTATTATTTTTAGGAGAAAAAAGGTATTTGGTATACAATTTTATATTCTCCTTCGAAAATGCATTTATATCATTGATATTTATCCACGTTGTTATTGACGGGGTTTGGAGAAAGGGAAACATTTGGTTTTAATAAAATGAATAATTGTGAGAAAAAAAATGAATAATTTTTTTAATAAAATTTGATTTACAATATTGTAAAAAAGAAAATCATTCTTCATGAATAATGATAATTTCTTAAATGACGTTTTATTTGTCCATGAAGTCCGCCTACACAGGACACAAGAATTGCCCATTTTTCACTTTTCTGTTACTATAATAATACACAAATTAGATATACTAAAGAAATTAAAAATAATCCAATTAATTAAAATAATAACTTTCGAGCAGTCTATAAGAGACTTAAACATAAGAAAATTTGAACGTTGTGCATCATCTTTTGTTCTATGAAAGGAAATAAAAGATTTTCACGAAAAAAAACTTTTTAAAGTTGATAATTTCCAAAAAAATTTGTCTGATAGAATGAAACTTTTAAAAAAGAACACAATTATTCGAAAAGTTCATAATTAATTATTTAATCGTAAATGATATAGCAATAAAAATGTTTAACTTCCCTTCCATACATGATGAATGCTACGGGGTTGTTTCACGGAGGATCTGGCAATAGCTCTGCGGTTTTGTTTTCATGTCTCTCGAATTACTTTCTAAGAATTAATCTCTTTTCTAAGAATAAGTTATTTTAGTTGTTATTTTTTTAAATTACAACTTCTTGCTGTGCTGTTGGTTGTTTTAATCATTTATCAAGGAAAACTTGCATTGAAAGAAGTTGGAATTTTAAAAAAATAACAACTAAAATATTCTCTTCGAAAACTCACTCCTGAATACCGAAACAACAGTAATTCGAAAGACATGAAAACAAAACCGCAGTGCTATTGCCAGATCCTCTGTGGAACAACCCCATTCCCAAGTCTTTCTTTTAGTGGAAGTGTAAAATTAAAACTCCTGATTTGATTTTTATTAGCAAACGATAATAAATGTAGAAACGAAAATTAATATATTCGACGATTGATTTCTTCGCATGCTCACCAACCCACATCATCAGTATTGATTGCAGAAGTAGATGTGTGTTGACCCTAGATCGCTACTTCCAGTTATATTTAGTTCGAAAATTAAATTTAAATTGAAAAAATTTGACTTTGGCGGTCAAGTTTATAAAAACCTCCAAATGACGTCTTTTTATTTACTGCGCATGCCCTGGATCGCAAAGAAACGGCCGCACTTTTTCAGATCCGTAGCCATTGGAGCGAGAAACGGCTGATCAAAACAGTCAAAAAGATAAATGATACTTTATTTGAAGAAAGCAGTCAGTCGTATTTAAATGTACGGATATCGTTTTATTTTATTCTAGATTGAAAAATTCAACGGTATTTGAATTAAACTTTAAAATTATAAACTTGTTTGTTATTATAGTAGTTAAAAAATAAAGAGTGACATTGTGCTAAGCATTTATTTTTGTTTCTTGATAAAATAAAATAACACTTATTACTGCTTAAACTTATGTTATTTAAATCCAAAGGAAAATCCATACTTACGATTTTAGAGCTATTTTGCCAAAGCATAAAAATTGAGAACACATTAATTTTAACACTAAATTAGTGCTAACATTTTTTTATCGACTGACTATTGCTTATTTTGAAATTTTTAGGTCTTATCTAGAGAACATCAACATTACTTAAAATGTAAATTACATTTCTTATGCATTTTTTATGTGGCATATTTCACTCCAACACAAAAAAAATCCCGTAGAATTAACGGTTTTGAACTGGCAAAACTGAGTCTGTTCTGTCCTTTTATAAGACTATCTATTATTATTTCCGTTTTAATAGTCTGATTTTAAGGAATTCCGAACAAACTCCGTATCCCACTCCCACACAGATATTTCCAATATTGCAAAAATTTATATTATTTATTGTTTGCTGGGTCCCAGAATAATATGCTTTCAAAATTGATCCGTAGTAGAAACGAAATGAAGCTGAATGAAAAACTGCCAAAAAAGGATTGCACCAATCGGTGAGTATGAAATTTTGCATCTCAGTTTTTCATTGATTTTGAAAAATTTCACCAAATTGATTTTTTTACGTCAACACAACTATATGTTGTGTTGACGTAAAAAAATCAATTTCGTTCGATACGCCACTTTTCCGTTTATGGTTAATTGGTTGGTTGGTAGACATATATATTCAGGTTTGTGTACTTGGTCAGAGACCCGCTTATAAACCTTCGTCAAGTAAGACAGACACAACAGACAACACACATAAGTGGATCCATCTAATTTTTAGAGACAGAGGCCAACTAGAGGATCCCCAGAATTGGCTTGTCACCCCCAGAGGTATTGATTTGGTATGGGAACTTGGAGGACTTTCGGACCCAACAGATTTAACGAGCACGTACTCCGCATATACTCGACAAACACAAACATCCATGCCTTACCGGGATTCGAACCCGAACCCAGAGGCTCCAAAGGCTAGCTCCCTAACCGTTGCGCCGCCGGGTCGGCCCGTTTATGGTTCACCACTCTACCTGTAAAACGCCATTTTAAATTATGTAACTCTGCAAGGTTGGGTTGAACCGCGCAGCACTAAAGCTACACTTGGAAAATTCCGAACATTTGAGATGAGATTACAATTTATCAAAATAAAAAAAAACGGTGGTGCTGCAACCTCTTGATGTGGAATTAAACTAAAAATTAATAATTCAGAAGTAGCAATCTTTTTTTTTTCAGAAATTAGTCGTTAGTTAGTATCATAGTCATTTTCGTCAAATATGTATTTTTAAAAAGTTAAAATTCTTAAATGTAAAGATCTTAGCCATTGTGAAACTATAAATCAAATCTTTTAAATTAATTAGAAAATTCTATATTTTTTTCTCCTATGTTTTTATTTAATGAACTTAATTAGGGAAAATTATGGATTTAATATCACTTTTAAGAACTTTAGAAACTTTACACATTAATTAATAAAAAAAATTCTAAAAAAAACTCCCTGTGTTTGAATATTGCACCGGCAACACGTCCCATTGTGCGTCATCAATAATAGTGATGTTAATGACAAGATAAATTGTTATTTATACCTATTATTAAAATAATAAGTTTTTTATATAATATTTCAAATTTGATTTTTCCAAACTGTACCTTACAGCAGAAGAGAAGTATTTACATATAGATTAATAAAGAAATGTTTAAATGCTATCATAACTATTAAATTAAATAATTGAAACTAATCATATCTATAAATTAGGAGCCAAGAACTGTAGTTTGTGGTAGTGTGTCGGAAAAACCTTCATGGTTATGTTACAAAATTTTACTTCCTCGGATACTGGCAGTGGTTGAAGTGGAAAAAAAAAAGTTTGGTATGCCCACGATTTTGTTGCAATTCCCGCACCCCGGATGATAGATTTGACATATATTCATTTATTTTGATCTAACATGAGTTAATAAATATAATAGTTTATCAAAAATAACAATTTGTCTACTCAGAAGTTGGGATAGTTGATAGTTGCATTACAGCTGTTGCATAATGAGTTACAAGTGTATATTGGTTAAAGGAGAATAACTAAAATTTTATAGAGGATAGAATTGTTTTTATTTTCTTTAGATAAAAGTAGGAAACAGCTGAACAAACAAAAAAAAGTGGGGGATGAATTTTAGTGGTATATTATAAGTGAGGGGACGCATGACCATTACCTTGAAAAGTGAGAAGGGGGGGGGGGGGGGCACGTCACCCCGCTTCTACCCACACTTCTAGCACTGATGCCTCAAAATTGGTAGCGATAGTCCCTTAAATGGTGCCACACAAAAAAAATGGCTCTCAGTTCTGGGGAATGTGCCGAGTCTGCAAAAGCTTAACCGCCTATAAAGCAGCCTCGTTGGGGGAAAAAAGCTTCTAGCACTGGATACTGGTGAAAAAAGCTTCTAGCACTGGATATTGGTGAAAAAAGCTTCTAGCCTGGATACTGATGAAAAGCTTCTAGCACTGGATACTGATGAAAAAAGTTCTAGCACTGGATACTGTGAAAAAGCTTCTAGCACTGGATACTGGTGAAAAAAGCTTCTAGCACTGATACTGATGAAAAAAGCTTCTAGCACTGGATACTGTGAAAAGCTCTAGGGCTGGATACAGGTGAAAAAAGCTTCTAGCACTGGATACTGGTGAAAAAAGCTTCTAGCACTGGATACTGGTGAAAAAAGCTTCTAGCACTGGATACTGGTGAAAAAAGCTTCTAGCACTGGATACTGGTGAAAAAAGCTTCTAGCACTGGATACAGGTGAAAAAAAACTTCTAGCACTGGATACTGGTGAAAAAAAACAGCAATAACGCGTTAATGTCGCTCTCCAAAAAGAACCCAATCGCCGTCATATTTCTCATGCACGGAATAACACATCCACTTCTACCGTGTAGAAGGAAGTTTGGCAAGCGCGCGTTGTTTTATTATCGGCGTTTCCTGTCGAAGTGTTGACCACCCTTTCTGATAATGCAGGGGGACTTCAAGGTCCATTTGCAGCATTGTCACTGATTCAACATGTGGACATTTATCGTGTCCTGTGCTCTCCTCTATGGTAAGTATTTGCGTTCATATTTGAAATTTTGAATGGATTCGTTGTATTTGACAACAGTTTCGATCGGTGTGGAATTCCACACAAAAGTGTACAATTGTAATTGTTTTAAATCAAATTCGAACAAGTTTTTGTAAACTGTCGCAATCGTTTTTTTTATATTTCTGATCATAGTATTTAAAATTTGAATGGATCCGTTGTATTTGAAAACGGTTTCCACAAAAGTATACCTCTGTAATTGTTTTAAGTCAATTTCTAACAGGTTTTTGTAAACTGTCTCAATTGATTTCTTTTATTTCTGATCATAGTATTTAAAATTTGAATGGATCCGTTGTATTTGTAAACGGTTTCGGTCGGTGTGGAATTCCACACAAAAGTGTACAATTGTAATTGTTTTAAGTCAATTTCGAACAGGTTTTTGTAAACTGTCTCAATTGTTTTCTTTATTTCCGATCATAGTATTTGAAATTTGAATGGATTCGTTGTATTTGAAAACGGTTTCCCCAAAAGTGTACCACTGTAATTGTTTTAAGTCAACTTCTAACAGGTTTTTGTAAACTGTCGCAATAGTTTTTATTTGACGGAAATGGTTTTAATATAATGTGAAATCTTTCAAAACGTGCTCAATTATTATGAGATTCTTTGCCAAGTTCCACATATTTCTGCATCAAGCGACTTGAACAAAAAGAATTACAAGTTAAGTCGATTTCGAGCAGATTTTTATAAAATACTTTTTATTTTGGAAATGGTTGGTTTCAATCGAATGTGAAATCTATCACAATGTGTTGTATTGTTAAGAGATTGTTTGCTAAGTTCCACAAAATTCCGCATCAAATTTCTTTAACAATTTCAAGTTGATACTCAATTATGAGGTACACGATTGCATGTTACACTTTTCAAAATTGCTACAATATATTACTTACACCCTGTTACACTTTACTTATCTTGAGTTCTGTTAACTCTTGAAGTGAAATAGGTTGAAATGCATTATATCAATGTTAAGAAATAATGTTAGTTTCTATAGAATAAAGGCCTTTTTCCGTTAAACAATAATACATTTTAACCATGTTTTTTCTCTTATTGATTACTAAACGATATATTACACGCTTTACTCTCAAACTATAAAATCCATCATTGCATAACATGCCAAATGGCTTTAGCATTGTATGTTATCTGAAGGTACAAACTTAATCCAGAATAACCATTTTTGAAAAACTCATAACTATTATTTATAAATATAACGTTTACATATTATGAGTTTCATTAATAACACAAAATATTAAACAGCTTGAGCAGCTGAAAATACATTGGCATTCTTGACCAAACAACGTCGAAAAAATAATGAAGAAAGAAAGATTTTATACACGAATACCAGCTTTCAGCATATAATAAAATTGCATAAAAGTTACTTATTTAAAAAAAAATGTTTTTTATCTATTACTTTAAAGTAAAATATTCAAGTCAATTTGAAATCGAGTATAGTTAGTAGGGGCTGGGGAGCCCAGTCGGTTAGGCATTCGCCTAGCATGCGGAAGGTCCCAGGTTCGGGTCCGAGCATCGCCAAAATAACTGCCGACCTATAAACGGCCCGTGCAGCCCAAAATGTCCGACGAATAATACCCCGTGTGGAGGGAGTGCACGTTAAATATCCCTCAAAGTCCTAACGCTGCGTACGATGTCGCTCTTAACGGTTGCGTTGGGTGCCTACTCAGGTGTCGGCTCGTCACTTGACTGTGGTTCTAAAATACGACACCCGTCGCAACGAATAGCAACGAACCCCGCAACGAATAGCTCTCGTTGCTGCGACGAAAATTCAAACTAAACTAAGCTAAGCGAGTATAGTTAGTAATTTTTAAATCTTTATTTAATCAAGTTTAATCATTTCCAAGGTTTTTCCGCTTTCAAGAAAAGTATATCAATGTTTTATAGTATATAGTACCCAATATGAACAGTGCTCGTAATACCCCTATCTTTAAATGTTGCATTTTTAATCGAGACATAGTACTATATATTCTGGAAGAAAAACAGTTACAAATAATAATAGTTTATCCCACAAAGTGCAAAAAAGCGCCATGTCGAAGGAAATTTGTATTTCCGTGATATGCTGATCGTAATTATAGAAAAGTTTATGTCTTATGGTATATTGTATAGTTACATATTATCGATGATATTGCATAGTTACATATTATCGATGATATTGCACACCTAATGTCCGAATTGGGAAGTGCATCCAATGAATCTTCATATTCGCGTAACATAAATGGTATTTTGTTTACCTAATTCATAATAATTAATGTTTACATTACCGCACTTTGAAGGTCTTCGAAGAGCCACTGGTTCCTTATATGGATATTTGTAAAAAGAAATTGTTTTATTATTTCAATTAAATTAGCATAATTACAAGTTCACTCATTTTAATCATGATAGTCAACAGTCCAGACATTGTGGTCACACATTTTTAAGTCCAGTGACGATGTGAACAAGAGGGTGAAAAAAAATAATTTTCCTTAGGGTGTCCATATTGGGTACAGGTACTATATGATTAAATCAATTAGGTTTTATAAACTAAAACGGATTTATTTATTTTTTAAAAACTTCGACGACCTTAACTTCCCACTCATATGTGATCTAGAAGATAGCAGATGCTGGAAGAATTTTTCCTAAAAAGTATGTTCTTAGCAATTATGCATATCAACGTTTGACTAATTCCAAAAAAAAAATTAAAATTTCATCTTTTAAATGGCTACTAATGTATCTGAGAGGTGACTATCTTCTTGTTGACCATCCTGTCTATTTAACTTGTGTCTTTGTGTGTCCAGTGTCGTCCGTGGCGAGCGAGGCTGGACCGTGCGACGTGTCTCGGTACGTGGACTGCATGGGCCCCATCCACAACGCCACCTTCGGCCACCAGCACGGACTGTTCCAAGACGCCAATGATCTAGCAGAGGGATGTCCGTAAGTAGTACCCTCACCATCAGGGCCTTATTATCTACCGCCTACCTTATTATCTAATATGGTTTAACGTGTCACCAGCCGTTGCAGCTACTAGGAACCATATTTTTGATGAAACAAAGTGCATAATTTTTAACATAAGGCCTGTTAGGGCCCCTAAATATTTAGTTTCTATTATGCTAAATGCTGTTGATTCCTAGAATTTCTGTAACTTTTCAAAAATTTCTCAAGTCCCCCAGCAGTTTGTTTTTTAGATTGACTTTGACTCGGACAATGACCTAAAGTGATTGGTTAGATCGAAATTATAAGACAGCTGTGGCGGTTCACCACACACGCAACCTCAATATGCCATCAACAACTAGGAGGCTCTGATTTACCATCTCGTTTTTACTACTATTCTAAATAACAACAATAGGAGTAGTATAAAAGCCTGGGTAACTCATCTCCACCTTGAGGATCCTTTTGGTAGACTGTGGGTTACTGAGGCTGCTACAGTGGTGACTCGAGGACGTGATCGTCACCCACTCCAACGACGCTCCTGCAACGATGCGCTCAACCACGGTTGCTACTCGCTGCTAATGCACTCAACGCTGCACGCAACTCAACCGCAGCACAACGCACAGCGAAGCAACCTGCGCACGGTTCCTTACCTCGTTTCTAGGAGGGGAGTGGTGTGGCGGTTCACCACACACGCAACCTCAATATGCCATCAACAACTAGGAGGCGCTGATTTACCATCTCGTTCTTACCACTATTCTAAGTAACAACGATATCAGTAGTATAAAAGCCTGGGTAACTCATCTCCACCTTGAGGATCCTTTTGGTAGACTGTGGGTTCCTGAGGCTGCTACACAGCAGATAAAATGGCAGCAAAAACTAAGATACATCGGCCAACTAGCACCATCATTACGGGCAATCATGCACAACTTTTTCCGTAAAGGGGCCCCCAAAATTCGTTGTGCCTATATTCTGAATTTTTCTAGATCCGGCTCTGGCCGTCACTCAATATTAGTCCTCCCAAACTTTAATAACTTTCGTTTCCGGACTTAAACCCGACAGCCAAATACCGACAAGCCATAACCAGATAGCCGAAGCCCTAACCCGACAGGGAAATAATCCCAATAGGGACGAAATTCCAACAGGATCAAAACCACACTCTTAAAACAAACGAGCGGTTTTAACTCAGTCTGAGTTAATTTTCACTCCTTTCCGTGCCGAAAATGCACTTCTCCTATAGGAGTGAATTTCACTCTTTTTCGGAGTGGGTAAAATAAATAAAAGAAAACAATCTGCGTCCTACACTCTTAAAACGAGCGGTTTTAACTCAGTCTGAATTAATTTCCACTCATTTCCGGTGCTGAAAATGCACTTCTCCTATAGGAGTGAATTTCACTCTTTTGTTTTAAGAGTGCAGATAAATCAATAAATTAATGTCGTTATTCTTAATTAGGGGAATTTAATTACGAATTTTTGCATTAATGTTTTTGAATTTTTTTACTGTTGGGATCACGGACATCAGGCTTCTGGCTTGTCGGGTTTCGGCTGTCGGGTCGGGTTCGTTGTTTTGAATTTTGACCAAACTATTCCTTAGAAGTATCTTAAAACCCTGTAAAAAAAAGGTTCATGAGTTTCATTTGGTTGCATTTCAATTTTCTTCAAAAAATATGTCACTATTTAATCAGCAATCTTTATTTCTTAGTGTTTTTGTTTTCAATGTAGATATCCGTATCTGATTTTGTTATCTGTTTTTATATCAACTTCTATCGTCATAAAGAATTCCTTCAAAGTCTTAGAGTATGTTTGTTGTCTAACGGTTATTGCTATTACCGTTACCATCTAATCCATTTGCTACAGATCCTAACATTAAGCTTTGTGGTAGTGTCATGAAATTTTAATAATAATTGAAACTGTTAGTGGTGATGTAATAAAATTGGTTTGTAAAGTTTTGTGAAAATTGTTTATATAATTTGATGGGGCATATATGTCACTTTGGTCCATAAAAAGTGTTAAGTTTAAAAAAAAAATTCGAAACTGTTTTTATTATTTAACTCATAAATAACATAATCAGTGACAAACAAGTACATTTAATCCTGAATCTTGAACAAAAATAAAAGCAAAAAAAAATACATACCAAGAGGGTTGTAGTTGGCCATTCGCGACATTTTTTTAAAACCTATCTACACTTAATAATTACACACATAATTTTTGATGTTCATATTCTTGTGTCGCAATACAGGAGAAAAAGGTAATTTAAAAATAATTATTTTAATTGCATAATTACATATAACATGATTCTTACATTATTTGTATAAAATAAATATTCCATAGTACTAGCAGATCCAAGGTTGGGGCTAGGGGGCTTCATCCATCAGCCTATATAAAATTAAACCGTTTTCACTAGCTAAACATGATTCCATTGGATATATGGATTAATAAATGGCTTTAACTAATTTCAATAAACACTAATATTTTAACCCATCCAAAACCAATATCTGAATCCTCCACTGACTAAGTGGAAGTGGACTGGAGTCATGAAGAGGTTAAAGAATTTCAAACATTTTGAAAACATTTCAGGATCTTTTAAGTGTATTCAGAATTTTGCCACTGAATGCGGATGGACAACAAATGGAGTTTAACTGTACAATAAGCACTAAATATATTTTAGCCCATCCAAAATTTTTATTTATCATATCCCATTTCCACATAAAGAAATTTTACGAAAACATTTTTCATATTTAGCCCCAAAAGTATTCAATAAACTACCTATACTGAACTTCAAAGTATTCCTTCTTTATGCAGGTTTAGAAATTCTTTATTTAAATTTATTTTGTCAATAGACGATATTGATGTATTTTTTGATTTATAGAAGCGAACTGTTTTTTTTTATATATATTCCCGCTGACCAGAATTTTGGGCATTTTGTTTTGATTATATAGCATTAGCATTGCCACATTTTAGCTTCCATACTACGTTTATAGCGTAAAAAGTGTTAGCTTCCACACTACGTTTATAACGTAAAAAGTGTTAGCTTCTACACTACGTTTATAACGTAAAAAGTCGAAGGTTTTATAATCGTTCAGTCCGTCTGTCTGTCCGTCCGTCTATCCGTCTGTCCGTCCGTCACCCACTTTCACAGAAAGAACCACAAGTCCCACAGACAAGTGGGATACGTCATTTTGAAGCAAAAAATCAGATTAGGCTACAGTCCAAATTTCATTAAAATATTTAAATTAGAAGTTTATTTAAAATTTAAATAACTAAAAATTTAATCTACATTGAAATAACATGCAAATTCCATTTTTATTCAATATTTCACTTTTGCCACCCACAAGTCCCACAGACAAGTAGAATACGTCATTTTGAAGCAAAAAATCAGATTAGGCTACATTCCAAATTTCATTAAAAAATTTAAATTAGAAGTTTATTTAAAATTTAAATAACTAAAAATTTAATCTACATTGAAATAACATGCAAATTCCATTTTTATTCAATATTTCACTTTTGCCACCCACAAGTCCCACAGACAAGTAGAATACGTCATTTTGAAGCAAAAAATCAGATTAGGCTACATTCCAAATTTCATTAAAAAATTTAAATTAGAAGTTTATTTAAAATTTAAATAACTAAAAATTTAATCTACATTGAAATAACATGCAAATTCCATTTTTATTCAATATTTCACTTTTGCCACCCACAAGTCCCACAGACAAGTAGAATACGTCATTTTGAAGCAAAAAATCAGATTAGGCTACATTCCAAATTTCATTAAAAAATTTAAATTAGAAGTTTATTTAAAATTTAAATAACTAAAAATTTAATCTACATTGAAATAACATGCAAATTCCATTTTTTTTCAATATTTTCACTGTAGCCATTTCGTTAAACGTACGAGAAACTTTATTTGAAAAATATATATATATTTATGTGATATAATTCAGTTTGGATTGTTGTAATATCACCATAGAGTTCTTTTGATGGTTCATTATATATGTATGAAGAAAGATGCATAGAAAATTCTAACTTGGCATAAAAATGTGCAGGAATGTGCGAGGAATATTACATATTTATTCTTTGAAATATAAATTAATTTTTGCAAACGATAAGTAATAATTATTGAATTTTCGAAATAAAATAAATGAAACTAGCCAAATTTGGCGTGTAAATGTTTAATATAGAATTAATGTTGTGTTTGGCGCGTTTATTCCTGTTAAACACAAATGTGTGGAAGCGGGTTAAGTGACAGATTCTGTTACAAACCTACTTGTTTCTTTTTGTGTATATTTATGTATTTAAATTTATTATTTTTTGTGGTTTTTTTTAATTATAATGTGCTATTATTGTGTCTTATCAATTATAATTATGATTATTTAGTCACATATACGGGTTTTTTTTTAAAAAAATATTCTTTAATGTTTGTTTTTGTGTTAATAAAGTGTTCGTTTGTAAAAAACAATATCTGAATCCGCCACTGACTAATGGAGTCATGAAAGGTTTAAAGAATTTCAAGCATTTTGAATGCATTTCAGGGTCATCAAAAGAGGCGTCAAGTGCATCCAGGACTTCGCCACTGAATGCGGGACAGACATGATTGCCGAGAACTACCACGAGCAATTCGAACGACCGGCCGAGTTCCTTATCCGAATCTGTGACTCACAGTCCGAACTGAGAACTGGTGAGTCTGCTTACATGCATAGGCAAATAAGATAACAACAGGTTGACACAAAAGTTCTTGGGCAAACAAAGTCTTTAAAGTAGTTAAGCATAAGAACTTGAAAAACATTTATAGTGTGGTTCACCAAGTCGAATGTTAAGTAAAGTAAACTTGTTGTAACATAACAATATTTATTAAACAAAAATAACTATAAATAACAACAATAAACTTAACTTATACAAACAAGATGAACTCATAATATAACGAACATAACACAACTATCCGTGGCAGAACATAAGATATAAAATAATAAACCCAAAAGGGGTGTGCGCGCGCCAACACAGTGGCTGGTTGGTTGGTTGGTAGACATATATATTCAGGTTTGTGTGCTTGGTCAGCGCACTGCCTTCTCTATTGACACTGCCTGTCCGACTTTCGCTCTTCCCCTGCTACGACAAGATGACGATAGTACACCAATCCGCCACTACGAGCGCTCGCAACGTATAATCAATCTCGCTCTCTCGCTATAGTACAACTGTGAGGAAATTCATTCTTATTTTCGCGTCTAAATTATTCAAATTAGTGTGGCAATAGATACATCACTTAAAAATTATATGCTTATGATCCCCCCCCAAAAAATCATAATTTTATATTTTTTAGGAGTTTTAAGTGCAAAATATAAAAGTTCTAGTTATATATCTCTTTATATCCGTAAAAGGATGGTAATAGTTATTTTGCATAGATTTAAGATTATAAAAATATTTAATTCAATCTTACTAAGGCAATAAATTAATCACTTAAAAATTATATGCTTATGATACACTTGGTACGGCATTTTTCAAAAGTCGTTTAAACTTCGTAGTGTGACTGAAATCAGAATCCAAGAAGTGTTTACTGCAGATACGAGAGTAGTTAGAAGTAAAGTTCAGTGTCCAGTTCTTCCTCGAAATGACTTTCGGCTACTTACTTCTTAGCTCTTCGTTCGCTGGAATTTCGTGGAATGGATGCTGCAACCCTTCACAAACTTCGAATTACACTTCGTAACACAAAAATATGCCATTATAAACAATTTCAGTTGGTTTTTAAGTCGTAAAAATAAGTTTAAATCGGACGTTGAAAATTCTATTGCGTTGTAATCAAAGGAATGTAAACAAACAGCTACTATACGCTAGCAGCGCTCCCTACTGGCGAATCTTGCCCCTACGCAAATACAGCTTTTCTTAAGAACGGACAGGCAGTTATCATAGAGAAGGCAGTGGTCAGCGACCCGCTTATAAACCTTCGTCAAGTAAGACAGACACAACAGACAACACACACACATAAGTGGATCCATCTAATTTTTAGAGACAGAGGCCAACTAGAGGACCCCCAGAATTGGCTTGTCACCCCCAGAGGTATTGATTTGGTATGGGAACTTAGAGGACTTTCGCACCCAACAGATTTAACGAGCACGTACTCCGCATATACTCGGTAGGTCTTCAGTGGTACCGGGACTCGATCGCAGGACCTTCCGATCCCGAGACCGAGACGCTGTCCACTAGGCTCACTACGTCCAAAAAAAACACAGTGGCACTTCTGTATTTATACAAAACACAAGAGATTATAAGGTTAAAGTTACAGGTAGGTTCAACCGGTTACAGTTCACAGTTAGTGGTGCACGCCACAATAGTAATGTTTTATGTGTGAGATAATACTGATGTTTGAAGTGCTTAGTGGAAGAACTAGCTATGTTACAAAAAGAAAAAAAGAAAAAATGAGCTGTAAAGCTTTTTAGTTTACACTTAGATCCGTTAAAAAAAGGTACTGGCAAACGGTGAAAACGATATTTGTCTTTAAATGTATGAAAATGAGGAAACTTGTTATCTTTAAAAGAGGTAATAACATATTCATTGATAGAAAAAGCTAATTTTTTTTAAACGTCACATTACACATTTTCCCACTAAGATACATTACGACTAAAAACTATTCGAATACACCTGTGCTGTTTTGACGTTCTTTAAATTTCTCAAAACCTACTTTTTTGTAGGTTGTTATATTTTATACTTTATGAAATACATGTTTTAACACTTATTTTATCGTTACTATTAAAATTGCTGCCTCGATTAGGGAGCAACCTTTTTCCGAGAAAAAAGAAATATTCCCCACCTTGAACCATGAAATATTGAAAATGACTTGAAACTTTCAAAAAGTATTTAACTTTTCCAGCATATTTTTTAATCTCCAGTTATTAAGATGCATGAAAATTATTAAAAATAATCCTTATATTCTTTTGGTTTTTGCTTTTAAAAATCAGAAGTTTATTTACTTGTGCAAAATTTTTTTGTTAAAAATTACATTAAAAATAATTTAGACGTAGAACTATTAAAAGACATTATTCAAGGACATATAACTCGGGAAAATCGGTAAATCATCAGAAATAGTACACATAGGAGTTGCACATTACTCATATTATGGGGGAAAGCTTGCACCATAAAACTGGAGACAGAACAGTCTGCCACCAGTTTTATGGATTACACTATAGTACTTGTACCCGTTATGGAAAGTGCTCTCAATACGGACACCCCTAATATCGTTCAAAGTTAAATGTTTGACATGTCCGTGAAGAAAAGCAGTTCAAAAAATATTTTAGCCTTGAAAAAGTGCAGAAAGACGCGATGCTCGCCCATTCGAAGGTAATTTGTGTATTTAACATGTATGTCCATAATAAAGGCATGTGGTTCTTTATACGGACATTTGTTAACATTTTTTTTTGTTTTAAATATTTAAAATAAACCACAATAATTGCAAAGTCACGAATTTTAATGAAGATAGTCAACAGTCCAAAGATTGTGGTCACACATTTTTGAAGTAATGTGACGTGTATAAGAGCGTGAAAAAAAATAACTTTCTTTGAGGATGTCTGTTCATATTGGGTACAAGTACACTATATGTGTTTTACAGTGTCAAAGTTGATTGTTACCATTAAAAAAACATGATTTTTATGCTCGATAAATGAATTATTTTGCTTCCCAATAGAATACTTAAAAGCCTCCCCGTGCTTGCTTGAAGCAAATGATGACCTCGAAGTGTGCTCGACAAAAGTGCAAGAATTTCTTGGAATATTTGAACCCAAGACTGAAGAGACCGAGCTTACCATGACATGCATGTAAGATTATTGTTCAATGATTATAATACAAATACAAAAATTGTCGACCAACAACAGGCCAGAGGCCCAGCAAGGTTGGTCCAAAATAAATCTAATACATTACCAGTTTCCAATGACCGTCACGTTTCTTCTTAAAATCTTCTACTCTCTTCGAATGCACAACATAATCTGGTAAAGCATTCCACTCATTGACAACTCTATTGTAAAAATTATGTTTTCTTACCTCCCTTCTAAAGCTCGATTAATTCAATTTCTGATCATGTCCTCTGGTCCGGCTATTTAAGGTAAAACCTAAGCCCTCCATGTCTCCCTGTTTTATGAACTTGAATAACTGTATTAAATCACCCCTAGCTCTCCTGTTTTCCAGGGAATACATGTTTAAAGATCTTAATTCCATAGTTCGTCACTTTTTATCAGGATTCCAAATTCAAGAACCGTGCGTCGTTTATATTACTACACTGTTAAAAATTTGGTGCTAGGTTTCACCATGATATTGGTTGGTTTCACCATGATATTGGTTCCTAGTAGCTGCAACGGCTGAATGGTGAAATGTTTCACCTTTTTTACGGTGTTTGGTTGAACCATTTTTCTGGATTTGGAAACAAAAACCTGAGAAATGGTTCAACCGAATACCAAAAATATGGTGGAACGTTTCACCATTCAGCCGTTGCAGCTACTAGGAACCAATATCATGGTGAAACCAAGCACAAAATTTTTAATAGTGTATCATTTAGTTAATGTAGCTGTTTTCTTTCCCGCAAAAAAGCTTTTTGTTTGAAACAAAAGAAACTAACCGAATATTTTAAGGGTTGTATGCATGATTGATCTTTTTAAATACTACATTCCAGTGATAATTTACTTTACATTAGCTTAAAAACTTTTAAATGTTACTAAATTAACAATTGCGATCTTTGATTAACCGAATTTCTTTAAAACAGCATGCAGTAGTAGAGTAATCAATAGTTCTCGTTGTAATGAACCAAGAGTATAATCCTTTTCTAAACTGTAAGAAATTTTGGAGTTAAGAAAATTACTGGCGTCTCTTTCTATAGCAAAAATGGTAGACATTAGTTAAAAATAAAGAGCGCTATATCTAAACTGACACAAACAGGGCTTATATCTCTCACTATAGTAAAAATATAACTCTTAGAAAATATTAATAAGAAGCTGTGAGTTACCAAAAAAAGGTGGGTTAGTTAAAAGTTAATACAAATATTTTGCCATGAAAAACATTTAAATATTTTTTTAAATAATGAAAAAGTTCTTATTAGTTATATTTAGTTTTGCTAAAGTTGCAACAAAATAACTTCTTCTGAGAAGATTAGAATAATGTTATCCTTTAAATACTATTCAATAGGCTAGTAGGCCCTTTAGCGATGGAAAAATAACTATAAGTGCAGAGATATATGCAATAAGACAATAATACTTTTAATGAGCACTTTCAACACATTATGATATTTTATTAACAATCAACTAAGCAATAAAGAGAATGTCCTGCTTTCGTAATTTTTCTTGCTTTAGAAATTTGGTATATTATGTTCTACAGATCATTATTGCACAGCGAATGTTATTATGATGAGAGTCCCAACTCAAATTAAAGTTCTATTATTGGTTGTCGTTCTTATCGTTATATTAGTTAAAAAGTTCTTATTAGTTATATTTAGTTTTGCTAAAGTTGCAACAAAATAACTTCTCTGAGAATTAGAATAATGTTATCCTTTAATACTATTCAATAGGCTAGTAGGCCCTTTAGCGATGGAAATACTATAAGTGCAGAGATATATTGCAATAAGACAAATAATACTTTAAATGAGGCACTTTCAACACATTATGAATATTTTATTAACAATCAACTAAAGCAATAAAAGAGAATTGTCCTGCTTTCGTATTTTTCTGCTTTAGAATTTGTATAATTATTGTTCTACAGATCATTATTGCACAGCGAATGTTATTATGATGATGAGTCGCCAACTCAAATTAAAGTTCTATTATTGGTTGTCGTTCTATCGTTATATTTAGTTTAAAAAGTTCTTATTAGTATATTTAGTTTTGCTAAAGTTGCAACAAATAACTTCTTCTGAGAAGATTAGAATAATGTTATCCTTTAAATACTATTCAATAGGCTAGTAGCCTTTAGCGATGGAAAAATAACTATAAGTGCAGAGATATATTGCAATAAGACAATAATACTTTAATTGAGGCACTTTCAACACATTATGAATATTTTTTAACAATCACTAAAGGCAATAAAGAGAATTGTCCTGCTTTCGTAATTTTTTCTTGCTTAGAATTTGGTATAATTATTGTTCTACAGATCATTATTGCACAGCGAATGTTATTATGATGATGAGTCGCCAACTCAATTAAAGTTCTATTATTGTTGTCGTTCTTATCGTTAATTTAGTTTTAAAAAGTTCTTATTAGTTTATTTAGTTTTGCTAAAGTTGCAACAAAATAACTTCTTCTGAGAAGATTAGAATAATGTTATCCTTTAAATACTTCATAGGCTAGTAGGCCCTTTAGCGATGGAAAAATAACTATAAGTGCAGAGATATATTGCAATAAGACAATATATTTTAAATTGAGGCACTTTCAACACATTATGAATATTTTATTTAACAATCAACTAAAGGCAATAAAAGAGAATTGTCCTGCTTTCGTAATTTTTCTTGCTTTAGAAATTGGTATAATTATTGTTCTACAGATCATTATTGCACAGCGAATGTTATTATGATGATGAGTCGCCACTCAAATTAAAGTTCTATTATTGTTGTCGTTCTTATCGTTATATTAGTTTTAAAAAAGTTCTTATTAGTTATATTTAGTTTTGCTAAAGTTGCAACAAAATAACTTCTTCTGAGAGATTAGAATAATGTTATCCTTTAAATACTATTCAATAGGCTAGTAGGCCCTTTAGCGATGGAAAATAACTATAATGCAGAGATATATTGCATAGACAAATAATACTTTAATGAGGCACTTCAACACATTATGAATATTTTATTTAACAATCAACTAAAGGCAATAAAAGAATTGTCCTGCTTTCGTAATTTTTCTGCTTTAGAATTTGGTATAATTATTGTTCTACAGATCATTATTGCACAGCGAATGTTATTATGATGATGAGTGCAACTCAAATAAAGTTCTATTATGGTTGTCGTTCTTATCGTTATATTTAGTTTTAAAAAAGTTCTTATTAGTTATATTAGTTTGCTAAAGTTGCAACAAAAAAACTTCTTCTGAGAAGATTAGAATAATGTTATCCTTTAAATACTATTCAATAGGCTAGTAGGCCCTTTAGCGATGGAAAAATAACTATAAGTGCAGAGATATATTGCAATAAGACAAATAATACTTTTAAATTGAGGCACTTTCAACACATTATGAATATTTATTTAACAATCAACTAAAGGCAATAAAAGAGAATTGTCCTGCTTTCGTAATTTTTTCTTGCTTTAGAAATTTGGTATAATTATTGTTCTACAGATCATTATTGCACAGCGAATGTTATTATGATGATGAGTCGCCAACTCAAATTAAAGTTCTATTATTGGTTGTCGTTCTTATCGTTATATTTAGTTTTAAAAAAGTTCTTATTAGTTATATTTAGTTTTGCTAAAGTTGCAACAAAATAACTTCTTCTGAGAAGATTAGAATAATGTTATCCTTTAAATACTATTCAATAGGCTAGTAGGCCCTTTAGCGATGGAAAAATAACTATAAGTGCAGAGATATATTGCAATAAGACAAATAATACTTTTAAATTGAGGCACTTTCAACACATTATGAATATTTTATTTAACAATCAACTAAAGGCAATAAAAGAGAATTGTCCTGCTTTCGTAATTTTTTCTTGCTTTAGAAATTTGGTATAATTATTGTTCTACAGATCATTATTGCACAGCGAATGTTATTATGATGATGAGTCGCCAACTCAAATTAAAGTTCTATTATTGGTTGTCGTTCTTATCGTTATATTTAGTTTTAAAAAAGTTCTTATTAGTTATATTTAGTTTTGCTAAAGTTGCAACAAAATAACTTCTTCTGAGAAGATTAGAATAATGTTATCCTTTAAATACTATTCAATAGGCTAGTAGGCCCTTTAGCGATGGAAAAATAACTATAAGTGCAGAGATATATTGCAATAAGACAAATAATACTTTTAAATTGAGGCACTTTCAACACATTATGAATATTTTATTTAACAATCAACTAAAGGCAATAAAAGAGAATTGTCCTGCTTTCGTAATTTTTTCTTGCTTTAGAAATTTGGTATAATTATTGTTCTACAGATCATTATTGCACAGCGAATGTTATTATGATGATGAGTCGCCAACTCAAATTAAAGTTCTATTATTGGTTGTCGTTTGAATCCAATTATACGATTTTTAGCTTCCATACTACGTTTATAATGTAAAAAGTGGAAGGTATTATAATCGTTCAGTCCGTCCGTCCGTCTGTCACCCACTTTCACAGAACGAACCGCAAGCCGCACAAACAAGTGAGATACGTCATTTTAAAGCAAAAAATTAGGTTGGTTACATCCTAAATTTCATTAAAAAATTTTAATTAGAAAATATTTAAAATTTAAATAACTAAAAATTTAATCTACATTGAAACAACATGCAAATTCCATTTTCATTCAGTATTTTCACTGTTGTCCTTTCGTCAAACGTACGAGAAACTTTATTTAAAATAAAAATAAAACTCTTGAAAAATATTTGTTTATGTGATATGATTCAGTTTGGATTGATGTCATTTCATATAGAGTTCTTTTGATGGTTCATTATATATGTATGAGGAAAGATGCATAGCTAATTCTAACTTTGAATAAAAAATATGCAAAAATTCGCTTTTATTTTAAAGCACTAATTTTACTAATTATTTATTCTTCTCTTTTTCGAAAGAAAGTTGAAAATGGGAAATTGTCGCGACTAAAAGATATTTATTTAAAAAAATTTCATCATTATTCTTCGAATTTCAAACGAATTTAGCAAACGATAATGAGTAATTATTAATTTGCGAAAGAAGATTAATGAAAATAGTTAATTTTGGCGTTTAAAAGTTTGAATTACAAATAAATTATTAGGTAAAGGCCCTGTTTGGCGAATTTCTTTTAGAGATGTATAAATAGTGCGTTTTTTGTGTGGAGCACAACAATTGTGTGGAAGCGGTTTAAGTGACAGATTCCGTAACAAACCTACTTGTTTTCTTTCAATTACCGAAATATAAGGAAATGAAAGTATAGCAATGAGGTCGAAAATCTGCGCAAGAGGTAGAGAATATAGCCACAGAACTTTTTAGGTTTCGGCTTTAAAGTTATTGAAATTACCTGATGATGTATATAACTACCTTTAAATGTGTGTATTGATTTATTGTGCGGTAACGGTAATTGAAAGTCGTGTATAGTTAAACTCATAGTTTCCTTGCACAGAAGCCACGACCATGGGCGGAGCTATAAAACGCGCGGAGCGATCAGATGAAGAGAAATTTCATCCGTTTTATTTGGTCTTTGTCTGATTGCTCCCGCGCGCTTTATAGCTCCGCCCATGGTCGTCGCTTCTGTGCAAGGAAACTATGAGTTTAACTATAGTGTTACACTCCCCTAGTTATTTTTTTCCAAAATGGGGTCCTATATCCCATTCGGAAAATCAGGTAATTGGAGTCTTACTGTAGATCATCCTCATATCACTTGAGGGCGAAGGAGTCCGATCGACCGCGGTTCCAAACCAAAGTACCTGTGTGTTAATCCAATTGAAAAAAAAATACTTCCTAAGCCACATTCCTCTAGCTGTAGTGAATATTTTTACAAACAGGTTTTTTTATACTATAAATTTAGCTGACTTACAGGTCCCCACTTCTTAAAATTGGTTCGAATATTTTTTTTTTTAATTTCCAATAAAGAATTTTACGCAGAATATTCAAAACAATTTCAAAAAGTAGAATTATAAAGACCTGTAAGTCAGCTTCTTTTTCATGAAAAAAAAAACAGTTTGTAAAAATATTCCATACAGCCGGAGAAATGTGGCTTAGGAAATAATTTTTACTCATCGGATTAACATAAAGTTAGGTACTTTGGTTTGGAGTCTTACGGTCGCCCTGACTCATTCGCCCTTAAGGGGGAATGGGCGCGCTGGACCGCGGGTTCCCAAAGCAAAGTGCATCAGTGTTAATCCTATGGAGAGAAAAAATATTTTCTCTGCCACATTTCTCCGGCTGTATTGAATATTTTTGCAAGCGGATTTTTGTGTGGGATAAATGTAGCTGACTTACAGGTCCCAACCTTCCCCCTTTTTAAAATGGGTTCGAATATTTTTTTTTAATTTTCAATAAATAATTTTACACAAAATATTCCAAGCCATTTCAAAAAGTGGGAAGATAGAGACCTGTAAGTTATCTACACTCATTATTTAAAAAAAAACCATTTGTAAACATATTCAATACAGCCGGAGAAATGTGGCAGAGAAAATAGTTTTTTTCCCATTGGATTAACACTGTTGCACTTGAGTTTGGAGACCCGCGGTCCAGCGGGCTCACTCATCTTTAAGAGGGTTTTTCAGTTGTTGGTCAATGGTCCATCCTATAGAGCCTCATTCCCTAATGCATTAGTTTCGAAATAGCAAGCTCTGCGAAAATAATGCTTTACGATGCAAGCTTTTTTTACCAGTTATAAGAATTGTCGTAACATCAAAATAGAACCAATTTGAAAAGAAAATTGCATCCGGTAATTTGATAATTAATAGATAATTTTTAAAAATAGTGTTACCCTCTTCAGTTTAGTGCGATTTAACCCTTTCAGTCCCATTGATGCCATTTGGCATCATCATGTTTCTTATCCTAATTTTAAAAAAAAAGTAATAATAACTCCCATTTGTCTCCTTTTAGTTACGAAATGATGCTCCGTGCCTGTTTGATGAGCACATCCGTGGAAAAGTGCGGACTGGAGACGGCTAATTTCGTGCGAAAGGCGCTGCAGTTCTCCCCTTCACTTGGAATGGAAACCTGCGCCAAGGCATAGAAGAACACCAACACATACTTAATAGAACTTCACTTCAAATAAGTGTTTACTTTGTAGATCTGATTTATACTTACGTATTGCATTGTATGCAGTAAAATATTTTAAATGTGAACACGTGTTGTTGATTATCCTGCTTTAGTTTATTTGAGAAATTGGACTAGTCCGTCGTGCACTGTTAAAAATTAGGCACTTTGTTTCACCAAAAATATGGTTCCAAGTAGCTGCAACGGCTGTGTGGTGAAACGATAATCCATATTTTTGGTATTCGGTTGAACCATTACTCAGGTTTTTGTTTCCAAATCCAGAAAAATGGTTCAACCAAACGCCGAAAAAAAGGTGAAACATTTCACCACACAGCCGTTGCAGCTACTCTTCCACTTGTAGCCTCGTTTTTGAGTAAGTATAGTGGTGTCTAGGTCAACATCATAGATATCCTAGTTAAATAATTAGATTGGCAGATCACGTGACCTCCAATGCTAACGACGGGACGCGCATGGAGGACCAGAATAAGAGGGCAAATGGGCCAGTATTGCCACCACATTAAGGAGAAAAATACTACGAAAAAATACCGTTTAATTCTAAAATTACAAAAAAATACAATAAAAATACTAAAAAAGCGTTTCACGAGTTTTTTAAAGTCACCAAAAAGATTCCAAAATGCAGCTAGTATTTTTTTTGTAATTTTAGAATTAAACGGTATTTTTCCGTAGTATTTTTCTCCTTAATGTGGTGGCAACACTGGCCCATTTTCCCTCTTATTCTGGTCTCCATGCGCGTCCCGTCGTTAGCAATGGAGGTCACGTCATCTGCCAATCTAATACTTTAACTATGATATCTATGGTCAACATAAAAATCTTTATTACTAAACTCCTTTTGATATGATATTGTTACAAAAACAATAACCACAAATACCCTAATTTATGTTTATGGGGGAATGTTTTTTGTATTTATATGACTATGAATTTTCGTTTCGATTATCCCCGTTGTACGGTGTTTTGATATCTTTTTTTTTTAATACTACGCTAATACTAATGGGTAAAGTAGCAAGTAGGCCGAAATAGGTAAAGTACAAAAATCTAAGGCGTGAACCCATTTTTTTATGTTGGTCGTTGGCGACTATTATTTGGTGATTATTACTTAACCTCTCGCAGCCTGTTAAAGACAAAAATATACGGTCATTTTCGCTCAGAAAATTTCCAAATTGTATTTTAATATTACGTTAAATTAGGTAGAATATTTAGCGATATACATTATTGAAATTTGATTTATCTGTAGCGTAAATTTTCTTAGAGGCATTGAACGTATTAAAACACCACGGTTTAAAACCTTGAGTACATTATTATTAATTATTTTAATAATACTATAGTGAAAAAAATTACGTTAAAGTAAAAAATATTGATTTAGTACAATATCTGTAGGAGAGTAAATTTTCTTTGAGGTATTGGGAATAACTTTTCATACAGTTGAACTTCTATAAATGACGTATTGAAAAAACATGGTTTGAGTACAATTATTAATTAAATATTTTCATAATACTATAGTAAAAAATTCATGTTAAAGTAACTAATATTTATTTAGTACAATATTTTAATACATATTATTCTGTTATAAGTATTTTACATTTGAAAATACAATTCCTCGTGATAGAATCAATAAAATAATAAGGGCATAAACATGACATTACATATATAATAGGGCATAAACAAAAATTATTTTACAAACATCTATGCACCTGAGGTGTTACACTACAAAGTAATACTGAATGGCACCAAATAAAATAAAGATTGGCACACTGATTCACATACGATCTATTTGCAAAAAAAAATTATTCATTCGCTTTCAGAAGAAAAACAGAGTAATGAAACTTAAAATATATAACAATAAATAATTCTAAATTTAATAAAACAACGAATATTATAGGAGCATCACTTAGGCACATACAAATAACTAAAATGGGAGCATCAATTGGTCAATTCAATAACTTTTTTTAAAGTTTCTGAAAAAACTTTTTAAAAAATATCAATATTAGTTTTGTGTCATTTTGTCGTGTTTCTGGAACACTTTGTCAAATCCTTTACAAAACAGTTTTTAAATAAAATGCCAGTTAAAACACTACTCGACATTCAATTCATATTTTAAAATCATATAATACACCATTTACAAAAAAATATATAATTTTTTGTGATTAATTTCGATTTCTGATACTCTAGAAACATACATCAGCAAAAAAAAAAGTTTATACATCTTAAATACACCATAAGTGAAATGGTCTGATTTTTTTGTGGTAACTTATTTGACACAGGGGAATCATAAAATTTTCTTGTAGGGTTTTACTTTTCACTTTGCATAAATAAAAAACTATGTTTCCTACAAATTACTTATTACGTCTTATGCGATGGTGTATACTATCTCTAATTTACTCATATAAGCTTCGGCTAGTTTTTTCAATGCTAGCATTACACTGTAGTAATATATTCGCTACCTGCTTCGATTAGCATAGTTGTGACACCATATCTTGAATGGTTATATCATATAGTAAAGACATATACTGCCCTGCACCTTTGCCGCAATAATGTTTCGCCACTCTGACAGTACAAGACCTGAAGGATCCTTGTATCCTGGAAAAAGGAAGAAGATATGTAATCATTACGTACGTATGAAGAAAAGTTTACTTTAGATAAAAGCTATTACTTCCTACTGCTGAGCCACACACAAGTTTACGTTGAAACGAGGACACTTCAAACATTAAAAACACTTTTTCAGTATACTTTTACCGTACAAACTTTTACCGTACCGTTTTCAACACTTTTACCGTTCACCAGCAGTGGGTTGTATCACATGCAGGTAACCATGACAATGAAGTCACAGGCAGACTGGCGAAAGAGGGCTCAAAGAGTGCCATAATTAAATCGACTTTTTTAACTTTTCAAGAACAGCGAAAAACATAAGCTCAATGTTTCATGGCGCATTCCACCCAAATATCAATGGTATTCCAGAAAAGGCACTCTTTTAAACTTCAAATGTGACAGAAGCTCACAGACCTCTTTGGCCAGACTTGCAAGGGGGGACATAAAGTGCCTTTCCTTTGTGGATTGATCTAATACCTACACTCTTAAAACAAACGAGCGGTTTTATACTTATAGGAGTGGATTTCACTCTTTTTCGGAGTGGGTAAAAGAAATAAAAGAAAACAATCTGCATCCTACCCTCTTAAAACGAGCGGTTTTAACTCAGTCTGAGTTAATTTCCACTCCTTTCCGGTGCCGAAAATGCACTTCCCCTATAGGAGTGAATTTCACTCTTTTGTTTTAAGAGTGTACCAGAATTGTAAATACAGTAGAACCTCGATTATCTGCCCCTGTTTCATCTCTCTGTTAAACGACCGTCGCTAAGATAACAATAAAAAATCTCCAACAAGGTTGTTCTTGGTTTTACACAAACCAGCCTCAGAAATCTTTGGCAAAGTGAGGAATATTCGGCGATACGGGAATCGTAATTCTCCGGTGTTTCTAAAATCAGATTTCTCTAGGGATTCTTGAAATCGGGAAACTCCGGCGTTTATGAAATTAGGAAACTGCGATGATAGCAAATCTTTGGCAACTCAAAAAGGTAAAAGCGAATATCTGGCAATTACAGATTCCCGGAAACTTCTAAAATTGTTTTGAACTCCAAAAGAAATCTACTATAAAACAAAAATAATAAGTGCTTTGTCTTGAACACCGCTCAGATATTTGTCGAAAGAATAAAAATTAAAAATGCAGATTTTCGGCGCTCTTCTGTATCAGTTTTACTATTTAATGAAAATTCTCTATTATCCGGTATTTTCGATTATTTGACCTACCTCCAGTCCCAATCAGATCGGATAATCGAGGTTCTACTGTAGTGCACTGCTGCCTAGGACATCCTGCAGTGTCTTGGACTCGAAAAGCACGATTTAACACCCGAACCTTTGACTGTCAGTTTTACTTTCTGAGTGTCAACAACCTTTTGGAACTCGACTGACTACTGTCAAACGAGCCAGAACGAGCTGAGGTTTAGTAATGTGGCGGTTACCACACGCACGCAATCTCAATCAATCATCCACTCGCTAGAGGGCGCATATTTACCTCTGCGTTCCTACCAGTATCCTGAATATTGAATAACATCGGAAATAGTAGTATATAAGCCGAGGTAACTCATCTCCACCTTGAGGATCCTTTTGGTAGACTGTGGGTTACTGAGGCCGCTACAGTAACAACAACAACAACACAAAAGATTTTTATAGATGGGTCCGAAATGGCGCGGAAACATCAATACCGCACCTTATCGTCTCAGTATGCTCGCCTCATAAGCCTAAGATCGCAGCTTCTATTCCTGGCTGAGTCGGCAGGGATGGGAAAATTGTCAGTATGCATGTCATATTATTATGTAACATGTCAAAGATCCCTTGAGTACCCATTTGGCTTGAGTTCTCTCGGCAAAAACAAATCTTGGCATTCTTTAACATCCACAGAGAGCTCAGATCCATTGTACTCTGAGCGTCAATGGTAGCGAGAACCGCCTAGATGCTGCTTACGGATGGTACCACAAAAAAATGGCTCTCAGTTCTGGGGAATATCCCAAGTCTGGTAAAGGCTTGATCCGCCAAAAAAAAAAACAGCCCCGTTTAGAAAAAAAAAATTAGTAGCTAACAAATTTGAATGCAAAAAATGCATTTACCAGATTTGGCTAAAATTTCGACAGTGGTGATCTCACATTGTCCTATCTAGTACTGTGGAAAATTCCGTGAGTGGGTTTACTTTCTAGGATGTATTGGATAATTTCAGGTTTTGTCCATTTTACCTAAAGGGGTACTTCAGGGATAAAACTCAAAATGTTAAATCAGGTGAGAAAAAGAAATGAAATTAGCATGAAAGTCATTCCCTTGTATTCTTTTATCACTTTCTATATTTGCAGTAAATTTTGAAAAAGGTTTTTACATTTCCAGAATAGACTTTAATAAAATAAAGAAAATATCTGCATTAGTTAACACTTTTCCCCGGCAAAGTTAATTTTAACGTGTATTTAGATATTTGAGATGGACTGGTTTGTATAGTCTTAGCGTTTCCAACTGGTTGGTCATGACCCACTAGTGTAGCTCTAGTGCGTAGCGTCTAGTGTAGCTCTAATGCGTTTTCTAGATTTGTCCAAAGAGCCTCCAACTATATGGAGTGAAGGGAGAGGGGTATCGGAGACTGGACTGCAAAATCAGAAGACACAACTACGTGATGATCAGGAAGTCATATAATTATAATGTATACAATCAGAGAATGTGTATTGTTATTCTATGCATGATAAAACGTATTTAATCACTGTATAAATTATTTAAATATTTCCCAGTTTAAAAAAATGAATACTAGCCAAAAAGGTACGGTTATATTTTTTAAATTATAAGACTTTAGGAAAATGCTGATTCAAAGATTTTTCTATCGGGCGTTTTTCAGTTTACGTTTATTTTCCTTAAAGTTGCACAAGTTTTCTGTGGGTGGCGCTAGTGTTCAACTAAAACTTTATTGTAAATAGGACTTTATGAGAGGCCAATGAGAGAGACGCCTCTATATTTGGGTGAAAGAAGGACCTACTACGCCAGCTGTCAAAAAAGTTATAAAATATTGATATAGTGCATTCTTTTCAACTTACCTGCACAATCTGGCGATTTGCTGGAGTCCAGAATTATATAGACCGGTGCTGTAAATTGAGGCGTGACGCTGTGCTGATTCCATGGCCATAAATATGCAAGTCATGAACTTATCGGATTTTCTTTCGATGCACTGACCGTTTTGACGAAAACCTAAAAAATTGCTAAAGTAAGTTCACATTTTAAAATATGGCCTCAAGTGATAGCTTAGACAAAAAATTTTAATGAACAGTGTGGCTTGAGGGCAAAAACAGAAATTTACGGGGTTTTTTTACCTTCTGTGCGTTAAAACCGGTTTTTCCCGTAATTTTTGAACCAGGTTTTTTTTTTAGGAATAACCATATATTTTAATGTTTTACAAAATAAAAAACTTTTATTGGTACACCACTTTTTTCAATAGGAAATTATATTAAGATAATTTCTTTAAAAATATACATAATTATGATTTCCTAAACAAGAAATATTTTTTAATAATAATTTTTTAATTTATGCAGGGTAAACAAACATACATTTTTGCTTATTTCCAAGCCGTTCAGAAGGTAAATTATAGCAAGCAATTATTAATTTACAAGCTGAATTTATATTAAAATGTTAACAATTTAAATTTCCTTAAGTGTAAATAAATGTTTCGAACTCTAACTGGATTTTTGAATTTCTTATATAAATCCTTTTAATTTTATTTTAAAAATACAATCTTGGTATTAACTTCATCCACGGCCTACTCAACTACTAAGGCCGAAGAAGCTTTCCCAAACAAGCTCGGGGACGGAAATTTTTTGACTTCATACTTCCGAGTGACGTTGTTCCGAAGATGAAGAAAACCTGTCTCGAAAGCTGTTCGAAACCACTCGTTCACGGCTGACCACAATTTTAGGGATCCGAATGCGTCCGAACTAGTTTCTCGATCTTCGGCACTGAGAACAGTGACGTCAAAATTTCCGTCTACGCTCATGTTAGAGAGAGCTTCTCTGGCCTTGTTATTGAAGTTGGCCGTGACTCATCGGAATCTGCTATTAAAACTAACCTCTTCGGAGATCGGATGTTTCGTTGCACAGATGAGTGAACATGTTCGTTACACCATTAATCAGTAATGAAAACAATTTGTAATTGTCTGGATCACAGGTTCTCAGGTAGTCATCTTTGCAAGACCAATCTTCCTGGAGATCGCTGAAAATGTAAACAAAGAAATTGATTACTATAATTTATAATCAATATTATATCTAGTTTTCATCGAAAATTCAATAACTATTCTTTTTTATTTATTTGTATTTCGAAGAATAAATATGTGATATTGCTCTGACTTTAAAAAAAGTTAAATATTTTATTTCAACATATAACATTGAAACTATCTATCACCTTAAAAATGTAACTAAACGACTGATTTTTAAATAGGGGAGACCGGGGCTAGTTTTCCATGTGTTCTTATTTTTGAGTGTATATTTTTTACCTTTATTTATTTTGAAAATATAAGACTTTATTTTTATTTTTAATTATGTTTTTCAGTAAAATACACCTCATCTTATATTCCTCTCTGTTTGTGCACATTTCATACAAGATTAAATTAATGCTCATAAAAATAGTGGGGCTGGAAAGCCCAGTAGGTTAAGGCGTTCACCTTGCATGCGGAAGGTCCCATGTTCGGGTCCGGGCATCGCCAAAATAACTGCCGACCTATAAACGGCCTGTGCAGCCAAAAAAAAAAGTCCGACGAATAATACCCCGTGTGAGGGAATGCACGTTAAATATCCCTCAAAGTCTCGACGCTGCGTACGATGTCTCCCTTAAAAGTTGCGTTGGTTGCCTACTCAGGTATAGGCTCGTCACTTGACTGTAGTTCTAAATTATGACGCCCGTCGCCAATACTCTTCGTGTAGCTCTAGTGCGACGATAATTCAACCTAACCATAAGGACCTAACCAATTTCAATTAAGCCCCAAACTACACCTTTTTTACCTTACCTGCAATGTTCTTCCAGAAATTTCTCCGAAACTCCGAATCCTGTGTAGGCTGCATAAATGGAGACATCCCTGGGGCAGATCTCGTGGACACTTTTTTCACAATCGATTTCGGCGAAGGCAGGACTGAAAGCTGACGATAAACACTCTTAAAACAAAAGAGCGGTTTTAACTCTTAATTTCCACTCCTTTCCGTGCCAAAAATGCACTTCCCCTATTGGAGTGGAGTTCACTCTTTTTGCGGAGTGGGTAAAATAAATATAAGAAAACAATCTACGTCCTACACTCTTAAAACGAGCGGTTTTAACTCAGTCTGAGTTAATTTCCACTCCTTGCCGGTGCCGAAAATGCACTTCCCCTATATGAGTGGATTTCACTCTTTTGTTTTAAGAGTGAACATTTGCACAACAAAGATATCCACCAAAAAACCATTACTAGAGCAGTTTTCTTTTTTTTATTAGAAAAACCTTTGAGGGTCTATTGTAATTTGAGAGTGCATTTAAAATTCTTCGAAATAATTTCAATGGGCTTGTTTCAACACTTTGTCAAAGAAAACAAAACAACCAATGAAATCGCAGTATGGAGAGCGTGACATCATAAGAAATATTCCCATTCGCTATTTATTAAAGAAAAAAAGTCCGATAAACGGCAACTTATTTCTGTTATAATTTTTAACGACAGTTAAAATTTTCTTTTTAGTCATCAGTAATGTACATAAACTTTAAATAATGACTATAGTTTTAAAGTTTACGACTACATCAGCCCAGTTTTTTACGATCTGTGTTTACGAGCTGATATCTTTCGACTGCGTTACGCAGGGCCTGAAAATGACGGGCAGTCGGCTCAAGGCCCGGATACTTTTGGAGCCCTTTTTCGACCGATATCTTAACAAAAAATACATAGTTTTAAAAACAAGAATATTTAAAGTAAGGTCAACCATCAAATTTAATAATAACAATCTATCATAAAGTTTCTTTTTTTTTATAAAAGCAAAACTAATAATACTTTAAATTACTTTGTCAGTAAATGATCCGAAATTGTTATGTGTGAAGCAAAATGTATGGGCTTAAAGCCATAATAATGGGCCCCCGGGCCTTGTAGGCCTAGGCGATGATAGGGGCCTGGCGTTACTCACCTATCAGCAGAAGACAAGCGACGATCGCAACCCCCATGTCCGAGTCCTGTCGTGAGCCACAGCCGAATGCAGTGCAATGATCAGGCACTGATTGCAGTAATGGCCCGCGTCCTGTTTAGAATCACAGGATACGGTTGGAATCGCTTCTTCGAACTGCGTCGCCACAAGGTGCACTCACATCATTGAAACATCCTTCTTTGCCATATGCAAATAACCGAACGAGGAAATCTTGTGATGGGAGGCGTTATAATTGCCTGGTTTGAGGATGGATTACAAGTTGTTGAATGAGGGCTGCAACCGAAAAAAGACACTTTCTCCCACACTGTAAAAAAAAATCAGGAACGTTACTGGGAAATGTTGGGCAACTGAGTTACCCAATTTTTTACCAGTATTGTTCCTAGGAATATATCAGTGTGTAACTTTCCCTAAAACAATCTCACATAAAGCCAGTACTATCCTGAAAATATCGCAAGATGTCTATATGCATATGCAAGAAACACGGGATAGAGCCACTATTATCTCTACTTTTTTCTCAACTACATGCTGCTTGCATTGGCTATTTGATCCACCCACCTTTGGGTCCACTCATCGAACCACTTCATGATTGCGCCCAGTCGCGGTTAGGGTTGGTTGTTGACAACGATCCATTTTATCGAATTGTCAAGTTAAATGATTTTACTTATGTTTCTGAGTAAAACCTGAAAATCCAAAAAAAAGTTATGTAAACTTGAAAGGGCCAGGAATGTTTGCGATATAAAAGAGTAACGTTACGCATTTTTTTACAGTGCAATTCTGTTCGAGGTACAGCTATGAATATGAGGAAGTTTGGAAATCGCAACAAATTAATGTACGGTTGCTATACTTATTAGGTTGTACGTTAGTTGACTAGTTTGAGGTTGGAAATGAAATGGCTAAATGAGGGCCCGCAAGGTCACTTTTTCCCAATTTTGTTCAAAGAACAACTAGTATTAATATAGGGCTCAAGTCCTTTCGTTAGTGAGTTTGAAAATCGCAACAAATTAATATAGGGTTGCTATACCTATAAGTATGTATTGAATTTCAAAAGGAATGTTTACCAAATCCATGCATTTTTCATGTTTTGTAACTTAACAGAAAACGCAACCAGATCGAGAATGTGACATTCGCAGTTAGATCTTCAAATATAGGCTGAAATTTAACTGAAACGCTTCGAATTCGTGCACGATTGCTCTGCGAATACGATCTGTTAATCTTCGCTCTCAAAAAACCGTATTTAACTTCACAAACCACGCGAATTCGTGCTAAAGGGCGTGTCATTCGAGCCATTCGATAAGAATACTACGCCTACCTTTTTTTACGTGAAGTTGACCAATGAAATAATTCGATAATCACTGGAAATATAGAGGTGAGAAAATCCCGTTCCTTTAAAGATTCATCCAAAGCGTTTACGTTTGTTTTAATGAATCGTTCAAAAAAACGAATCTTTGATTCGTTCTTTTTTTTGGCTAAGCGAGTTGGAACAATTCTTTATCCAAACGATTCTTGGTAATAAACTTTTTATCCGACAAATCTATTGGGTTTCCCCTCACAGCTTAATAAGTTTCCGGTCGGGGTTTCCTTTTTTCTTGTAAAACCAATATGGTATTTAACATTTTCCCCCCGATATTGAGAGCCAAAACCGTAAACAAACAATTCGCACGCGATCGCTCGAATGGCCTGAGACCAATCGTGGTGTGACGTCATTCGCGCGCGAAGGATTTTGTTTCAGTTTAATTAGGAAACGAGCAAAATCTTCGAATCTCCACCCATTCGCAGGCGAATCACTCACGTTGCGTTTCAGTTAAATTTCGGCCCAAACCACGACTGTGAAATTTAAGCCCTGGTTTGTAAGAATACAAAATCGGCCGCTGAGATGTGCGTACGATTTTCCCACCTTCTTATTGGCCCTGGTTGTCACGTAACCGGAGCTCCAAAAATGACGTTGATCTCAACATTCGTAAATCTCAAATCAGTCGTGGTTTGATTAGAGTGTCCAAAACTTGCGAAATGGCCGATATATATACCTATTCAGAATCTGGGCCGTAGTGAGCCTAGTGGTCAGCGTCTCGGTCTCGGAATCGGAAGGTCCTGCGATCGAGTCCCGGTACCACTGAAGAACTACCGAGTATATGCGGAGTACGTGCTCGTTAAATCTGTTGGGTCCGAAAGTCCTCTAAGTTCCCATACCAAATCAATACCTCTGGGGGTGACAAGCCAATTCTGGGGATCCTCTAGTTGGCCTCTGTCTCTAAAAATTAGATGGATCCACTTATGTGTGTGTGTTGTCTGTTGTGTCTGTCTTACTTGACGAAGGTTTATAAGCGGGTCGCTGACCAAGCACACAAACCTGAATATATATGTCTACCAACCAACCAACCTATTCAGAAGAGATAACAGTGACCTTCGCTCACTACGCATGAGTCAGGTGCAGACGCATCGCTAAACGTGAATTCTAACAAATCAACCAAGCTAATATAAGACGATGATATCGCAGAGCAGGGCCTTTTATTAGCGCCTTGTCGTGCGTCCTGAGTCCTTATACAGGTCCGGTATTGTCGGAATCAAAATGTTCTGTTCATATGTGACGCCATCTGTTTAAACAGATCTGAATGAACAATTAAACATCATATAAGTGCCATATGAAACAAGAAGTGGGGAGGGATGCACAGCGAGTGTATTAAAATTGTTCTGTTATAATATATTTAATTTGTTGTTGTGTGCTGTAATATATTAAATAAGTTAAACTCTGTTACAACGATAACTTGTTTATAATGCCACAAATGTTTGGTCCCTTGAATTGCTAATTTTATAATATCTTGCTTATAACGATGTTTTTTGTTTAACTTCTCGGTTATAACGCTAAAAAATATATGTTTAATACGATATCCAAATGCCTTCTTAAGGCATTTTCTCTTTTTTTAAAGTCATTTTAATTATTTAAATTTTATTTTATTCGTCCAAATGATGCGAAAAGTCACCAAACTTAAAATTTATTTCCCGCCTAAAAATGTCTGATCGGAGAAGGAGAAATTAAACTACTACTAATAGCGCATATAGTTAAAATTTATTCTATAGATGTCTTTTTTTATTCTTTGATTGATTATGTGAGTACATGACACACGTAATTTACATGCTTTTAAACACTTAGTATTAGTATTCAACTCTGTTTATAATGTTACTCGTTTTTAACGTCATAAACCTCGAGGTCAATTGAATGAAGCTATAACCTAGCTATATTGGGCTGTAGGGAACCTAGTGGTCAGCGTCTAGGTCTCGAGATCGGAAGGTCCAGCGACCGAGTCCCGGTACCACTGAAGACCTACCGTGCGGAGTACGTGCTCGTTAAATCTGTTGGGTCCGAAAGTCCTGTGGTCGGTCTTTGCTCAGTTTACCACGGGTATAGGTCCCTGGAGACTATTTCCCTCCCCTTCAGGGACATGTCTAAATTGTGGAGGTGGCGATAGATGGCAGCATCTATCACATATGTCGTGTGTGTTGTGTGTGTCTGTCTTACTTGACGAAGGTTTATAAGCGGGTCTCTGACCAAGCACACAAACCTGAATATATGTCTACCAACCAACCTAGCTATACTAGGTTGTAATTTGCCTAATTTTTCCCCAGTTCTAAGCAGCAGGCTGATCCTAATGGTTTTCGACTGAAGAAGCGCCTCGAAAAGTTAAGGTTACTCGAATAAGGTACAACTTGACTACTCGCGAAGGCGTGAGAGAAAATAAGCTGCTAATCAAAAAAGTAAGACCTTTCTTAAAAAAATTTTATAAAAAAATATTTAAAAGTTTATCTTAAAAATTTTTTTATCGAAATATCTTAGGCCATATATAAAAGGGATGATTTTGTTTAATTAAACCCAAGAAATGATTGACTGCAATATTGAAAAGGGTGTCCATTATCTTTATATTAAAATCATTGAATTGGCTTTCTTTTTTTTATTCATAGCAGTGAAAATATGATAGTATGATCTTAGAATTTATTGTTACAGGACTATATCTGTCATGCAAAATGCAAGTGAAGTAGGAAAAATTCAGTTTTTTGCGATAACACTTTCCCGCTCTTTTACACTACAATTATAACGTAAAAAGTGGTGGCTCTTATAATGGCTATGTCCGTCTCTACCCACTTTCATAGTCCAAACTACAAATGCTACTGACAAGTGTGATACGTCAAAAAATTCTGAGAATTGAAATTAGAAGACATTGAAAATCTCAGAAAAAAATTCGAATTCTAAGTACTTCAATTATCTAAAAACATTTAATATACTCATTTAAACAGCATAAGAAATTAATTTTTATTAAAATTAAATCACCATTGCCACTAACAACAATTTCAAGAAAAACATGAACTTTCAAATAAAAAAAATTAAAGGAAATTTATTTTTGTGACATAAATCTGTTTGAAATGACACCGTAACATATTTCACAATGAGATTCTTTGATTGTTCGTATTATTTGTTTAGAAAGAAGCACAAGGCATTCTATTTTTTTTTACTTTGAAAAGCAAAAGTAATTTTTCAATTACATTTAAGCATGCATTAATGAATAATTAGTTTTAATACTATTTATTCCTTTTGATATCCTTTTTGTTGCTTTATTTTTAATGGTATTAAAAAAAATCATTTGTTGTAGTTAAATTAAATAAGGCATTAATTCCTGGGAGGTTGATAATATACCAATTGGGTCCGATCCCAATCGCTTCGGAGTCTTACTGTTGATCATATAAATATAGGAAGAGTAGCAGATATGCCCATCGATTGCACAATCCCCGATTGTGTGAGGAAGCCGCTTTTCGTCGTTTTCGCAATGCATCATGGGATACTGGCTTTTGCCGAAGAGTTACATGCAATAAAAATTGCATTTTTAAAATGCTTCTTTTATGAATAAATACCTCAAATCTACCAGAAATTATCAAAACACATCCAGTGATAAACTTATGCTAGCAAAACTGGCAAAAAGTTTTAACACTAGTTAATATTTAATATATATTTTTTATTAGTCGAATTTATCTCATGGTGCCATCTGGTAGCTTATGACACGCCATGGGCGAGCGGGATGTTTTGGCTTGCGAACTGCCTTATGGGATACTGGTGGAAAAGTGGCTTCACCTTTTCCCCTAGGGGCGTATCTGCTACTCTTCCTATATCTATGGTTGATCATCATCCTACCACAGGGTAAATGAGCTCGATCAACCGTCTCCAAACGAAAAAGCCTCAGTGTTAATCCAATGGAAAACAAACTATTTCCTAAGCCACATTTCTCTGACTGTATTGAATATTTTTACAAACGATTTTTTTTAAACATGACAAATATGGCTGACTAACAGGTCCCCACTTTTTGAAGTTAATTCGAATATTTTTTTTTTTTAATTTTCAATAAATAATTTTGCACAAAATAGTAGAAACAATTTCAAAAAGTAAGAAGAGACCTGTAAGTCAGCTACATTTATCATGTTAAGAAAACAGTTCCTAAAAATATTTAACACGGCCGGAGAAATGTAGCTTAGAAAATAATTTTTTTGCCATTGGATTAACACAGAGCTGCTTTGATGCGAGATGATGCTCGGTGCCTGTTTGATGAGCACATCCGTAGAAAAGTGCGGACTGGAGGTGGCGTACTGGATTTCGTGCGAAAGGCGCTGCAGTTCTCCCCTTCACTTCCCTAACAGCCATGTGACGAGTATGTGACGAAAAGCGATATCACATACAAGTCACTGAAGATCGCTGTGATGTCACATTCAAAGTCACTTTTTTGTCACATAGAAGTTGAATGTCCGCTTTTGTTACGTATCTTCTACGTAACATGGATATCGATGATATCGCAGCAATGTCGCATTGCGACTTGTATGTGACATAACTGACTTCTGCGACCAGTATGTGATTTACCTAGCTAAAAATAAACTGCAGTAAAATTTCTGGCGGCGCCATCTAGTGAAATGTTTTTAAATCTCACAAAGATAAATAAAAAATAATTATCAGGAAGTTGAGTTGTATTTATACCTAAGTAGGAAGGCAGGAGCACGGGATTTGATCTGGGGGTATTTGTATAGCTGTTCAGCGCGCAACCAACTGCGCTATTGGAGCTTGCAAATTGGAGCGCGTTTTAAAATTAGGAATGGTATATCTTATAATTAGAACATGCAAAATTACACACTCCATGGATTCGATTATAGTCAATAAATTTGATTCATGGTTTTGCGTACAATTTGTCTATGATTTTTATTTAAAGATATTTAAATTAGATTTAATTAATTGTTCTAAGGTGGTAATAAATAAATTGGATGCAAATTTTGTGAGTTAGAAAAAAATATATATTAAGAATTCCTTTAAGATTAATTTATTTTTAAATTTTCTATAAAAAGGTGAGAACAAGCTGAAATATTAAGCAAATAATTTTTAAATCTGCTTTTTTTTGTTTAAATTTTACTGTCTCTTTATATAGGTGGTATTATTTTCTTCTTTTTTTCAAAATCAAATCAAAAACTTCCATGGAAATTGGAAAAAAGAATTTGAATCGCCAATTATAGCTTTGATATCGTTTCTGAATTTTTAGATGTTACATATTAACAAAATCTAGATCTGCGATTTGAACTTAGCTAGATTATAAAAAAAACCTCATTACTAAATTTAATTTAATGTAATAAACTCATTTTAAATTTTCCTGGAAACTTAAGAATATTTTGCCAACACAGAAATAATTTTTTTTTTGCAAACATTTTGTCCACAGGAAGGCACAACAAAAATGTACCCGTTTTACATGCGTAAAATATTAAGCTAATTTGCAAAAAAACAGCAAATGTTAACATTAAAAAATTAAATGTTTTTCCACGAAAAATTCCAACAATTTTTAGCTGTGATACAATTACTACAAGTGTAAAATATCAAAACTAATTTCAAAAATAAAGAGCAATTTTAAAATAAAGGTTCACTACAAAAAAATTTACAGTATTTTTGGGGTTAACGCACACATTATTTTTTAAAAATAACTTCAAATAAACTTTAGATTAGTTTTAAAAAAATAGCTGAAATACTTTAAGCCAAGATGAAACTACGAAAAATCTACAGTATTTTTGCAATTAACCAGCTTATATAATTTTTTTTAATAGATCACTTCAAATCACCTTTAGATAAGTTAAGTATTTAAAATCAAGATGGCCCTTCAAAAAATCTACAGTAGTTTTGCAGTTAACAGCCCACAGTGACCTTTGAAATAAATCACTTCAAATTAACTTTAGATTTTATTGCAAAATAACTGAAATTTTTTTACAGTCGACATTCTTCTACAGAAAATCTGCAGTTGACTGTAGAAATACTTCAAAATCACTTCGCTTCTGTAGAAAAACTGCAGTTTATTTTTAGCTGGGTATAGGGATGAACATAATATTGCAGCAATGTCGCATTGCGACTTGTATGCGACCTAGGTGACTTGCGTGGCGAATTAGCGACGAACTTGACATCGCAGCAAGGTCATATAGATCATGTTGCAGCCATATTGGTATGGGACAAAAATGAGATATCACATACAAGTCACAACACAATGCCACTGCAATATCGCATTGTGATATCACTGGAATATCACATACAAGTCACATTGTGACGGGGATTAAAGCGACATCGCTGTGTCATCACATACATGTCACAATGTAATGTCACTACAAGAGCAAATTGCGACATCTGTGGGATATCCCCATTGTAACTAGGATTTAGATGACATCACTGCGATATCACATACAAGCCAAACTATGATGTCACTGCAAGATCGCATAGGGACATCCCTTTGATATCGCATACCAGTCACATTGTGACGGCGACTTACGCGATATCACTGCGATGTCACATATTTGTCACATTGCGACTGTGACCTATAGGGTGACAAAAAATTACGTTGCAGCGACGTAACTGTGACAAACCTGGCTGTTAGGGTTGGAATGGAAACCTGCGCCAAGGCATAAAAGAACCCCAACACATACTTAAAAGAACTTCACTTCAAATATGTCAAAGTTTTTGCTTTGTAGATCTGATTTATACTTACGTATTGCATTGTTTTCAGTAAAATATTTTAAATGTGAACACGTTTTGTTGGTTATTCTGCTTTAGTTGAAGTTCTTGAATGTGTCTAGATATGCAAAGTTTCAGTTAGAGTATCTCACTTCTGTCACACAAAAAAAGCCTCTCTAGATATATTTTTGTATAAAAGATTGTTTATTTGAGAAATTGGAGGTAATTTTTTAGTATGAAACTCATGGGTAGTCAGTGTTGTTTTGGTGCTGTTTTGTTTCATAAATGCAATATAGTTAAGTCTTGTTTAAACGAATCGCAAGAGAGCCTACAAACTGCAATTACTTTTAGCTTATTTCGATAATGGGAACCCAGGACACACAACCCAACTTGTAGTTTTTGGCTTGTAACTTTAAAAAGAAACTCTTTACGGATGTTCAAATGCAGTAAATTTATACTTTAATAAGTATTACACAATATATATATATTAGTATTTTTCTGAAGTATTAACAGCAATATTAGTAAAATATAAATTATTTAAAACTCTAGTTTTAGGTCATTTATCCCAATGCATAGGGATACATGAACCCCCCATTAGGGATACGTGACCCAACCGAAAAATGTGGTAGTAAGACTTAGATTATGAAAATACTTTTATCTAATAACAAAACTAACATCATATTATAAAATTAAAATGGATTTTATAGTTTTTTATTACAAAATTATTGCTTCTTATTTTTATCACATGAATTATGCTTATATTAACGAACTTATCAAATTTAAACGTCAAATCTTGTCTAAATAGAAAACTGGGGCTTCTTTTATTTTGCAGAGAAAACACAGGTGATTGAAGAATCGCTTCTATTTGATCAATATCAACTAGAGATGTATTATCCATTTCAGGCAAAACATTTTCCATCGACTCTTTTTGCATACTGAATTGTAAACAATTTCCCAACAAACCTTGGATTCCAAACAAACCTTGGATCCAACAAACCTTGGATTTCCAACAAACCTTGGGTTCATTTACTTTTGGACTCCCGTGATTTTTAAAAAAATACTATATTGGTTATACTTCTTGTGCTACTTTTGTATTTCTTTATTTGGGTAACGTATCCCTAATTGGTTTGGGTCAAGTATCCCTAGTTGCACTTTTTTTTATTAACCCCAAAACAAAGACATTTGCGAATAATTACATTAGCACTGTTATGCACGTAATTGTAGGTAATAGCATAAACAAAACAAGTAACTAATTGAAAAAATCTTTCCTGTAAACCAAAAAAAATTAGACCGATGAATCTTACGGCACCAAAAATTTAGTTTCAGTGCATGAAAACGTATTTCTTCGTATAGCTAAACACGTACGAAATGATTCAGCTGGTTGTTTTCACCAAGTGATCAGCTGAATGAAAGGGAAAAAGTGATGCCACTTCCAACACATAAAACTTTTCCAATGCTGAGAAAACAGCATTGGGTTATGTATCCCTTGTGGGTCAATTGTCCCTTCTTCCCCCTATATACTATATATGAAGGATTCAAAAGCGTCTCGGGGAGCACATAGCTTAGTTCTAATTAACAGTAGATAATCCAGCTTAACCGTGTTCGTTTTAACGATGTTTGATTGTACTACAAAAAATGCTTAGATGCTTTTAAAACATGGTGTCACAAGAAATTCTTTATTCGTTACGGCCACGTTTAAAAAAATACTCCAATTCTATTGTGGCTAAAGCCACAAGTACTTTTTGGTATTCTAAACCTAAAAGCGTTTTATTCTTACCCACCCTTAGGTTTAGAATACAAAAAAGGTTTTTACTTACGTACACACAAAGTTTTGCAAGTAAATAAACGTGAGGATTTATAGCCTTCTTTGAGTAAGTATAGTGTCATCAAAATGAAAAAACTTAATTTCTAAACTCTTTATGATATGATCTTATTACCAAAAAACAGTTGTAGGGCCACAAATACCCTAATTTATATTTATAGGGAAAGTTTTTGTAGGTATATGACCATGAATTTTCGTTTCGATTCATTCCTGTTTTACCGTATTTTGATATTTAAAAATAATAATAATACGCTTTGAGGCCTAAATGGATAAAGTAGCAAAAAGCTACGGTGTGAGGCCGCTCTTTTTATGTTGGCTGTTGGCGACTATTATTTGGCGACTATTATTTGGCGATTATCACTTAACCTCTCCAACAGCCTGGTAAAGACAACAAGAAGCTCTGTAAGAACTAAAATAGCCTACTTTCCTATTGCTATAATAATCAAATAAATTGTTATAGTTCTTAATGATTTCCTTTCACTGTGTTAGAGGAATTATATGTAATCACTGAATTATATGTCAGCAATCAAAGAAACACAAGTTATATTATAATCATAAGGTATTTATAGAGTTTTTTAAAATTTATATTGTAGTTATAAAATATTAATATAAAAAACAGCATATTAATTTCAAGACATTTTAATATTTTCCAAACTTGGCAGTCGACTGATTGATTGAGTTTTATGACATTCGTTAGTTTTTTTACTTACATAAAAGGTACAAAGCACTGAAAGATCAGATATCAAATGTCGAAATGCATTTGAATTTTTGCGAGAAATCTGTTATGAAATCTGTTATTTCTATTGTAGCACAGTTCGGCAAGGTTGGATAAAATTAAAACCACAAAAGTCAAATACAAAATAGGTTTTCAAAAAAAAATCATCTATATAAAGTACTTTATATTACTGTGAGCTTAATTTATACTAATTACAATGCAACTTACTATTTACAATTTTAAAATACAAAATAATATCCGTCATAAAAGGTGCATTATTTTTATTTCATGATGCAAAAATTAAACATAAAATTACTGCATTTCTCTTAATGTAAGGTTCAAACTAAAATGCCTCTTCAAAGCTATGATTTCAGTGCAAATCAATTCTGGTACATAGTTACATGAAAGACGCGCACGGACAGACAGACAGACGGACATCGACCGCATGTCAATACCTACTATTTTTAAATAAATAAAGTTTCTCATGCCATTGTCTCTTTGGCAACAGTGATTTAAATGACTCATAATTGAATTTCAATGCTAATTCAATGGGAAATTCGTCGACAAATAGTAGATTTATGTCCGTCCGGACGTACAGACAGGCGGACAAAAAGTATGAAAGTTAGGTCTCTGATGTCATATCTTTCTAACAAAAAAAGAATTTTTAAGATCCGATTGATAGAACCGATTTTGGAAGGGGGGTACGGACATACAGACAGACGGACAGACAGACGGACATCGACCGCATGTCAATACCTACTTTTTCATTTTTTTAATTCTTTCGAATTAAAAAAAGAAAAGTAGGCTTAAAATGTATAAGAGGTTTTCTCTCGGAAAATTTCAAAATCGTATTCCAATCTTGCACTAAATAAATTAGAATATTTAGTGATAGATTACTGAAATTTGATTTATCTGCAGCGTAAATTTCCTTAGATGTATTGTAACTTTTCATTTTGTTGAACTTCTATACACGACGCATTGAAACGACACCATTTAAGTACATTATTAATTAAAGATTTTCATAATACTATAGTGAAAAAAATTATGTTAAATAACGAATATTTACTTAGTACAATATCTGGGAGCGTAAATTTTCTTAGATGTATTGTAACTTTTTATTTTATTGAACTTCTATATACATGACGCTTTAAAACGACACGATTTAAGTACATTATAATTAAACATTTTCATATTACTATAATGAAAAAAATTATGTTAAACAACGATATTTACTTAGTACAATATCTGGGAGCGTAAATTTTCTTAGATGTATTGTAACTTTTCATTTTGTTGAACTTCTATACATGACGCATTGAAACGACACGATTTAAGTACATTATTAATTAAACATTTTCATAATACTATAGTGAAAAAAATTATGTCAAAGTAAAGAATATTTATTTAGTACAATATTGCAAAGCATATTATTCTGATATAAGTATTTTTCACCTACAAATAAAAATGTTCGTGTCACAATGGAGCTTTAAAAGAATAAAATAATAATGGCATGAACATGACATTACATATATAACAGGGCGTAAACAAAAATTGTTTTACAGACATTTATATATGCACCTGAAGTGTTACACTACAAAGTAATACTGCACAACACAAAATAAAATTAAGATTGGCAGATTGGTTCACATGCGATGGATTTGCAAACAAAATTTATTAAATTAATTTCAATGCTTCCAGCATAAAAATAAAAAGCAGAATAACGAAACTTAAAATATATAGCCGGACCAGAGGACATGATCAGAAATTGAATAAATCATGCTTTAGACGGGAGGTAAGAAAACATTATTTTTACAATAGGAGTTGTCAATGAGCGGAATGCTTTACCAGATGATGTTGTGTATTCGAAGAGAGTAGAAGATTTTAAGAAGAATCTTGATAATCATTGGAAACGTAAAGAATTAGATTTTTTTTTTGGACTAACATTGCTGGGCCTCTGGCCTGTTGTTGGTCGACAATTTTTGTACTTGTATTTGTATTTGCATATATAATAATATATTATGTTAATTTTAAAAATACATCGAATATTAAAGGATAGCATTAAAAAATAATATATATATATAATATATATATATATATATATATATATATATATATATATATATATATATATATATATATATATATATATATATATATATATATATATATATATATATATATATATATATATATATATATATATATATATATATATATATATATATAATATATATATTATATATATATATATATATATATATATATATATATATATATAATATATATATATATATATATATATATATATATATATATATATTAATATATATATATATATATATATATATAATATATATAATATATATCATATTAATATATTATAATATATATATATTATACACTACATACATACATACATACATACATACATACATACATACATACATACATATATATGTGAAATGGTCTGATTTTTTGTGGTAACTGATTTGACAAAGGGGAATCCTAAAATTTTCTTGTAGGGTTTTACTTTTCACTTTGCATAAATAAAAAACTATGTTTCCTACAAATTATTTATTACGTCTTATGCGATGGTGTATACTATCTCCAATTTTCTTCATATAAGCTTCGGCTAGTTTTTTCAATGCTAGCATTACACTGTAGTAATATATTCGCTACCTGCTTCGATTAGCATAGTTGTGACACCATACCTTGAATGGTTATTTCATATAATGAGGATATATACTGTCCTGCGCATTTACCACAATACTTTTTCGCCACCATGATAGTACAAGACCTGAAGGATCCTTGAAACCTGCAAAAATGAAGGCAATCATAAAGTGTGAATAATCTGAAAACGAACCATTTGAAGAGAAATATCTCGAAAAAAATATTGATGAAAGTTTTTGCAAATTAGAATTTGAGTTACACTTACATACTACATTGAAAACTATAACATAGGTCCGGATCATACAATTAATTTTCTCATTAAAATTTTACTTCATAAAATTGGCTTTCCAAGGACATGACTAACTTGCCGCGGACATGATGAATTCAGTCGGTAAAGACTTTC